>OY783214.1:11570572-12067102 GCA_963678705.1 Panorpa germanica
TTATTCTTCATAAATGAAATTCCTGGAAACGTATTATTCTAACTCGTATAATTCTTTATGTAAATTCATGCGGAAGAAAGTTTAATTCTAATTTCCTGCTTCTATTGCTATTGTTTAAGTATTACATAGAGTTTATATTTCCAATTTGAATTTCAATTTTATGTTTTACAATATTTAATAATTTACTTAAAAAATCCTATAACACTATGTAAAACTTTCTTGTAAAATACTTATATTATACGTAACTGAAACGAAAATTCTGCATTATTTTTTTATACGTTAATTTCTTGATCAATTATAACATTTATTAAAATTTCAGATAATAATTGTAATGTATTTATTGAGAAATTTGTAAATAATTTTATTTTATTTTATTTAGTTATTATATTATTATTATTACTATGCCTATATATAAACTATTTAAATTTTTAAGATATTATAGTATTCTTAGTTTTCTAAATTAATTAATTTAAAATAATATATTTTCTTGAGAATGAATATTCTGAATGATATTCACGCGAAAGGATGTTATGAAGTTATTGGTAATGTATATATATATATATATCGAGTGGGTAAAAACCATGACATCATATTTTTAGGGTCTTTGAATTGTTAATAAAAATACATCGTAAATCATTATACATACACATTTTAAAAAAATATCACATTTTTCTTATAAATTCTTTTATTACTTTTATAAATGAAGAAATTAATAATAACATACGAGTATAACCACATATCAATAATCGTTTAACTTTGTACGCTTTAGTTTTATATTGTTTACATTTGTATTTAATCAACTGACTCATTAACAATAAAAAAGAATAATTCTATAATTTGTTTACTAACTAAATAAACCCGTATGTATACTTACATCTTGTTCAATTTAATACACCGAACTAAATTATCGAAGTATCACATATATAATTTGTTCTTTATAATTTTTTTCTTTTTATTATTGTTCTAACGCTAATCCAAGTTTATTAAATTTGCAAAATTGTTCAGCTTGAGATATAGAACTTCTACTTTCGTTCCAATCTCAAAGAACTATTTTGTTTAAAAGAAATTTTATACGTTTGTGTGTGTGAAATATATCCGGGAATATCTAAAGTTTAATAAACAACTAATTAAATACATTCAACAATAACTAAATTAAGACGTAGTTTGAAACCAATTGAAATATACACCCTCAGAAAGTTAGTTTAACCACAAATACATAATACCTTCGCAGACAGTAGATGGATTCAGTTTCTAAGTCAAGTCTACGTAGTTCTGCGATAACGAATTACAAGTACTACGTGACAGTAATGAAATTCTTGAGTTGTCTAGTTGTTTGACCAACCCAATTTGAAAAGGACTTGAATTTCATGGTTGAGATACTTTGCTTCAAACAAAGCAATGTGTCTTACGTATATCATTTAAACTGTATGTAAATTAGAACAATACGATGGTGCATTGTTCTAAGCATAGTATTAGTTGTATACATAAGTATGCGAATTATATCATGATATTAAGGTGATCGTTCCATAGGTGATTTTCCAAAGTAATCGTGTCTTCGTATTCTGGATTATAAATCAAATGTTTTCTTTGTAAACTATGAAACTATTTTCTAAAGGAACTATGAGAAAGAGAATAATTTTATTTTTGAAGCAATCACGGATGTATATATTTTTTATTATCATTAAATATTGCACTCATTTGTCAAATAAGATAAAAAATTGTGGGTATATAAGCTCACCGATTGTCGCCATTGTAGTATCATCAGGAAACGACAGAAATAAATAAATTTAAATATTTTTAGGTGAACAAATGTAATAACTATCTTATAGTATAACGATTTTTTTTTTAATTTTATATTATGATAATTTAATTGTTTATCATTCATTATTTATTATTTTATTATTTATCACTTAGCACTTAGTAATACAGGCTTAGCTTATTCCATACGACGTCACAAGACGCTCATACCATCCGCAGACACTATGTCTTGTTGTTTCTTTCCTATGAAGAACACGCCATAATTCTTTCCAATGGAATGTTCCGTTTACACAGGAATTCGCAAACCAGTTTGAGGTTATAAACTCTGAAGGTTAATTATAATAACTGTTTAAAATAATCATGTGTATATCAGTAATCATGAATTAAATTTTTTTGGAATTTTTAAGTATGGAAAATACAATACCGAAACATATTTATGGTCTCGGGATTTCGATGTTATCCCGAGATCAATCCCGCAATTAATTATACAGCATTTAAGCAATAAATACACTATTTATTTATCTAATTGCGTTGTTCATATACATCCTTGAGCATTAAACAATATAATTCTTAAAAAAATTGTTTAGAAACAAATTAGGAAACTTTTTTTAAAAAAGATTTTCTTTAATTAAGTAATTTACAAGTTATCTACTTATGGTAATGACAATAAATAAATTTAATGACAATTTTCGACTAGTGCATCCATTGACACACGTAAAATAAAAGTAATTTCACTAGCAAAACTTACGAAGGAGAATTAAATGGACACAAACCTACAAAAACCAATGCGCATACCTACAGAACAGTAGCCAACAATTTAAATGTAATTTCTAATGAGTGGACACTAATGTTAATAGACATTTCCACCATTTTAATTAAATTATTTGTTGTTTTCCAGTTGCTGTAACAGTGGCATTCTTCTTGTGTTGGGCCCCATTCCACGCTCAACGAATGATGGCGGTGTACGCTGTAGGAATGACGGATCATAGCAGGACATTCATTGCCATCTACCAGGCTCTGACGTACGTGTCAGGGGTACTGTACTTCCTGTCTACCTGCATCAACCCGTTATTGTACAACATCATGAGCAACAAGTTCAGAGAGGCTTTCAAGGTGAGCTTTGCTATAACTTTCAGGTAACCTGTCTTAAAACTGTTATAAAGAGTGAGACAACACTATATGAATGTATTAAACAGACGAAATTAATGTTTACAATTTTGTCTGAGGGTAATCTTGATTCTTTTCATTTGCTATGTTTGTTTATTTGGTTCTTATTTATCCCTCGATCCATAATCAGAAATTAAAGCAACTCTTGGCTTAGTACGACAACGTTCTTAACGAATTTCTTAGCTATAGTTGAAGACATGAACGCTTCAGTAGGTTGTGTGAACTGTAAAGATCTGTTCTGCCTAACAACAATATATTGCATACGTAATTTCAAGCGTAAAATTAGAGAGCTATAATGAAGTTTAATAATAAATTTATCTAATATATTGAATTGAATTATATCAAGTCAATATTTGTCTTTTGCTTAGCTATCACATTCTGAATTATATTCTTTCCAGTCGCAAATACATGTCTATCAAAGAATTTTAAACGCGCAATACCCTAGACTGCAGGCTAGTTACTATAAGAGTAAATCTAAGGTTGGTTCAAATGTAAATGTAATCCAATATAACTTCAGAAGATAGGCAAGCGATAGACGACGCAATAAAAGAGCGATTTCTTATCAAGAAAGTGTTTCTTTAATACACACAGCTTGCACAATCATTTCGCTTAATGGGATCTAGGAAATACGCAAAGTAATCACAGAAATCGTAAAGATAAAGTTTAAAACATTTAATTTCTTTAGGAATAATTAAATGTAGTTACGAATCTAATAGAATATTTAAACCTTTTACAATATAAATTAGATTAGATAAGTAAAATGTGTAATTAGCTTTCTATTAGGAGTCTTCTATACATTACGTCACACGTAAGGGAGAGGTGTCACATTATGTGACGTAATTTATAGATGGAACCTTAACATCGTTTTAAAATATATTTGGTGGGTGATCAACGATTTTCAGATCAAAGATAAAAAAAAATGTACTGTGTCCTAACACTGCATATGTATTGTGGAATAAGAATACACATATACAGAAAACGGTGCAGTGTGTTTATACCTTAATAGAATACATGGCACGTGCCACGTGGACGTGGTAGATTTCCTCTTGTATCTCCATAACTAGTTACATATGTTTTAAGCCATTAACCATATAAACTAGTTTTACACGCGTTCTGAAACAGATATACAGGTGTAGCAAAGATTTTAGACGTATTAAATCATGAATTAAAGAACCGGCAATCACCTGTTGAACTTTTATTTATTCATTATCAATTAGTTAATGTTTCATGGCCATCTACTAATTAAATCATTAATTACCGTTGTATTATTTAGAGATCAAGTTTTTCTTATAATTGATTTATATCAAATAGATGGTAATGAAGTTAATAAGATTTGCATCAGCGCTAAATAAGTAATTAAAAAGTTTGATTAATTGTTTTTTAATTATTAGTTTTCATATCATAACTACTGTTCTTTTATATCTTTTAGTACTATTTGACATTTGAAGGTTATGTTACTTTGTTGGTTAAGTATTGTTAGGTTAGGTTGAATATTTGTTCCCAGATGTGTTGATTTTATTAATTTTAATAACTTTATAATATATTTACAAGTATGCAAATAAAAGTTTTTATGATTTCAATCAATATTATGTGATTATGTCAAACATCAAACTATGAATAATTTGTCATTGTTATTTTTGTTATTCAGGATGTAGTACACACATTTTACTTTGTATAGATTGACAAGTCAGAGTATACAAACGCTTGTTTCCACTAATATAACATACGTGCATGGTATGAGTTGATTTTGCAGTTAACCTTGTTGCATGTTTAGGCGCTTCTCCGCCTGACCGTGATATTAATATTATCATTGTTTAAATCTCTTGAAGAAATTTTCTGCAGTCAAGTTAAACATTTCAGACGTTACTTAGAGAATTGCTGGATAATAAAATGTAGTCTAATTATCTTTTATATCACAGCTAATAAAATCGTAAAATTAATCGATGACTTCTGACTTTTTAAATATAAAAACTTTGTATACATTGTTAATTGTCATGAATATTAGACAATGATTTTAAAGAGTCATTGAAGAGTGCATCGTACTGTCAGAAATTTAATAAATCGTGGACCGTGTACAGGAGCACAGACACTATCATTTATCATCAATCTGAACTTACTATCTCTGTCCCTGTCATTCCTGTTTCTTTCGGTATCTCCTTTTCCTTCTATTTCCAGCTACCATATTTATTTGTTTGTCTTTTCGCTCTCTTTTCTGAAGACCCTTTTATCTTCTGCTTTGTTCAATCGATTGGTTGTATTTCTTTCTTCTAATACACGTTTTCCTTTCTTGTCTTACACTATTCCTCATTCTTGCTCTTATATACCAATTCTGCTTTCTACTTTATTTATACTCAGAGGCGGCCTTAGGCATTACGAGGCCCCAGGCAGCAGATCTTTGCGAGGCCCCGGGGTGGCAGATCTTTGCGAGGCCCCGGAGCGGCAGATCTTTGCGAGGCACTTGTTCTTTGTATAATTTATGTAAATTGTAAGTAAGTATTTTTGATGATAATCGACGAGAAATAAAATTTTATATTGGAAATGTTATAAAAGTTAACAAGCACAAAGACGACAAATATTAATGATGATAAACTAAGGTACATGAATGTCTTAAAAGATATACGCAGTGATTCTAGTGGGATTTCTAAAAAACGAGGCCCAAGATTCAAATACATATTTAGTAATTGTTGCGCGAGAATGCGAGGCCCCGGTTGGTTGCCCTGTTTGCCGTCTCCTAAGGCCGCCTCTGTTTATACTTATAGGTTACATATCCAATATACCCTCCTCTCTTCTTTTTTCAAATACTGGCTTCCTTCTTCTCATGTACCAATCAAACGTCGCAATCATTCTTACATTGTTACTATTTTCTCTGAAATAATTCGATACCTCTTTCTCCTTCTCATTATTTTTTGGTACTATTCTTTCCTTCAACAAGAATCGAACTTCTGAGGTTTGTTTCTTTTCCGGTTATCTATCAAAAATTCAAATTAATTTTCTTGAGAGTGCTTATGTACTAAAAAAACCATCCGTGAAAGTTTGAAACATAAATTAAATATTTAAAAAGCATCTGCAACTCCCTAAAATTTTGTTAGGATTTAACCAAAAAGCATTTTAATCTTAATCCAAAAACACTTAGCAAATTATCCTTCAGATTTTTATGTTTTATACCAAATACAAACAATCATGACCTAGTTGCGTTACATTATGTATATTAGATAATAAAACGCATTGACATATGTCGAGCTAATTGATTAAACCAGTAGCCGATGTTTGTGTTAGTATCGTTGCATAAACTGTGGTCTTGAGGTGCATTTAACGCTCTATTTGATCGTTATGTTGCACTAATATTTTATGCAATTAATTACCAGGGTTTGTTTGAACATAAATGAACGAACGTTCGATGTAACAAACACATTACGGCTAATTTTAAAAGCTTAATGGATTGTTGTTGTTTTATATTTACATGCACCATTATTAGAAATAATTACACTGTTATAAATCGAAATCTGTGTGTAACAGCATGCACATTAAAATTTTCCATTCTTTGCGTAAATTTATTAAGGTGTTAAACTTGTTGCATGTTTAGGCGCTTCTCTATTAAAGTAAAATGCTCGTATGACCAAGTTAACCTTTTTCGATTTTCTATCATAGCTCCTACTACGACAGCAAATCCTTTGTCTGTCTCAAGAATAATACTGTAGAGTACCCGTTAGTTTCAGGGCATCTAATTTGTTTTTTAACTTAACGATAGTTACGGTTTAAAGCACGTGCAGAGAATTTGAGGTTAGTTCTGTCACTGACATTTCTAATTACTTTAACAGTGATGTATGAGTTCGGTTTCTCCAACCGCCCTCCGGTCCAACCTACCGCCCTCCTTTGCGCAGGAGCGTCCTTCTTTTTGATGATTTTCTCACTTTCTATGCAGTGCACACGCTTTAAGTATATACAATTTGAATATTGCGCGATAAGACTATAATTTTATTCTATGAATGATAATGATGATGTTGTCCTAGTTAATGATAAAATAA
Source organism: Panorpa germanica (assembly GCA_963678705.1). Classification (NCBI taxonomy): domain Eukaryota; kingdom Metazoa; phylum Arthropoda; class Insecta; order Mecoptera; family Panorpidae; genus Panorpa; species Panorpa germanica. Next base: position 11,577,523 of record OY783214.1, read on the forward strand.
TATATTTTCGGTACGATTTTTTATCTGGTTTATAATAAGAATATGTACCTAGAATAATAAAATATAACCTCGGATAATGCTTTATTGATAACAATCTTATATTGTTTGTATTATCATATCATTCTTATCATTAATTTGACCTAATTATCTCGTGATTTTATGCTAATTAGTAAGTAGAGATTACCTTGGATTAATTGTGTTTAACTCATCATATATAATACATTTGTAAATAAATATTTAAGCCGATGGTTATATTATAAGACTTTCGTGCGCTTAAACATCGCCAAACACTCGACTGAAACATCTCATATGACGTTGTACAATTTTCAGCAATCGCACTTTTTCAACACCACCTAGATACAAGGCCTAACAACGAATTCATTACGTCACGCATTTAGACTTATACTTTACACTTATTTAAAAATGTTGGCGCATTTGTTCTTAATTGGCCAACCATTGCGATGTACATCGTCACAACTCATTCAGCCTCGTTGTGGCGAAGACGAGGACTCGCCGACTGATATTAAATGTGCTGACATCTTTCAAAAATAAAATTGTAACACATAACGATGTCCATTTCTTCCATTTCCATCAATTCATTATTGACAGTTACTATACTAATATTAAATAACGCTTCATTTTCCAATTTATGATTTTTAAGGTACCAATCTTAAAAATCATAAATTCAAACTTTCTACCAATAATATTATTTTGATACAGCCGTCATTACTGTCTGAGGTTGGGTACTGTTGGAACTACCCTTGTTTATAACTGAGTTTAATAAATATGTAGCGATTCTGTTCTGTTTATAATGAGACTGCTACCTCCTAAAATGTATGCAATCATTCTAACTCTTAATTACTTTTGTACGTACATCACCACCTGAAAACTGTCAATGAACCAATGAATCGTTTTTTATCCCAAATACCACTTAATTGATCATATAAATACAATAAATCAAACACTAATGTATGTTAAATATTTTAATTTCATTATTTAATTTAATATGGAAACAAACATTCCACAGTCTTGATTCGAATATGAAAATATATAATAGTATAAATAATTCAATCACGTTTAATTTCAGAATATTTTGACTTTTACTTATATTGTTATTCTTAGGGGCGACTTTTCCAAGTTCTGTTATAGTTACTCCTGGATTATATATGTAAAAATCGACGCATAACGGTGCCAAAGGTTACCTTGGGTGGCCTTCATTCCGTGATTTATGTATTTCTGTCAAACAACATTTTTAACTCGTTTCGTTAATTCTATCAACCAGATTATGTGTGCTGTGCCACGTGCTACGAACAACATCTCATCAATTCCTTGCTAGTTAGTTTTTTAATTACATTATTTATAACACGGATTCAAACTACTGGCGTTTTTATTAGGAAATTAAACTCTTTGGCTTATAATGATACAGACAGAACTACAAACAAAAACTTTTACAAAAAATGTCATAAATTTAAAAAAGGATTAACAGATAATCTGTTTTTTTATTTCACAATAGAGGTTGTTATGATAATGTATGTTTGGGTGCGAAAGTTTTTTTTTGAATATGCATGCTACAAGTTTGAGAAAAGGTTTAAAACAGATAGCGAATTGTCCAGATATACACAGTAAAAATACCTAGGTGCTATAATGTATTTATCACAAAAACTCCTATGTAAAATATAAAAATTAATATACCCATGTATAGTATAGTGTCTTTCAATGAGAGCGGTTATTTTAAATTAATAGAAAACGCAATATTTTGTGTTTCATTACTAAGCTCAAAGTTTGTACTTTAGATTAGGATTAAAATATCACCACTTTTCCCGAAAGACATATTTGTATGTATAAATTGTTCCTTGCTTACCTAGAAATCTTTCCAATCTTACTACGCATACGTATCAAAATTTTGGAATCATATTGTAGCACGACAACAACCATAATAACAAAATTGATTTAAAAACTCAAAAAATAACAACACATTGCAATTACTTCTCTAATGACGTCATTAATTGAACTAGTATAACATTGTCGGTTACGTCATCACTTTATTTCAACCAAAATCATATTTAACACTCGAAATAATAACGATGCTAATCAATTAACGGAACAGAAGCACTGAGCAGTGTCAAATACATTCTATTATTATCCATCGCTAATATTCATCCCCTTCTTGTTAACTTTATAATGAATTTTAATGTGTGGTACACAATCTGGCTTCATATTACTATGAGGCCTTTATACCAAACTTATAACAAATATTCTTTAAATTTTTATTCTCTAAATATTATTATTTATTTTTAATGTTTTTGCCTTTGGGCACTACATTCTTCTGCCTTAACTCATTAAATTACATATCATTGTGCTTAATTCATTTTTTATTCTTATTATATCTAAACATTCTCACTCCTTCTAAAAGATAGAAAAATATCCTTATAAAAATAAAAACAAAACTGCTACTGCTACTGCTTTGCTCCTCCTGTTTCTCTCTCTCCTGCTATTCTCTAAATATTTATTAATCAAGAAAAATATTTAACAGAGTTTCGAGAAAATAGTTTTATAGCCGTTAAAATGCTTCAATTTTTATCATTCTGATATTGATTTATTAATAATTAATGGTGTGTTTTCAGTAAAAAAATTCATATTTGATATATTAGATAACATTCTTGTAAGTAGAAGGAAATTGTTTAATGGTAAATTAACCTTAATGAAATTTATGGTATTAACCTTAAATACATTTGACTCACAAAACACAAGCCTTTTTATTTAAATAATTTCTTAAAAAGGACTTCTAAAGGTATTATATATCAAAAGACAGTAAAATAGGTCACAAAATGTTGTATATTAGATAATTGTTTACGTAACAAGTAACTTTTGTTGTGTTAGATAAATCTTAAATACACTTAACCGTGTATATCGTAATATAATGTCCCAAACAAATTACATCTTACATTCGTAACTTCTTTGTCCCGCTATTTCTCTGAATGTACCTTATTCAATTTAACGATAAAGGTGACAGTTCAAAGGAGTCTTTTAAAATACTTTTACGTGTAGAATTTATCCGGATATTACGGTAGTAAATCTTCTTCTTAGGGAATTCTTTGTTTACTCAGGGAGTAAACCCTTGAAGACACTCTTTCTGTGTCACCGCATCGCAACAGATTTGTTTATTTGGGACTTGACTCTTCCTGGTTGACTATTTGTATTCGCAACGGCATATCTTGTTATTAAGGTAAATAAAAACAATATAATGAAGTACGTACGAGTAATCGTTACTTCGTGAGTCCCTGAAAATGCTCCATTGAAACGATTGATTCTACGATTGAACGAAAGCAACATTTTCAAATAAGCTCGAGTAATTTGTTTTAAGGTTAGCGTTAACAGGTTCGCACAGCATTCAACGCATTCGATTTATTTTTATTTATTAATTTTTTTAATATTTTTGCCATTGCCTTAACTCATTAAATTACATATCATTGTGTTTAATTCATTCTTGATCCTTAATATATATAAACATTCTCATTCTCAAAAGAAGAAAAATAAGGACACAACTGCTACTGCTGCAGCTTCACTTCTCCTGCCATTCTCCCTTTTGTTTCTACTCTGCCATTCTTTCTTTTCCTCGCTTCTTTTCTCTATCTTCGTCATCCATCTCTTCCTTCTCTGCCTCCCTTTAATAACTGCACAATATTCTTTTCGCTTTTTCCTTTTTCTCACACGAAAACTTTATGTGCTCTAGCGTTTCTATCTCCGTTCCGCACACCCTGCACATCTTTTTCTCTTTATATTTCTCATGTTTTTTTTTCTTTTTCTTTATGTATTTTGGTATCTCTCTCTCCCAAGTCCCTTTATATCTTTTGTTGTAATTACTCTTCTCAATGTTTTCCATTCTTTTCTGTTGTTGTATCTCTCTGTCTCTTCTTCTTACCTCATCTTCCACACTTGTGCTTTCTTCTCTCCTTCTCTCTGCCTCCTATGTCGCCATTTCATTCCTTTATCTTTTTCGGAACTCTCCCCCACCTTTTTTTCTACTGTCGTCTCTAATTTTCCTTACGATTTCGCTTTCAGCGTTACTCATTTTCTACTTGAACTTTACTGCTCTCCTTCCTGCTTCTATTCTTATCTTGTCCCATTTTAACTCTTCCATTACCATGTATCCCGGCGTGCACCTGACCAGCCCTAATACCAATTTAATGTATTTCTCCTGGATTCTTTCCAATTTCTCTTGCTCCTTGCATTGGATTTTTTTATTACCATAACATAAAAGCACGAATATGTTTGAAGATATTGGTTTCGTTTTACACTTCTTCATAATCTATCTCTACACAACATATCATTTTATAAACATGATCAAATACGATGACTTACGTATATTTAAGGTTAATTTAACATTAAGAAAATAGTTCCTTACCGAAGACAACAATTTAACAAGGAGCCATAAGCTTCGTAATGTCACATCTAATCTAAAATTGGACTTTCAAAAATAAAAAACCAAAAAAAGTGTTTTGAAAATTGTTATTTTCAAATGTATGACGATCATACTGGGTCTACATGACATTGAAAATAGTGGTGGGGTTTTTTAAAACCATGAAATTTGTTTGACGGAACAAGTACATCTTTTGAAACAATAATTTTTGTTTCACGCTGTGTTTTTCTCAATGAAAGCTCTTAGCCACCACGTACGAAATTACCATTGATAAATTCATAATAGTAAATTATTTCCCCATGCTTTCTCAATTAACGTGACCTACTTTACTCGCGGCCAGATATACGTCGTTCGACCTACGACCTTCCGCTCTAAGACTTTCCCCTTTCGTTATTTATGATTCTAGGGTAACAGTAACGTACTTGAGTTAAACAACCCTCTATCTACGAGTTATTCCCTATATACTTTCAACAAGAACACGTTTCAACGCTTACAAGAGCCAAACTGTTTATAGTTGAATTTGAAGTCTAGTAGACTCCTGTTATCCGGACCAAAAATATTTAAAAAACCGTTACACATACTAAAAGTTATTTATTATACAATTTAAATATTATTAATGTAGATTTAAATTTTTCTTTAGTTTTCCCTTTTTAAGTTTTTATTATTACAAAGTATTTGAACTTTTATGGACGCCACTGACGAAACCATTCATTCTATCGAAAGCCAAAACACACCCTTATTTTCATTCATTATATAATAAATACTCTCGTACTATTTTATACGGTTCGTAACATTTCAGATTTATTTTCGAATTTATTTTCATGATAAGGCATATCAGACGAATAAATATGTAATAGTCGTATGAACCCTTTAATGTATATGAGACCAGGAAAAAAATGTTGTCCTAGTGGGATAAATTATTGCATCATTCGGTTTTATTTCCACGATTCACAGTTCTACATGATTTGTGATTATAGTTACGTTCACAATGGATCTCAATAGAGTTGAAATAATTTTTTTGTATTTTATGGAAACTCTTTTTTCAAGTGGATAATATGACTTTATTATTTAATTATTTATAAGACGTAAAAACTATTAATTCAGGTGGTCACTTCCCAGTAAACATTTTGGAGTCACTTTGACATCATATTGAAGATGCGTCATGATTTTTTGTCATGTAAGAGTTCATTTATAGTTCAGTTTCTCACATTTTTTCATATAATGTCTACTTTATCGGCTACAGATGACGGAACCACTCCACCTCTCGGAATACAAATGAAGACAAAGTTGATGCGAACTATAATTGAAGTTAAATAGTGATAAAAACGTCACTAAATAGGGCACTTTACCAAATTGTTTACTGGGTTAATAAGTACAGGTAGTATATGATTTGGTAGCGTTGTAATTCACACGTATGAGGCCACGACATCACAAATACTATCAACATAGTAGAAGGTCGTCGGTGGTTACGTTAAATCGACGGTCAACGTTAAATAAATTAAATAAAAAAATTATTATTATTTTAAAAAAATACAAGATTAATTGTTTTCCTACTTTGAAAAGCAACGCCAATAAATAATCAAAATTGAAAAATTAGGTGGTAAAAAAAACTATAAAATTATTAAGTTAATAAACGCAGACGTTAAAAACATAATTTATATATCAATACTAGCTGTCCCGGCCACGCGTTGCTGTGCCTAACGTAGCGCCATCTATTGAATATTTACTCAATCTAGTCAACAGATTTCGATTTACTCAACAGAATATTTACTCAATCTAGTCAACAGATGTCGCCATCATCGTCGCCCGATGTCATATGTCATATACAGATAATTAATAGACAAATAATTAGCAATAAGATAAATAAATTGAGATGTAAGGTATCCTATCTTTCAAGTTGGATCAAACTGGACACGGTGTACAAATTTGATTAAAATCGGTTAAGTAGTTTAGGAGTCCATCGCGGACAACACAGTGACACGTAATTTATATATATTAAGATAGTATTTATTGAAAGCTTTAAAAGCTCTTCCGTGTGAAGTAAGCTTTAAACTTTACAGCCTGAAGCTGTACATGTTTATATTGGTCATGTACTTGCTGATTTTACCAATATATAAGCAAAGTCATATTTATATATACACAAATCGAATACACAATGAAAAGCACAGATATTGTACAGCGCGCTTTCAAAGCCACGCGTGGTGCTAACGAAACCATAAAGCTACTATTCTTCTTAGTAATAAATATTACTCAGATTTCTAGAAACCTGTAAAATTAATATTTTAAAATGAAGAATATGAATTAATTATGAGATATATTCAAATTTTACCAGAAGTAAAATAATACGAATTTGTATATTTTTCTAAGTAATTTACGTATTAAAAAATCAATTACCTATCTGCAACTGATCATAACTAACATAAATCTAAACTTAATCCAATTTCACCTTCCAAAAATGTTTATTCTTCTTTTAGTGTCGCTCTTCTTCTTGTCGACCACTGTACTGTCAAGTTTGCAACATTTCTAACTCAGTGGTTTCTCTCTTTTCCTCTTTCTCCATCATTCTTTTCTGTTCCTCTGCCATCAATTTCATTCCTTCCTTATTTCTTCTCAGCAACTCTTTTCACTGACCTCCTTAGTTTCTTTATTGCACCCACCCACTGGTACTCTTCCTTTTCCTATACCCCATCCATCTTCTCTGAGTTTCCTCCAAATAAGATTTAGGTTACTTTAGCTATTTGTTTGCTATAACATAACATAAATACTTGACAAAAATTGTTGAGTAAGGGTAACAATGGACGCTTCGTCTTCGTGCTCGGATTTCAAATTATTAACGAATGTATCCGAAGTTTCTGTCGACGCATATATGAACACACAATAAGGGTTAATCCAAACCTGAACATATCACCAGTGCGATGTGTTCCCTTCCAATTGAAACTACTACTAGCGATTTAGAACGACTTTCATTCATATTAGGAAATGTTACCGGAAAAGTTTTATAGGATATATATATATATATATATATATATATATATATATATATATATATAAAATATAAATATACAAGCTTATATCTCTAAATACGTACTTATAAAGCAAAACATGAATTTGTTAATAAAGTAAAGTACACCCAAAACAAATTACTTAACCGAGATACATGTCGACGCCGCGCCGTCTTCTTCATCTTCTTCTTCGATAGAGAGAGAGAGAGAGCCCCAAGGGCAGCCTTGTATATTTTGTATAAGACATGTATCGTTAGTTTCATCCCCTAGAGTTTGTTTCAAGATGCCATTATTAAGTATTATTCCCATTTAGTGTTCTAATTTTATGTTTTAATCTTAAATTGAATGTTTAGTCGTAGAATATTAACAAAATATGTGTTTTAACTTTTAATATTATATGTTGCGTTTCTCTTATTAATCATGATCATTACTTATTATTATTTTCTTTATTTTTCACAAAACTGATTATTAATTTTGTTTATGAGGTTCTAAACACGGTCGATAAAAAATTATGACTATAATATCAATTCTTATGTTTTAGTTAGACAAAGATTAGTTTGCATATTCTTGCAACTTTTAAATTAAATTGGAACTAAAACTGTAGGTGGGAGTGATGCTTTAATCTTAAGCTTCGGTTTGTATTTGACTTGCGTAATATATTGTTACTAAGTGGGATAGAAGGAATACTTTGATAGAATGATGATATTATTTTGTTATGTATCAGTGGTTCCGTGCGGAAGGGTTAATGTCATTTTTTTTCTCTGCAACGTATTACATTTATCAAAACATGAAATACATAATCAGATTCTATAAACCTTCTACTCTTGTCAACTAAAATTTAAAGAATTTTAGTTTATGATTTTCAATACAATTCTTTCAAATTGTCCCAAATTTGACTTGAATTTTTACATTGGTTCTAATTACTACGTCACTCTTATGTAATCCTAACTCTCTTTACAACGCATGTGTTACCACTGAGCTATATATATATATATATATATATATATATATATATATATATATACATATATATATTTTAACATTACGTTTTCTCTACATACTATTACATGAAATAAAATACAACATCTTTGAGAAATATATTCAAATAAATACATTCGAACTTGATAGAAATCGATTTTAGATTTATTCTTTTAGAAATGTAGTCGTATATTCTTTTCAAATAATACGCATTCTTGCGTAATTCAAGTCCCCTGCGGTTTTTAAAATCACAAAAACAGGAAAAAGAGAACAAAGATAACGTTGAACACACAGAAAATATGACTCCCTTGACAACAATCGTGATAACGTTTTAGTTTTTATGATGCATTGTCTAATTTATTGATAAGAAACAACAACAAAAATGTAGAGGCATTGAATAATTAATTCTCTTAGGGCCCTCACACGGTAGAGGCACGACTGTCTTGAGAAAATGTTGTTAGTAGTCAAAATCACTAAACTAGAAAGATTATCTGTATACCTAATGTTTACTTCATTTGCTTAGCAGCTAGGTAAAATTCGGTCGTATAAAATTGCATGTTAGTACAGAACCTTAAAGTTCAAGACGTTAATTGTATCTAGCCTAATGAACTAGCTATTCTCTATGAACTAGCATCTCTCTTAAGAGATAGGTTCTAAAATAACAATATATATGCTCAATTTATTATATATATATAAATTTGTTTTTTTGTTTTAGTCCACCTTGGCAGAGCATTGCGGTCTGAAGAAGAGATCAGTCGGTTATCGACCAAATTACAGCGTTCTATCCCGAAATGGTGCATCGTTACGACAATCTTTATACAGATCATCCAAAATAGAAGACGCCAATGTTAGCAGAAACTTAGAACATGATAAAGCAGATGTACCTCTACAACCAATATTCACCACAAAATACAGAAATGGTTTTAGACCTAGTTGTGATAGTGCGGACTCTAGTCAAACGACGGTACTGACATCTATCAGTGGAGAAGGAAACAACAACTCTAAATCAAACTATAGCTACCTAGCCAAACCAAATTTTACTAGGCTAAATAGATCGGTTAGTGAAACCATTATGGAAAATGAGCCACTAAGAAATGGATCGTGTAATTATGCTACACCTAATATTAGTGAGAGATTACGAAGAAGCACGAAATCTATATTTAAGACTGGGGATGATAAGTTAAAATCATCACAGAAACAAACCAAATGTGGTAGACCTCTGTTCTTAACAGGCAGTATTGATAGCGGTGACGCAAACACAATAAGCAACTCGAGTTTAAAAGAATTAGATAGAGATGAATTTTTGGATTGTGATTTAACAAACTATATGGGAGATGTTAATCGTGATCTCATGTAAAAACTACAAATATGTATTATTATAAACTTATAAACAATAATCTTAAATGAACATTTATTTAATTTAAGTTTAGTGTACATATAAAATAAATGTGATATTATTTGTCATTTACTATAACTATTGTATTTTGTAACGAGTAGAACTTTAAATGTGAAATATAAATTAAATGTTGTTTTATATATTGTGCATTTCTTTTTAAATTTTTATTTTAACTTTTCATAAAATTAGCTACAAATATAATAAGGAAATTATAATTAATTGTACAGTTGTGTAATTATAATATTAATAGAACATAAAAATAAAGAAAATACATTTTTCAAATGCTTAAAAGAAGTTCTGGTTGAAAGATAGCGCAACTAGAGTGATTCTAAATAAAAACCCAAATTTTGTAAATTTTTATTACGTCCGTTAACTTTAGGCAATTTTTAAAAGCCCTGTATCTTTCAAATTGCTCTTCTTATACGGGGTATAATTGGTTTTGGTAATAGGAAAGTATTCATATTCTGGTTAGGCGTTGTAATTTATAAACTGCGCCATCTATGAAACAAGTGACTAACTTTACCTGTTATATCTACTGTTTAATAGATGGCGCACTTTATATTTAAATTATTTTTAAACAATTGCTCTTAGAAAATTAATTAATAATATCTGTCTCCTAATTATTTGAGATTTTATTTCATAAATAATTTACTAAGCTATTGACAAAGTACTAATAGCTATTGATACAGCATTTAAAAATCTCTGTTCCTTCTTTCAACATTCTTTTCTCTCAAAAAATGCAGAAAATTTTATCTTCATTAAATTCTCATTGTATCTTTTTGAAAATTAACAATTTCGTAGAGAATTTTGTCGCACATTGATTTTCCCAGATGTTACTTTTCAACGGGGTTAGTGCTAGCTATATTATATTGCTAATTTTCAGTAGAGTTTCAAATGTAACAAGAAATTAATAGCTATTAATTGCCTAAAGTAGAGGCTTATCTTGTCTACTGTATAATTAAGTGATAATATTGTTGCCTGTTAACCAAGCATACAGTTAGTATAAATTACCACAAATTGGTTTTATTCTTATGATGTGTAAGCGGCTGGTTTAATGTAATAACTAATTATTACTTAATAGCTTTGCATTTAATTATTATTAGAATCGGTTCAATAATGGGCCAAGTTGAGTGTTCAATCTGTGATTTTGCAAAACTATCGCAATCTGCAGACAAATTCATTGCGTAGAAATAAGTAAGGTAAAAGTTAAGGAGATTGTCTTATTGGCCACCAACTTAATATAAACACAAGGGAAGTGTATTGCGAATAGACGGGTGTGTAAGCGAGGCTTAGATGTATTCATCATATAATATCCAGTGGTTTTATTCAGACGAATGATTAAAAAACATGGATTAGTTTGTACTTGCATTTTTATTCGAAAATAGGTTGAAATAATGAAATATTATTGTGTGATGTTTAACCTGTAGGTTATACGTTAAATTTTTGAAACTCAAAAGCATTCTCAAAATTATAAAAATTCGTACTTTTTTGAGAATTATTTTATGATGGCTGTATACATTTATTTTTTAATTTTTACATTATAGATATTTTCATTAGAAGATTAAACCTAATATTAAAGATATATTTTTTAAAGATCTAATTACCTTTTAGAAAAGGCACCTTTGATAATACAATAAAAATATCGCAATTACCGTGGTATTAATTGTAAATTGTGTTAATATAAAACATTTGTAAGTTAAATTTGATTGGTTTACGACTTCCGTACATAAGTTTAATTGATTAATTAGAGTTAAAGTACTTCGGAAGTTTATACGTCTATCACAGGATGTTACTAAATTAATGAGCTAACTTTAGAATCACAAATGTCTGTAGGGTTTATTTTGCAAGGGTTGAAAGTCCCAATAAGACACACAGAGATTTCATTGCTTGATCCATAGAGAATTCTGTAAAACTGACAAAGCAGTGGCACATTCTACTATGGGTAGAGGAGAATGCCCCTTAAGCTAGTGATTTTCAAAAAATTCATCACTTATTGGAAGTAGAGTTCACAATCTTAAAACATGTTTACACGTCAGTCTATCGCTTCGGCTTCCATGGAGTCGAAATTCGCCCCTGCTCAAATAGATTGACAGACCCTAACTAATGAACTAATTAAAAGGGAAATTGTGTAATTGTATGTGTTCCAAAGTATGAAGAATCACCTAATTTTATTTAATCTTTAAAAGTGTTATTCACACTTACTGTTTTAGTTTTAACTTTATTTTTTAGTTGCAAGAATAATATAGTAATTGACAATATGGATAATCGTTTCTTGCATAGGTTTTAGTTTTCATTTTAGTTACATTTGAAACTTTCTAAAACTGAAAACGTAAAAACATTATTGTATACCCACTAAACACATATACTTAAAGTTTATTTAAAATAAAGAAGTTTAACTGTTATATAACTATTTTAGGTTAATATAAGGTAAGATTACATAACAATAACAATTTGTTGACTTAAATTTACAGTTATACAAGTTTATATATCGTTCTTGATCATTGGCGTCTGCCGGATTAATCTGCATGTTACGTATTTTATAGGAAAATAGTAGAAGAAGACACTGAATTCATTTACAAGGCAGACGCATTAAGTTTTTATTCAAATAGTGACTTTTATGATAAAGGTTTTATTTCCCAATCTTTCTCTGTGTATTTTTTTGCAGGGCAAAGGATTGTAAGTGCACCGGCATCCATGAATATATTAGATAAAGATTTTTGATGTTTATGCCTTTTTTAAATGACTATGTAACGGAATTATGTTAAATTACGTAAGCAATATTACGTTAAATAATATATGAGTTTACTGTAAGAAATGCTTACTTTGTTCTGAAACTAAAACATATAATTTTAGGTTAAAACAATTCAACATCACAGAAAATTAGAAAAAGATAGATATATCATAATTGTCTATTTAACTATTAGGCTATTAAGGTGTCAACGCTTCACTATTTAATGGATAGTAAATAGCAATTTAATAAATAAACATATTTTGACAAGAACAAATATTCTTATCAAACCTATTTGATTTATTATGTTAAGTGAAATACAAAAAGCTTTCAAAAGCACTGTTGTAGGTCGTAGTTCGTTAACCTTTGTAGACTATTTGCACCATTAACGCCATCTATGTATGAGGTCCTGAATACATAAACAAAATCACAATTAATCACTCGTTTCCACTGCAGCTGTAAGAATCAAAATCCATCACTTCTAATGTCTTCATTAATACATTGTTTATATTCCTTTTCGTACAAAAAATGTATCTCTAAATATTTGTTTTAAATTTTCACTGAAATGAGCATGAAGATTAAATTGTCAAACACTACCTTTAAAGTCATCTGTCACGTTTTCTTTTTTTTTGTATTTTACCAACAAACAAATTCGTTTATCAAAAACCTAAACTTGAAAACTTTTGACAGCTACTACTAGAATAAAATATAGAAAATATAACTTAAAAGTGGTGAGAAAGATAATTTCATTGAGTTTTAACTTTTCAAACGTTTGAAAGAACTTCAAATTGAATCATCAATTTCCCTTTCAACTCAAAATAGCAAAGAAACTAAAAGTATATGAAAAAGGAAATGAAATACGATAGCTAAATTATTCATTCCTTAACCTCTCAGAGAAATTGGTGGGTTTATTGAATGTTATGTCTTACATTCTTTTAGATGTAAAACAATGTAAACTAATGTAATATTTATTTTTGGTATAAACCAGACTTTGACGTTGTGGGTAATCATAAACTAATCAGCAGTGTAGTTCACATGTGTAAGGTTACCACAATACAGAAAGTACATAATAGGAGGTCGTCGGTGGTAAGACTCAGCATCTGTAACAGCACGATGTTAAATAAGGAAATATATCGATTTTTAGGTGCGGACGTCGTTGGTGGTGGAAAGCCCAAGTTCCTTATCTCGAGCCTGAGGGTAGACCATACAGGAGCATTGGCACATCTTAAAAGAAATCACTTGGTAGAAGAAGATATGTGCAATTGTGGAGAAGGGGTAGCAGATCCAGAACATTTGATCTTCCAATGTACATAAACGGAGGCCTGCAGAAATAATTTGTACAGAGTTTTGGTGAAAAATGGAGTGAAGTTGCCAAAGAGTATGGAGGAAATACTAAAATATCCGAGTGCTTAGTCATAGACAGGTTATGGCATAAAGATAGATAAAATGTAAATAAAATGAAGTAAGAAGGGCGAAAAAAGGACCGTGGTCCTAAGAAGTCTTTGAAGTATTAATAAAAAATAAAAAAATATATCGATTTATAGCGTTTTTTTTTTTGTGAAAGCTGTCAACATGTACGGACCAAAGTTTAACTGAATCTGAATGTAAAACATAATATACTGTGCACCTGAAGATGGCTTTGAGTGGAGAGCCGAAAGCTAGTGGGTAGATTTAGACGATTAAACGTCCTGAACCATATAGCTCTGTTTAATAGAAATGGATGTAGTAAGTAGTATAGTTATCCATCCTACCAGGACATATGTAGTCGAATAGCAAGGACTCAATGCAGAGAGATTGGCAACAAACTTCTAGTATATACAAAGTTAATCATTCTGAACAAACATCGTTTATTTCAGTTCAATATCTACTCCATTGTTTGGCCTTTAACATGGTAATTTCCAAATTGCTGTTTGCATGTTTCGCTGATTCTATATGTTTACCCAATATGTATTGTTTACTTGTTCAACAATACTAATTATCGATTAGATTATTAAATCAGCAACATTTGACACAGGCCTGTAAAATCATCTGATGGGAGAGATAGTCTGATATTTTAATTTATTTAGTTTCACACGTCGTCTTATATATTAAAGTAATGTTATAGTTTTAAACTTAAATGAATTTGCGTCATTATTAAAATGAGATGCATGGTCTTATTTTATTTTAATTAAGACATTGTAGAGAATTCATTGTTCCCCAACAAAACTGCTCAGACGCTGTAGAATGTTAAGATGTTAAAGTTCTCCTTGAGATCCTTAGTCGGCCTGAAATACCATTCGATCACATCTCTTACAATTTTAAATGAACCTTAAGTATATCTGAGTATTTTGAGACGTTGGAGCATATAAGGGAGGAATGCGAGTACAGGATTGTTAACGTAAAAAAGATAAAGGATTTGTTAAGGAGAGACAGTGAAGAAAAGAGGCGGAAAACAAGTTGAGCCTGGAGTAACAAAGAGAAGAGACTGGATGATGGATGAACAAAGAGAAGGAGGGAAAAGAAGAAGAAGAGTGCCGAGGAAAATCAGAAGAATAGAAATTAGTTTTGTTAATTTAGAGATGGAATGTAAAACAAATGTTAGGAGTTTGTATCTCTGTAAAGGTAATGCAATAAAATATATACATATATGTAGCTGTATGTTTACAAGTAGTAGAGAAAGAGAAAGAGTGGGAGAATGAAAAATAAAACTCATTAAAACTTTCTTTTGTATTTTTGCAAAAAATTATTATTGTAAAAGTAATTTTTATATTTTAAATAAAATTTTTTTTCACAAAACAATTATACAAAAGAAGGTAATTAGTATGTTTCATTTTATGTTGTAGCTGCTAATTAAATTGGAAACTTTATTAAACAATAAAACGATTTTGAGTAAGAGTATTATTGTAAATGTAATAGTAAATAATTGTACGTCTTTTCTTTGCTTTTGATTTGACTTAATAGAATTCCTGTTAATTAAGATAACTTCTACTATAGTTTACGTAACGTTTTGTAATTCTTGGAATGTTCTAGTTCTCATATGAATTTTACTAATGCTCTAAAACAGCTCCGGGAATGCTTTTAATAAACTCGTATTCTGTACAGATACCTTTCCTCAAACTTTAAACTTTTTACTTTTAAAAGACTGAATGAAGTAAAAATAGCAAAATTAGATATAGTGACGGAGATGAATGGAATGAAAGGAGTGATTGGAGTAAATTAGGATATTTAGAGGGGAACTAGGGACTATACTTTTGATATATATTTTCTCGTTCCGTATAGACCACATCAAACTCAAGGTGGAGATAAACTTAGTCAATACCTAATAAAATATAACTTTGGACTTTGTCTCTTTAAATATGTCGTACTTTGAAGTTCTTCTTCAAATTGTTGAATTCATATATTAATCTATTTGCAATGTTCTCCTGTAATAAATAAATTATGAAAAAAGTAGTTAAAAGGTTGCGCTAAAAAAAGTTAAAGAATCACAGCTCTCGAGACACTTTGTACGTTTTCTTTTTAAATTAATTCAATCTTTTATTCCTTCAAGTGCCTTACTTGTTGATCTCCATTCAAAGCTTTAAATTCTTTACAAACACGACGACGATTCACCCACGATATCGACTCGACGTTTGTTAAATGGAGTCAATCTTCTTATACCTCTTAAAGAAGAGATTTTTACAAAGAAAAAGAAAAGAACGATAAGGCGGACTGAAATCTATTAAAAGAATTCCACGTAACACCATAAATACTCGTACATCTTGCAAATCTTTCTTTTATATTTTTGTTTATCAAAAACGTTAAGGCTTAACTATATTTCTACTTGATTTCTTTCAAAAGTTTAAATTCCCAAGATAAATATATTTTGTATAAGGTAAAGACATAACAATAACATTTTGACCCTATTATTTATACGCAATAAATCAAAAGATGAGAATAAAGTTTCCTATTTCTTTATCAAAGAACTTTTCAGATTGTTTTCTTTAAGATACGTTTGTTATTGGTTTATTCAACTTTAGATACATTTGGGAATTCTTTGTTTTCTGAAAAAAATCACGACGGACGTGTTCTGTATCACATTTATTCGGTTACCGTTAGTTGTTAATAATTAAAATACTATTCTACGTTTGATAGGATTGTTCTGGCAATTTGTCTGGCAAAGTTTCTTAGTTGAAGTAATTGTGAACTGAGGAATCAAAGAATCAATGAGCGAAGAATTCACTAGGGTTTCAAGTTTGTTGTTCAGGATATACTCGAGCATTACTTGACCTCTTGATAAGGCACGTACTGCCCTAATAGAATTGCTGCCAGACAGTTTAGACCTATAAATAGAGTATAAGTTATATTCATTCATTAATTACAAATTATATTTAGATTTTAGGGTAGTTGTTCTATGAATCTCATCGGTAGAATTTTATATATTTTTGTAAAATTACAATTAATATCATTACCTAATTAATCTGAAAATTTGAAGACGATTGACCGTTTCGGACTCGAGATAAATTAAAAAAAGTATCGTTTGCATAGGGAGTAATGAGAGTGAATGAGACTTAAATACATTTGAATTTCTCTCCTGTCTATGCAGATTGAGTCATCATCTTCTAAAGAAACTTTTTATATGAGATGTATTGTACCAGCACAATATCAAAAGCACGAAATAAATAAATAGAAAGTTTGTCTAGAGCAGTGGTTGCCGTACATTTATAGTCAGCGGGCCACTTTGAAATATTGAAAATACTACGGGGGCCGAATTGAAAAAAATGTATAATATTATTATTAAATTTGTAATTGTAACTGCAAATTAGTTAATTTACACTATGCATTACCGCAATATTCTTCAGATTTAGCCTCTCGTTACCTAGTTTTGTTTGCAAACATGAAGCGGAAAATGTCATCAATGAGACATTGACCCGAGGGTTACATCCGATCCACCGGGATGTTTTATCGGGACTGTAAATTATGTAAAGAACTCTGTGGAATAGAAAGTCCAAACAGAGATTTAAAAAAATTGATTTGGATCGTCAGTTCAAAAGATTTTTATACCCTCTAAAAAGTAAGATTTTTCGAACTCCTCAATCAAATATTTTCAAATATTTTGAATCTTCCAACTAGCTTGTACCAAACTAGCAAGTTTAACACTTTACCTGGGTTCTACAAATTGTATTCTTCGACATGAGTCGATGGGTCAGATCCGTTTCCGACCCACGGGCCTTAGTTTGTGGTTCCTTGGTCTAGACTATCAAATTCATTGTCGACAGCTTTGCATACTTTAGTTTTACTATTTCATATTGTAAAAGATAATTAAATTGAAAACTTTATTAAACAATAAAACGAACTTGAGTAAAAGTGAAATTATAAATATATCAATAAATAATTTTACGTTTTCTCTTTGCGTCTGGTTTCACTTAATAGAACTCGTGTTAATTAAGAAAAGGTTTACAAAAGTAAATCAATACAAACAATGGATAGAAATTCACCACTGAAGCCAACACAATGTTAATTTAATGTATTTTCTAACAGAAACACAATAATTATATTTCAAAAGTAAACAAAGATAATTAGGTGTAGACTTTATAATTTCTATCAAAATAAACCAACTTTATTTTACGATTAATCCCTCCGTTACGAAGGGAAGTATTTGTAAACCTTTAAAGCAGGGTAACAGAAGTTATTGGGGTGGGTGAGGTGAGTACACTGTGACAATGATACAGTAAAAATTACTATTTGTTATAGAACCATAGTGCTATAACGGTTTTGAGTCATAAATACCTTAAATAAAAGTAGTACTTTTTTAATCTTACATACGAATTTTTGTCTTAACACCTTATAGCACAATAGTAATTTTTACTGTGAGTTTTCGCAGTGTATCTTCCTATGTAATCGATTGAACAAACATTTTCATTAGAAACAATGTTTTATTTTTTAGGTTATGGAAGACTAATGTCCTGGAACTGTTTACTGATCGCCCGTTACGTTACGAAGTAAGCCGTTGATAAATGGAAAGTAATTCATCATTGATAGCATTTGTGATTAATTGTACATAGTGTCTAGAGATTACTTGTTTTGCTTGCATCTAAACTAGAGTTCAATCGTCTATTAAATACGAGTGCAATTTGTTAAAAACATTTTCTACATTCAACATTCTCAGAAATGTTTTTTTAAACCAAACTTCCACAGATGGTGAACGTTTCTTTGATTTTGTGTTTTCTTTTCGCAGCAGGTTCTTATTTTACTATTGCAGGTTTTACATTTTTGTTTTAAAGGCATAGAGTAGTTTTGTGTCTAGTGTTGCCAATTTTCTAAATGGAATACAAACAGCAACTGAAAGACAAAAAAGATCTCACTGATAACAGACGATATTTGGACAATTTTGACGTTAAGGAAGGACACAGAACAAATTCTGCGAGAGTTACAACATAATGACAGTTACAGGGTCGGCCTTAGCCATTGCGAGACCCCGGGAAGCAGATCTTTGCGAGGCACTTGTTCTTTGTACAATTAATGTAAATTATAAGTAAGTATTTTTGACATTTGATATTTGACGAGAAATAAAATTTTATATTGGAAGATTTATAAAAGTTACCAACCACTTAGATGACAGATATTAATGATGATATACTAAGGTACATGAATACCTTAAAAGAAGACGCAGTGATTCAAGGCGCGAGATTTAAATACATATATAGTAATGAATTTTTCTACTTGGGATGTTGCGCGAGAATGCGAGGGCTCGGTTGCCCTCCTTGCCACTCCCTAACGCCGCCCCTGGACAGTTACTATATAGACCTCATGTTACCCACTAAATGTAAATATATTGTAATGTAATTAAATGTAAAAATTTAGATAACAAAACTACCCAACATTTTTATTAACTTTTTAGGTAGCAATGTAATGCAGTGTAACACTTTAATTAGCTAGTAGTAAGCTACAATTGCGAACCTAACAATGCAAGACAATTTTCTATTTGGATTATTTTTATATTTTCATGTTTTACTGTGAAGTTATAATTTTTCGAAAAAGTAAATCCGGATATTAAGCTATAACGTTACATAAATACTAAAAACGATAAGTATTTTTCTTTCGGGACTATACACAATACGTTTATCCAGGCGAATTGAACACTGAGCCAGAAGGAGGGAGGATTCATGCATGCACACATGTACCAGTAGAGACAAACACGTGAGCACAAATGAAACAATACCAAACAAAAATTGTACAGTAAATATTGCGCATGTTTTGGTGAATACGAATACATATATATAGATATACGTACAGTCTGGAGCTCCAATCCTCTATTTGAATATTTATATAAAACATGTTATGCAATTTTTTTTAGGTAAGTAATATGAAAATTTGACATACACTTATTATTTAAACAATGTTATGTTTTATGTAAAATATACATAACTGTATTTACCGGATGTTTAATATGCCATGGCAGTGTTCCTTATTTCAAACTAATATCATGTGTTATCCATCACATACTGCTACATGTGAATTACATATCACGGAAACACGTTATTATCTTTTTCTCTTTTAATAATGGCTCAATATATGTAAAGATATAATACACATTAAGAAGATTACATGTGTGTCAACATCGAGCATATTCATCATATAAATACAGTTCCTGATTTGTATAAATGTATAGTTCTAATTTATACAGGTAAAATTAAAAACGCTGTCAATAAATACAAATACGCCACTTAGTAGGTAAATGTATTTTAATGAAGCAGATTTATGAAATATTTTTTGCTTTACGACACAAATGTATTATTAAAACATGTTACATTATATTTAATGTAAAAAATGCAATAAACAATGTGACAATACTATGTACTTAGTTATAGATTTATTGAAATGTAAAAACTACTTGTCAAGTGCTAGAATATAAAATCAAGTGCTAGAATATAAAATCTTACTTCAACCAACGTTAGGATTTCTTTGTAAGCACGTAAAATATTGAGGTTGAAGGTTGTTCAAAGTTTAAAACTACGAGACTACTTTAATAGGAAATATATTTGCCATATCAGAACATTGTAAAGAAGCGAATCTTCAAGTCGAGAACGAAACTCAATTTACTATGAATATGAGAACTAACCTAAAAGTGAAATATTTGTGATCTTGTTTTAATAAAAGAAATTTGAGTAGCATTACGCTATTGTTAATTAAAAAGTATTGGTTTGTTCTTATATTTAATTTAGTTCTGTTTTATTTAATTTAGAATATATACTTAGAATAATAAATTTAGAATAAGATAAATATAAAGCTGAATTTAGAGTTTTTTTCGGAGCGCGAAACTAGAATGATACTCAGTTCAGAAAAAGAAGAGTTGTGAGTTTGAAAATAGAAAGACGTAAGTTACAAAAAGGTAACCTAACTTAAACATAAAACTAACAATAATTTTATAGAAGATAGAAGAAGACAAATGGTAGACTATGTTTAGACAATCATTACGTTTAGAATAGTTCATTAAAGCATATGAAGATGTTTACACTTGCAATTAGAAATTCTCTTTCTTTGTTTGTTGAATATTTCCAATGGCGTTGTTTCTACATTGTGTCTCTGATGTAAAGCTATAGGCTCGTGTAATTGTACAATAGTATAATTGTCATTTCACTGTCACTGTTTTTAATTCAAGTTCAAGACGTCCTCTACTGAACTTTGTACTGCTTTGAAAAACAACGCGCATTTACGTCCACCTTGACACCTGACAGCAGCACACGTGAACTTTATTATTTAATACGAATGTAATGCATATTTAAATTGTTTTCTACCGCATTCTGATCGATTAATTCATATTATTAAATAATAACAACAATGGAATTATACTTATAAATAATTCATTTAAAAATGTATGATACGTTTATTTTTTTTTGTTAATATGCGAAATAACGACGACAACTTTTGTTCAGCCCGCTATTCCACATCAACGCCTTTTTACTTTACATATTCATGTATTCAGAAAGAAAGATCAAGTTAGACAAAACTGACATTTCATTTCAAATGCCATTGAAAATTAACATACAAATTTGTCCAAAAATATCAGTGAAAAATAAAAATAATTATTTCAAAACATCATTTTAATTTCCATGTGAGCGCGCGCGCCTTTTTATTTATTCCTGCATAATTAATGAGCAACGTTCATTTTTTCATATTGTTGTGCATA
This sequence comes from Panorpa germanica, assembly GCA_963678705.1. NCBI lineage: Eukaryota > Metazoa > Arthropoda > Insecta > Mecoptera > Panorpidae > Panorpa > Panorpa germanica. Next base: position 11,599,192 of record OY783214.1, read on the forward strand.
TATTTTGTGCAGATTGTTGAATATTACTAAACAATGGATTATGAATTCTATCACAGGTATACATAATGTTCATTTTATAATAATATAAGAAAACTATAAATTACAAATCAGAATGACGCTGAATGGTGATGCTTGACGGTTTGGTTTGATTTCCGGACTAGCGTCATATTTTCTGAGTTTGGTTGTTGTCAAGTTTAATTAATTATGTACATACATAATCGTAAACTTATTAGGCAGCGGTGTGATTCACATTTATGTCTTATCGCGCGTCTTTTCATATTTTTAGATTTAAAAATTTTAGTAAAAGAATTAACTAAACAAATCAATTAATAATTGAGTAGCTTACATTTGTACTATAATGCCGGCAGTTCACTCAGACCGACAGACGAGATCAAGCGTGTACTGTAGCTCTCGTCTCGTGTTCGCTTGTCTCGGTTGATGAGCGATCCTTTGACACAAGTCAAAGGAAACGACAGGTGAGACCAACAGCCATGTATATTCTCGGCACATCGACAAATGTTTTGACAAAGGTCTCGCCGAGAGTTAACTATTGGAAAGAGAAAGCAATTTTAATCGATAAAAGACTTTTACTGTAGTCTTTTTATAATAAAGTATTTAATAAAAATAAACCTCACTTCCGTTTCCTCTTTCTGTGATCTCTACATAAGCTTATTGTAATTAAATTATTAAACTTGGTTAAATTATAACTTGTTTCCAAACCACTAATGGATAAGAGTAAATAATTTTACAATTTCATTAAATTTTAAATGTCAATATGATGTGTGTAATCAACAATGAAACTAAACAAGTAATACTAAGCTTTACTTCGAATTGAATTAATATAAATCTAGCTATGGAACCTCTATTCTAAGCCTTAGTAATTGGAATTTAATTTAATATTTGCATCAATAGACAATTGAATTGCAAAACAAAGATCTTTTCAATTTGTGTATAAACAATAATTGAGTTTGCAAATGAAATATTACCGGGTGACTATAAATTTTTATAGAAAATTAATTTTTATATGCTAAAGTATGATTAAAGTATGCTTATGTATAGATACCACAAAAACTGCTAAGATAGTAAGAAGTCATAAGACTCAGAAATATCGAAAATAAGCCGACGTTAAATAAATTAAATTTTAAAAAATATACATGAAGTCAAAAAGTGATATTGAGGTAAGTTCCATTTCCATTTTCTATTTAGTTTTTATTTTGAATGTACTTACTATGCATGCTTCGTGCATTAGTAATATATTTTATTAAGTATAAATTATTATATTTAATATAATTGTTTTTTTAAAAACTCAGTAGATTTTAACATGTCTTTATTGTACAAAACGAAAATTAAATTTTTATTTAAAATTATTAATTTATTGTTAAATTAAAAATTCAGTATTTATTTTTAGTACCTCATTAAAGAATAATCAACTCTGATATGTATTAAGTATACGACAGTATGCTAATTTTTTAAACAGCTAACTAGAATTATGTAACAACATGCAAAAACATCGTTTAATATTTGACTGTCAGATTCATTAACCTTTTAACCTTAACTACCCTGCAATTATTTCTAACTATTTATGTATATATATATATATATATATTTTTTTTTTATAAGTATCATTGTTTGATCCATTATGAACTAAACTACAATATTATAAATTGAAACATTCATTACATCATTTCACATTGATTGATGTGTATGACAATTATGATTAATAATCAAAATGTGGCATAGAGTATGTGAGTAGAAATTCCCTATCTATTACCATTAAATAAATTTAGCTCAGTGGTTAGAGCGATATCGTACAATGATAAAAATCTGGGTTTGTTCCTAGTTAATTTCTACATAACATGTGGAATTGTGCGCCTCTAACTAAAGCACAAAAGTGGGTTCGTGTATTATTTAATGTAATATTTTTTATTTAACGCTGCGTTATATTATTTACCGAAAACATCAAAGAGTAACATAATTTTGTTATACATATTGTTATTAAGTACATACAGAAGACATACATATTTTTTATTTACATATTACTTAATATGTAACATTATCTAATCTTACATAAAAAACTTCATTAATTTCAGAAAACATAAGCTTATGTCGAAAATTATGTTTTGTTTTGTAATCTTATATTAACGCAATATTTTTGTGAAAGGTGGTGATATATTTAATTTAATCCAAAGTACAAACTCTGAGGTTAGTAAACTGATACAGTGTCTGTGAAATGTCACCGCAATGACAGTTGACATTTAAAAAATGGCGCGAAATTTAAAATGGCAGCACTTGTGTATCAGCATTTATAACTACGCAGTTTATATAAACAACTGCAGAAACTTCCGGCAGTGATAGACATATTATAGCAAATAATAATTTTTTTTATTGCTTAATTCTCTATGGCAGTTTAAAGAGAGAGTGTGAGAGAGAGAGAGAGAGAGAGAGAGAAAGAGAGAGAGTGAGTATAAATTTTAGTATCATATACTGATATAATATGATACTAACATCTAAAATAATATCTCGAATTCCTTACAATATTCCTTTTATGGGAAACTTATTTTCTGTTAAGGGCTATTATTTGTTTTATTATATCCCTTAATCTCAAGTAATGGTATTAAATGAGTACGTGAGAGCCGAAAGACGACTGTAAATGAATTTGTATATATATACTTACATACCTATTATATACAGGCTTATTTGGTTTTGTGGTAAACAGCATTTAATCCATGTACTTTGTAACAAGGATGGATTAGCTCTTTTTTTATAAATTAATTTTGTTTTCATATCGCTAACAATGCTGAAGTCCCTTGAGTAAAACCAAAGAACATTACTTTAAAGCATGACTCTATACGATTTCCAAATAGCGACATCTACCAAAATATTAATAGAAAATGGATTACTGATCACTGGAGAACAAACAGTGCAAAACCAGAAAAGATTAACGCCTGGTTTTGAATTGTTAAACCCAGTATACCCCAGTAACCCAGTTAAATACACGTATTTAACAAACAAAACCTATCTGTTACTAATAAGCAATGTTATCATATGTCTTCTTCTACCTTCTTTTCTATTAACATATATATAAAACTTTTTAAGAATACCTTTTTAAGGCCCGTCTTACTTTTAAGGCCTGTTTTACTTTTAATTTTGAATGCACTGAGGGTTCATACATCGGGCCTTTGTATTATACGTCATTTATTATTAATTATTATCTTTATTTAATATAAATTGCATTTGATTCTTTATTTTTCACAACCTCACAAGTCTGTATGTAAGAAAAACTTAGTTCTCTTTAAAGGGCGTTTAAGAAAAATACTTTATAAATATAAGGTAATATCCATGTTTCGTGTTTAACGGGTAATATAAATTGTACTTTACAGACTTTAGCTTTCTTGCCATCTATATAAGTATTTGAATATAAAACTGGACGCACACTGAATATACTTGTAGCTCTGTATTGTCACTACCCACGTTGTTAACTAATAAATTTGTGTAAAAATAACATTGTCAGAATTGTTTCTATTTATTCAAATGTCTAGACAGACAAACAACACTGTTTTATCTCCAATGTGCGTCTAGGCTAATTATTTAAAATTAAATTATATACATGAGTAATTTAATATGATATTATTGAAACTTGACACACTTAAGGCACATGTAATGTAGTGAAATGTATAGTTATTAAATGTATGGCACTTTGACAATCTTCAAAACACTGGAAAATTTGGCACTGGAAAATGTAATTAATAAAGGAATGATGAAGCTCCATTCCCACTCACTGTTTTTGGTTTTTATTTAAAGTTTTAACCTTAAATGTAATTTTGAACTTGTGTAACAGTTGAAATTATGCGGCAGTAATATACATTATTTTGTAATAATTACTATCTTTATTTAATATAAATTGTTGTATTTAATATAATTAATTTCTTTTCTTTATATTTCATAAGTTGAAATATACATTGTAGGTTAAAACTTTAAATTAACACTAAAACTCAGTGAGTGGGAATGGTTTTACTGTAACTATAAATCGGGGTAACCAGAGAGACTCACAAGAATGTGCGCTAAAAACTACACAAGAGAAAAATGTACTTGTATTTTTATATGAGAATAAGAGGTTAAACTGGTAGACGATTGGACACCCCTGGCTTATAAGGATAGCATCCTTGTTTTTCGACTTACTCTCATATTCAATTTCAATTTCTATTGATTTTTCTACTTGTTTCAATATTTAATTTTTAATTCAAATTCCTTACATCCCATGTTTTCTACTGTTACATTAACGAAGTTATTTTTCGATTTGTTTTTAAATTACATTTTCTCTGTAAAACGAGTGTGGAGGGTGCGTACTGCCACCCTTATTACTAATTAAAAAGCAAATACGAAATACTAGTATACTTCAAAGGTTTAATCTAGGTCACTAATAAGTATTCCAATTTGATGATATATCGTATGAAGCAGATGCAAAACTAATAACGACGTTTGTGACGCAATGAAATGTGACGCTTTTGAAACTTGAGTGGGTGATAGTAATATCGCATCAGTGCTCATGCTTTTGAAGACAAGTAATGTCGTATTTATGGTGACCTATTTACAATAATCATTACGTGTTAATAAAACTGTACGTAATATTTCTCGAGAATTCCATTTACTTCAAGATCGATGGCGCGCTCTGAATGGCAACAAGTATAAACAAGTGTTCTTCAAATATAAATCAGAGTTATGTTCATTTGACTCACGTAGTGAAGTAACCAGGGCAGCGCGCTGGGAAACCGCTGGTGGGAGAACAGAGGATAGCCATGCACATTGCTCTCACTCGCACACTACGAGTGAACCGGGAGAACCAGTGTTCTCGTTTCCCGTATTCGTTTAAATCGAGTTAAATTTTTAAGAGACTCCAAGCAAAGTTTGGTGATACTACTCTGAGTAAAACTCATGTGTTTGATTGGGCCCAGAAGTTGCAAAATGGTCGTGATAAAGTAGAAAATCAATGCCAACACTAAGGCCATCTGCACACGGGTCGACTGATTGCAAACTAACCGCGCAACGAAGTTTTCAACGAAAACGAAAAACGAGCCATGTCGAGCCGTGTTTCGTAACCTTATACAATGTTTAACAATAGCATGATATGTGATTTTATTGTGTCATATTCTGAGGTATTTGTATGTATGTATGTATTTAATTACTTTTGAAAAGTATTTGTGCACATCTCTGATTATGATGTCCCCATTAGTATGCAACGTTATTGCTTGCGACCAAGAAACATAGTCGCTCAAAACGTGCTCAAAACCAATATCAAATCAGTTTAGTTTCGTTCGTGCCGTGTGTGTTCTCTCATTCGTATACTCGTGCATTCTCTCACTAACAACACAGTTCCATTCTCATTCGGTTCGGGCAGATTCGGGGCTAAGCTTTACAATCAGTCGACCCATGTGCGGACGGCCTAAGTGTTTTGCATATTTTATATTCATTATATTATATTATTGTTTTACGACATTAACATATATGTTTTGCGGGTTAACTTAAACAAATGTTTTTATAAAGTTTAAAATGGTGTTTTAATGAAGTTTTATGACTATGTAACAGTAAGAATATTTAAAAATCAGTAAAGTATGTCAGAAAACGTTATTATTAGGTACAATCGATTACGTAACAGGTATATTTGTATTTTTAGATAAACTTTAAATAGACGTAACTGCGTTTAGCGGAGAATTATGTTTATTTACTAGAAGAGATTGTTATTCAATTCAATTCTCTTATATTTCTACTCTATTTTCAACACTCGCCGGAGATCCGAGTAATTCCAGGCTAGGATAAGGGTAGTAGATATAGCTAAGGTAAGTGTTAACACGGAATGAATCACAAAATATTGTTTCATGCGATGTGGGAGATTGAGCACGCGCGTCCGCGCCGTGTACTATTAACATGAATGGAAAAGATGCTTTAAACTTTCCAGTAGTGTCTTCAGTCGTCTTCTCGCGTTGGTATCTACAGCACGCGTGGTGCAAGGTGCATTGTCAACGTCAAAAGTCGTTAATGCAGTTGCATACAATTAAATAATGCAATGTAAATAATTATATAATAAATATTAGAAAATTTATTTATGTAAGAATTACTGCATTTAAAACTAGTTAAAATTTATAAAAGCGTGTTTCAAGAAAAAGTGATTTTTTTTACAAATAAATATTGAAATTCTTAAAATTTGTGTAATTTAAACAATAAAAAATATGTCGTAAAAATTAATTTTTGTTGTGACTTTATTGTGATACAATACAATTAATTACTTTCCTAAAATATTTTTATTATAACAATTTAACTGATATTTACAATGTGAGAAAATAATATTTGTTGAATCTTTGTCATAAAACAGACTGAATCTGAATCTGAAAAAGACTCATTTTAATTAATATCCTTAAACTTTAATATTAATAAAGTAAAACGATGTTCTCCCAATAAAATCCGCAATGGCAAATCTTAACATAATAATAGATTCTTCCACGGAAGTATCAGATGCCGATTTGCAAGTAACGCAACCCTTCGATTTCCCTTATTACAATGAAAGTCATTATTTCCAACAAGCCGGAAGTTTACACGAAGACATTTGGGATACAATGCCAACCAGAGACTCTCTTTACATCGTAATCCCTATCACGGTAATCTACGCCTTAATCTTCTTCACGGGGGTCATCGGCAACATCAGCACTTGCATCGTAATCTCCCGGAACAAATCCATGCACACTGCGACAAACTATTACTTGTTCAGTCTAGCGATATCAGACCTTCTGCTGCTGGTTTCTGGACTTCCCCAAGAAATGTACTTCATCTGGTCAAGATATCCTTACGTTTTCGGTGAAGTTTTTTGCGTATTACGCGGATTAGCTGCTGAAACTTCCGCCAATGCTACAGTTCTAACTATAACAGCATTTACCGTGGAACGTTACGTAGCAATTTGTCATCCATTTCTCTCTCACACGATGTCCAAGTTATCACGAGCTGTTAAACTGATCATCCTCATATGGTTTGTGTCATTGGCCTTTGCGATTCCCCAGGCTCTTCAATTTGGGATAATGGTGGACCACGGGGTAGAGCTATGTGTCGTTAAACGTATAATTTTAGAACATTCTTTCGAGTTATCGACGTTCATGTTTTTTATAACCCCCATGACTTTAATTTCTGTGCTGTACGTGTTAATCGGTTTACGCCTGCGGACGTCAAAGATGATGAAACGAGAAAGCGGCGCCTGTCAATTGAGGACGAAGCAATCTGGTGTTAGCAAACAACACCAAACAGCCCAATCGTCACGCAGAGTGCTAAAAATGCTTGGTAAGTAGGATATGTTATGACTATTAATAAAACCGACGAAATAGATACACATTGTCGTAAAATGGATCCATTAGAATGACTAAGCACAGGCCTTACATTACGCATTATACTTGTACAATAAAATATATCACGATCAACAGTAAAACTGTTGTACCCATTTTTCGGGGCAGCTTAATGGCCGGACTAACAGCTCTATCAATCGTAGGGAAGCTCGGATTACCACTATTGATAAATTGATATGAGTTTCATAGACTTTATTGATGTTTGCAAAGAATAAGAATACATTTCTCTAAAATGGTTGTTTGTTGAATACGTGATGTAAGGATTGGTATAAACGGACGAAGAGTTTGACCTGAATCTCGTGACAATAACAAATGATATGTTTATCGAAGAAAACGTAAATTTGACGTGTGCTCAGAGAAATGTTATAGCTTCATGGAACACTGGACAACTTACAATTTAAGGGTGTCTCAGTTTTAATTTCCGATGTTACAACGACCAGTAAAGCACTAAACATATATATTGTCTTATATTCTTAATATATAATATATAATCTAAAAGAGTCTTATTAATGAGTATGCTAATGTACAAAAAAGGTCAATTTATTTTTCAAAATGCAGTAAAATAAGTAACAAACCGTTGTATATTAAGTAAAATAATTTTTATTATGTTAAGATATACTTTAAATACACGAAACTGTTTTAAACGGAAAGTTTTTAAGCGATTAGTTTGCAATCCTCTGTCTATATGTGCTTCAAACCAATTTCAAAGATTTCATTGTAATTCTTTGTAATCTGCTCTTGTTCTCTTTAGTGTAAATTTGTTATAGAATGTATTGGTTGCTTTGCTTATTTTGCTACTAGAACTTAAACATTTTTTGTAAGAGGATGAATGTAGTCGCTTAAGCTTCACCATATGCAATCTTAATTACTCTTCTTTTTTAGGAAAGCATTAAAATTCGCTGTAAAACACAATACTGAAGATAGTTTTATTACTTTTGTGATTTGCAAATGGCTTTTGTAATTTTACTAATGAGATTTTTTAACGGTTAATGTGATTTATTATTTTAGTAGTATTGTGATATTTGATTATTTTTTTTTATATATAGTTTCTCGGGCTTCCTAGGTCGTAGCCTTTTATCGCCCCTAATATTGTTCTGCTTCTTCTTATACGTTATATCCAGACAACAAGAATGATCTATTCATGGCTACTGCTGTTATAAATTTCGGTTTCTCAATCAAAAAGGGGGTGTTAATAGGAAGCGTCTGGGAAGTGTGTAGCACCGCCCTTTGTAGTCCATTTCTTGCCATTGCTGTATTTTTACATTGCCACAGAATATGGTCAGGATCTGCCTCCTCTTCACCACATTCGCATTGTGATATTTGATGAGAGTTTACAAAAACAACTCGATAGCCAGTGCTGACATTTCATGATTTTATAATTCTATTTAAACATTACAATATTTGTTTACGGAATTTTCTATTATTCATATATTTAACAAATTTTCTTTTTAATTCTTTTGTTCATTATTTTTTCTACTGAATTCAGCTTAACGCTTTGAAAGGAATAAGGTTTCCCTAAAGACAAACAATTTTCTTTGAAATCACCTTTTTGTATTGTACATACTTGTAGAGAAAAATTTAACAAAATATTTACTTAAATTAATTATATTTTCTATTTACAAAAACATTACTACTTTTCTAATTAAGCGGCACATTTATGAAAGAGGGTTAATTACAGGATAATTAGAGAACTAATTATTAAAAGGTTAAAATTAGACGCTAAACACTTGTATCTAACAAACAGTTATATGTACACGATTTTATCTAATATAAAACGTTTTTTAACGTATTGTACTATTATTTATAAAATAAAGCTGCCCTTTTACGTATTAGCAGACTTATATAACTTACTAAGAACACCTTTTAATGGATTAGAAAGTTGTAAGAAGTGTTTTCTAAGGATTAAAGCCTTTTAAAATAGTTATAAAGAAGACCCTTTTAATTTAAATATTTTTAGGTTACACTGCAATGAAATATTACGTGAAATATTATGAATGTAAAGTAACATCCATGATTTGTGTTTTGTAGAGGGTTTTAAGGTCATCTTAAAATAACACCAACTTCCCTTTCCTTAAAGTTATAAAGTTAAATAATAATGGTGATAATTTTAATATTAAAATTCATGAAAGTTATCCGTTGTTAAACCATAATGAAAGATATGGGAGCGCTTTTTCGTGTTATTCCTTTTATAAAATCTTTATTACTTCTGAAATGCCACCAGATTGTTAGTAAGATATACACGAACTCACGCACGCAGGCGGCAATTACTTCGCTTAAACCGATTACTTCACGAAATTCTTTTTAACAGTGATGTATTGACGTTGACTTGCTTAACAAAGTTTGATTTCGATTCACGTTCATTCATTTATCATTTTTTATTTGCTAAAATGTGTCAACTGAGTACAGATGTTATACCTATATACTATAACTTACATACACAATCAAACACTTATTAGACAGCGGTTTAGCGTGCATATATAAAGCCACGACATTACAAAAACTGCTAATATAGTTGATCGGTGATTGGACTTAGCATTAGATATAGTTAATTAAAAAATATTTTATAATAATTATTAAAAAAAATCATAAGACTGTTTCATTCTTAAAATCTCCTACTTATGAAGTTTTATAATTGTAATAATCTAAAATTATATCTAAATAATTACAATAATAAAATATCTTGTTGCTTAAAGAAAGCATTTCCCATTTGCTGGCTTACTACAAACTAATTCCAACGTTTATTTTCCACTTCTCATATAAACATTGTCTTGCAGTGCAGTTTCACAGTTGCTACCTTTCAACAATCTAATTTCAATACTCATTTTCCTACTTGTTATATATAAATTGTCTTGCAATGCAAATTTCACATTTGCTATTTTAATACATACTAATTTAAGTGTTATATTGCGTTACATTTTCTACTTAGGTTATACGTAACTTTATGTATTATTTTACTAAATGTTCTGCGCCTCGCATTCCCCATAGCCAGTCAATTCTATCCCATATAAGTATATGACTTCCGAATTTACATCAAAACATATTTGCTTTCAAAATTCGTTGGTGTTTATGATTTGGAATCGATTTATAAATCTTACTAGCAAATCCGATACTGATTCTTATTAAACTGCTCCGTATTTTTCGACATCTAATATACATAATTCCATATAATTTAATAAATTTCAACCGTATAAATCTATAAGTATTCTTGGAATACTGATTGCATCTAAAAGTGAAAACAACATATTTAGAATTCTTTATAAATTCCATCTTAGTATGTGAAAACACACACACACACACAAATACAACTCTTTTATTTTGTGTAAATGCGGATAAAATCGTATTTGTATTTTAGATCGAAATTACTGTTTCATTTTATGAATAAATATAAAATATTTACATTTAAATATGAATGTCAGAAAAACAAAATGAGCATTCCATCATATAGCTACTAGAAGCTACCGAAACATAACCATAACACAATGGTTACCAAGGAATAATGTAAGGTTGTGTTGTCTCAGTTTATCAATTTTCTTTTTACTATCTTCTCTATCTAAATTTCCAGGAAATGTACATTTTACGAACGCATAATAAATAAAGCTGAATTTAGTTTGTATAGTTTTACTTTTTAAGAAATCTAACTTCAACTATTAGAATATAATAGCAACGCGAACGAAAATGTACATTTTAAATTTTATTTCAAATGAGTTTTTCTGTTGGATTAAGTTTTATTTTATCGTGCTATTTTCATACAGTACAGGGTCGGATTAAATTTTTTCTATCTGTTTCAATTCCTTCGCTACAATCAATTATATTCAGTGACAACAATTGTTTTTACCCAAATAAATGCCCGGTGAAAGCAGTGCTGTCATAATTGCCTTTAACTGTTGGCCTATTTTAAAGGTAAAGCGTGGCATTGCTCCATAGCAGAAGATGGACTGGCTATTTCAGTGCTGTCCCTAGAGAAACTTATAGCAAATGCGAGATGATTATTTAGCGCCCTATAAATTATAGTTTTGTGTCTCCTCTACCTTGGCGTCCGATGCGACTGCATTTCACGCATCTCCTTCGAATCGGCCCAGAGTGTTATGTAACCAGTGCCGTATTAATGATTTTAGTTCTCGTGCCATAAAAAAAAATAAAGAGAAAAAAATAAACTCCAATTGCCCAACGCCAAAATCAATTGTATCCAGTCACATCAGCGATAAGACTATTTCAAAACAAACCCAATCACAAAGAAGACACAATCTGAGAAGATTCATGGCTTAAGTGCATCTAGACTTCAACGTAGATTATTATTTATTTCAATGCATCAAGTTTCGAAAGTTATTAGCACTTAAAGAGAATATATACATTTATAAACATTTACAATACATAATTTACAACTTATAAACATACTTAAAATAAAATGATTAAATTGGTTTTGTTTATAAACTCAATAAGGTTTTTCAGACTTTCCTTGCTTTCAAATTTCAACTTATATTTCTGAGACAAATAAACGTCATATGTTATTCTACTAAACTAAAATACTATTTCAGACTATTCAAACTATTTTAAAGGAATCTAATTATGCTGCCTACTGTGAATATTTCAATATCAAAACTATGTCTAAATCATGAAAGATATAAAATTAGATAAATTTTGCATTGAATAAAAATATTACCGAGAATTTTTTTTGACTTATCACTTACTCTAATCAATAACATAATATAATACAAATGAACTTTAATATTATCGAAGATATTGACACGAAGTATATTTTCAATTTTGTCACATAACCTTGAAATACTCAGGTATTGTGCAAGTAGATGTGACAGTTAGCATATGAAAAGACTGCGTAGCAGCTTCTAGACCTCTAATAACATTGTACGGAATCTAATTTGAAGTAATATTTTTTCTATATTGAAGCCTTTGAAGAACTCCCCATGTAACCCTATTTAGTAAAGCCCTATGATACCAATAGACTCCAAAAAGACTTCTTCAAATCATCACTTCTATATCTCTCAAATATAATACCATTCCAAAAACTTTTAGTTCCTTAAATAGAACTGTCAATGGTGAGAGATACAACAGTTTTCTGAGAAATAACAATACTTCCAAAGATCCTAACATTCAAACTACATAGTGCAAAAAATAAATCGAGTAAGGGTTCCTGGTTTTCGCTTCCGGCATTCCTTCTATATCCTTTTGTGGTTTATTGGGATAAAAAACAAAACAACTTCTTATTCTACAACATTGAACAATTCCCTAAAACTTTCAACCGTTATTACAACGATGAAAATATTGCTTTTCTTATTTTCTGTGTTAGAGGTTTAGCAGTTATTGCAATTTATATATTTCTTAACAGGGTGCCTCAAAATATTAATGATATATTTTTTAACAACAAGCTTGATTTGTTATTAGATCTGTTGTTAAGCGCATTGGAATTCTATACAAAACAGTATATGTAGAATCAAATCATTGCAATGCATTCAATCGCACCGAGCTTTATAGCTACTTTACAGCCTATACATTCACTCTTACTTGTTAATTACTTAATTTTTCTCATGATGCCCAAAAAATAAGTACTTCTTCTTATTGTTGTAAATAAATAGCATAATTGTCGTTTCCTGACCTATACTTTTCCCTCTATACTTTTTGTACAAAGTAACTTTCTTTTACTCTGTCAAATTAAAGAAATAAAAATCTAATACATAAATTAAAAGAATTAAAGAAGGCTATCAGACCAAGTATGAAGCGCAAGTTCAGTTATAAGATAGAATAAGAATCGGAGAAGTTAGAACTTAAGAATTTTTAGGCAATGACAAAGTGATATTGAATATACCAAGAAGATATTTGAAAAAAACATGTATTATTGATAAAGAATGATGAGGTAAGAAGAAGAAGAAGAAGAAGAAAGTCTACGTTAATAGGAATAGGAAATAGTAATAAGAGAGAATCAATTAGAAAAGCAACATGTTCCTTATGAGGATTACTTCACGATGAAAGAGGTTACCTTTAACGTGGTTAAACAATTCAAAGAAAGAAAACAAATTTTGTTAAAAACAAACGTTTCTATCACTATTACACTTCACTTACAGTTCGCATCAACTTTATCTTCATTTGTATTCTGACAGATGGAGTGGTTTTGCCATTTGTAGCCGATAAAACAGGCATGTCATATGAACGATTACGAGAAACTGACCTGTAAAGGAACTCTTTTATGATAAAAAAGTCATGCATCAACATGATGGCGAAGTGACTTCAAAATGTTTACTCGGTGAGAAGTAAATTAATTAATGAAACAAATGAATGCCACATTTATTTTATCCAAAAGTCGTTTTTTTTTTCTCTAGCACTGTGAGCTGCAGTCTTTTCAGTTCATAACGATAACAGAAGAAACATATTATTTTATTTCGTATTTATCGTATGGCAGATTCCGGTTGAAAGCGATTGATCTGATTATACTTGATAAACGAAATCAATAATGTAACATAATAATCTCAGATACGTAGCACGTGAACTAAAATTTTAAATAAAAAATACACGAACCGAAATGTCATTATCTTAATGATCAAGGGTGCAATACAGAAAGAGGTTTAATTTGTAAAAGGTTTCACAAAGTTATTTTCAAAATTAATTAATTCATACTCACACCTGTATAAAACTAATTTGATTACTATGTACCAACCGAGTAAAATTACATTGTAAACTTTTAACAACTTTTTGAATAATTATTAAATATAATTATAAATTCCTCATGTTTTGGAAATGTTTTAAGTGTTCCGTTATTGAATTAATTACACGAAAATAAATCCTAGATCTCGTTACTACGTAGGATTAAGTTCCAACTTTCATTAAGGATTTGGCATTTACGTTATTCTAAAACAAAATACGCACAAATTTTAGTTTTAGTTCAAAATTCACAACTCACCCAGTAATATTCACACGCCTGTATCTCATAAACCTGTCATGTAAAATTGTACATACAAATATTCTGTACATGTTCCAGAATGCTCGTATGTTTATTCTTGCAATTTCATTGATAGCCCAAGCAATTTCAAATACAGTTCAACGTAACACGCGACATTTTACCATATTGGGGTGTCATAAAATTTATGCTGCCTCTATGTACGTATCCTGATGATAGTCATTTAAGTTCTAAAATATTCCGTGCACCTGTGGCGATAGTGTCGCAGTAAGGGGTCTTACACATATTTGACGTCAGTTCAGTCAAATTGTTTAGCATGGATGCTCAAAGAATTTTAACATAGAGCTGCACCTTTCAACTTTATATTTCATTAAACGTTTAAAAATAAATTAACCTAACCTGTAATCAAACTATTCTAATACTTTTTAGCCTTATACGAAGTCTCTCCTATCTTCCGCGTAATTCCACATCTCCTGCCACTCTCTTTTACCACACATACATTTTCTTCACCTCCTCTGTGCCCATTCCTTCAATACTAACCCTCAATAATTATTCCTTAAAGTGTTTTGTTCCTTTTTCCGCTTACTCAATGTCCTATTATTATTGTCCTCTTTCCCACACACTTACACAGTTACATGCATAGAGATATAAGAATAGAATACGCGAAGTGTTCGGCCGCGTGTAAGAGAAAACGATAGATGCAAAATGAAAGATAGCCTACCGAGTGTCCTATCTGTTTCTTCCTAGCCGAACCCCTGCTGCTGGCTTGGTTTATTGTCGGTATGGTAGAGGGTAAATAAGCAAGCAAACGCTATAGTTAAAATAAAAATACAGATAAAAATATTTGTAAATAGTTAGTGTAGGATACAGTAAGTTTTAAACAATATATTCAAAGCATTTTAACGTACAGATAATGAATAAAGACACCGACAGCCCCCAACTATTATAGCTATCTTTTCGTTAGTGCGGCAATCAATCACAGTACTCGGCTCGAAAGAGACACAGAGGATATTCGTGGCTATCTCTCTCTTTGCCTATATTACAGTTTTCAGCCTCTTGCGCACACTGGTCTTATATGTCTATGGTTACATGTATTTAAGAATAATATAAAACATATAACGTTTTATAACCTATTTCACTCTTTATTGAAAAATAAATCTACCTTTTCGTCCTTTGACATAATCACAATACATCTTAAAGAGACCTATTTCAATGATTTTTAAATATTAAATATTTCTTTTTAGACGTTTTTAGATTAAATATTACTAGGTTTCATTTAATTACATGAATGTAAGGTAGCATTCATGTTTGCGTTTAGTGATAACGGTTCTAAAATATACTTATATATATACTATAAGTTATTACAAGACCGAGCTTTGACTACAACTGCTCTATTTCAGTTTGTACTTAAAATACATAACTTTAGACATATATAAATACATACTTATATAAAGAAAAATAAACGTGAGCACGGAAAATATCAAAAATCAGTTCAATAAATCATTCTGTGATGTATGGAGAATATTTATATTGCATTCTGTAGATGATAGAATCGATATATTACATTCTCTCGTTGATAGACTATTGACGCAATAACAAACAAATTCTTCCAAGATAACATTTTTCAAATAAAACTTTCCTTTGTTTGCTTTTAAAGTTGTGTTATTTTCAATAAGAATCTAGAAGTCATAAATTCCAACATCTAGTCTATCTATAACTCTAACACGTTTGTTAAATTTTTTTCCAGTGGCTGTGGTGGTGGCCTTCTTCATCTGCTGGGCTCCCTTCCACGCTCAACGGCTAGTTGCAATTTACGGTACCGCAGATAACAATCAACCCTCTGAGCCTATTATGTTACAAATTTACGCTATAATGACCTACACTTCCGGAATATTGTATTATCTTTCCACCACTATTAACCCTTTGCTCTACAACATCATGAGCAACAAGTTCAGGGAAGCTTTCAAGGTAAGCTTTTATATTTTATACTATTAACTTAATATATAGCATTTACGTAGCTTTGAGCTTTTGTAAATTACATGACAATCAAGAAGAGGGCGATAATGCGAGTATTACAAAGGAAATTAGACTACTAATAGGATTGCGTCTTTTTTATCAAGTCCGTGATGTTTTGACAGCGGAATGAAACTTAAATATGCTCTACATAGTTCACAATATGTCTAAAATGTACAGTACACAATGAACAAGTTTTAGTTCAGTAGAAATGAGATTTAAACGTCTAAAAATTTATACAACAATTATACCGCCGACTTGATTATTTACGCCATTCACAAAAACAATAAAAATTATCGAAGCAAAGTGGTGGCTAACATATGAATGATGTTACTAATGCCAATTTTTCAATTCTTAGTAAACTAAATATAAATCTTGGTTGTATACGAGTATTTATTTATTGATTATGTCATTCAGTCTTACAATATCCTTGTATTTTCCTTAATTTACACTTGCTACTACTATTATTTAATTTCCTCTCCTTTCTTTTATCTTCCGCTGACTGCATTCCAAGTCATCCATCCTTAGAGTCGTTGTTCCTGCACGTATTTCCTTTTTTAAATTTTCCGTTTAGTCTTCTGTTACACTTATGTTGCTTCATTTAACTCTCTTCTTCCATTACCCCCTCAACCTCTACCTTTTTGTTCCCCTTAACTGTAGCTTTGTTAATTTTATTTTTCAGCGGTCATTTTATGTTCCAGCCGAACAAAACTGCAGCTTAAGTAATCAAAATACTTCGGCTACATTTTTTGTTTTTTAACTGATAAATCTGAAGTTGCAAAATCCAGTTTATATTAAAACTTCAGTTATGTCATAACTGAAATTTAACTGAGAATTGAAACAACGGGGTTTAAAGTGTCACTAATATGTGTATCATACTGTGATATAATTAAAAACATTAAACGTTCTAACATATATTCAATGTGACATGAAAGTTTTATATTGTAAAGAATTATATTTCCATCAATTCTTCGATGCCGAAAAGCAAATTTTTCAAATTTGTGAATGTGTATTTTCCTACTTACTTACTCCTACTTATACTGTTATACTTCTCGCAGTTATAACAAGATTTTTTTACTATGATATTATTAAGTCAGCGCCTTTCATCACGAGTGACGCACTCGAACACATCGCTAAATAGTTAAAAAACAGATAGTATGTTAGAATTACATACCGCATAAAACATGTAATTTGAATACATTACACATGAAGTTTATCAACAATTTTTGTGCTTGACACACTTTAATTTTAGTACTTTAGTAGTCTTTAAATTGTTACTACATCATTTACAACACCTGTAAAATCATTAATCTTTAATATTCACAATATAAAGAGAAGTTAATACTCGCGAAGGACATAAAATACAGCATCCATGCCACGTTCTATTACAGTGTTACGTTGCTTGATGATTTTACCAACAAAATGGCTAATTCTTCTTAACAGCTCATTCCACCAAGTACTAATATCATTAAATGTTTACACCGTAAGCATGTAGGATGGTGATGGTGTCAGCCTGAATAAACTAGAAATATTTATGGGTCTGCATCAAACCACATTTAATGGTTTCCTTTTAATGGACCATTGTGAAAGTAATTTTACCCAACACAAACCTGTGAAGTTAACGTATGGAGTAATGCGTACACGCAAGATTTGTACACGCACTTACGTATACACGTAGAAAAATATTACATTGTACATAAATATAGTGAAGCATGTATGTACTTATTCAGAAATGTATCGATGTCTACAAAGATGATATTATTCGCCAAAATTCAGCGGAGTTGTTGTTTAACAGCCATTTGTGTCAGTCGATGATAGTGCTCATGTAAAGAAGGAAAAAATCGAATATTGAGTCTATATGTTTACGAAACTTAAAGCCGGATGCTGTTCACAGAAACTTCGCTTAAATGGAGTCGAACCAGCTTAGATAACGTTAAAAATTCGGGATAGCCAAAAACTGAAACCACTAACGATAATATTGAAAAAGTTCACAAAATGGTACCAGACTACCATCGAATTAAGATTATAGGGATAACAGAGGCTGTGAGTATCTCGAAAGAACGTGTTTGTCATATATTAACTGAACATTTACGAATTAGTGAAAAGTGAAACACACGTTACTTGAAACAAAAACACCATGTGGTCGCCATGGCAAAACAACGAATTGAGATTCAAGATCTAACCCCAGCGACATTTTTCTTTATCTTAAGCTCAAAGTTTCGTTCAGTGGACAGAGATTTTCCTAACCGACTTTTGCAGAAGAAGATGTTTACCATTTGGATAGATTAAAGAGTGTGTACAGTATTGCAAGGAAATTATGTTGAGAAATATGACTGCTAGAAAAAACTAGCATTGCAGCATGCTTGAATAGTTAGTATTACATGTATTTAAAGTTTACTAAACATAAAAAAGTTTATCTTTAACATATATGTTAGGTAAGAAATATTATGATAGGACAAGAGGACTTATTTTGTAAATATTGAACAAGCATCCGGTAGCTTATGATGATTCATATTTTCAAAATATGGCTATGTAAGTTTACTCAAAACTGTCAACAAACCCTAAATAAAGAGCAAAATCAATCCCATGCCTTGGAGCAGGGCATAAGTAACTTAGTTAGTAGGAAACTTACAAAATAGGGGCCCACAAGTCTCGTTTACATACAACGTATTCAAGGTTACATGAATAATGTTCTATTTTTAGCAGTTAAAGCATCGTAAATAGAATATAACACCTGAAATGTATCGACACACTATGTAACTCTCGAATTTGCGAATATATATAGCAAAAGAAGAGAAAGAAGAATAGCGCAGCTGCTATACAATGATGTATATAAAATACAGCCAGATTTACGTAGACTAGTAATTAACCCTCTTAACTAATAAAATCTGAAATATCTGACAATAAATTCACATACTAAAAGTCTTAATATTATCTATAAAACAATCAAAGCACTCGAAAGATCTTTTTGTTTACTACAATTTCGACGGATCGACGTGAAGGTATTAGAATAATTGGATGGTAATAATTTAGTAAATAGCTTTAGGTAATTTACGATATCTATTTTTAGATACGGTGAAATATGTGGGTCATTTGCGTGTCCTTTGTGACATCATTACATAAATTACCTTATAAAAATATTGACTATATGTTGTGTTATACATACGTGGGTCATATATTTAAATTTTGTTTGTACAACCGTTATAAAATGTTAGGCAAACACAATGGTTCTGTGATATTGAAACTGACAAAGCGGAAATACATTTTGTTTTCCCAACAACAATATTTTCTATACACAAATATTGAGACTACTTTTATTAAATTTTCTTTTGAATTTATTTATACATTGCAACCGTTTAATCACAGGCGCTCAAGACGGAGGGGCTTTATCTTGGAAGGCTATTGCAACTGAATTCAATATATTTCGATTCAATTGATTTTGCGATATAGAAGCTAAAATAAATAATAATATGTTTAACATGTATTTTTATTTTCTCCGTCATTTTTCTTAGTGGAGAGAGTGTCCCAAATTTCTTCTATATTTTTTTTGTTTTTCTTTTAGTTTATTAAACCTCAGGTTATTTCCGATGCTGTCTTACCACTGAGTATTTGTGGTGTTGTTACTTCATATATATTACTACATTGTAGTCTAATAAATGTTTTATTATGTATATACATTATACGAATAATCTATGTAACATGATAACAATCAAGGATCGAACCCGAAGATTGTAGTATCATTATTGTAGTATCAATGCTCTTGCCCACTTTGTCATCGAAATTTATTCTGATTTTTAATTTCTAACGACTTTATATAAGACTGCATTTATATCAGAGGTGTGTTCAGAAAATAACGCGCAATTTTGTTGTTGTTGTGTTAGTAGACATGTTTGAAAAGTATCTCTTCAACATCAGCCATGTTGGATACTTAGGCCTTCCGCACATGATGCGACTGATTGCAAACCTTACCTCCGAATCTGAATGAGAATGGATCGAGTGAGAGAAAACACATGGCGCGAACGAAACTAAACTGGTTTTGAGCACGTTTTCAGCGACTGTGTTTCTCGGTCGCAGGTCATGCTTGGTTACATGCTTTTGATGGTGACATCATGAGCAGAGATGTGCAAAAATACTATTCAAAAATATTTAAATACATACATACATACAAATACGACACAATAAAATCCCCTGTTATGCTATTGTTAAAAAATTTATAGAGTCACAAAACACGGCTCGACTAGTTTGCAATCGGGTCAACTCGTGTGCGGAGTGCCTTAGGCTATTGTCATATACCTGCCAGAATGCTCATAAGCAACTTGTAGCAGTAATCAAGCGATGATAACATTATTAGAAATGTTTCTAACCTAAAAAGTGTAATAGAGAACGACTGCGTAATTACTGCGCACGAGGCAAAAACATTTTTGTTTTATAGTTATTTATAATATAGTACAAGTGACAGAAACAGCAGCAGCAGCAGCCCTTCTAATTCATGTTGACAGCGCCGCAACTACAACTATCATAAATTTAAACTAAAGCTTGACTCTAATTGGAATTTACGGAACGTACATCTACTTTTATAAATGAACGAGGATTAACTTATAAAGAGTGATATATAACTATTTTAATTGCGATGTATTCTTTTATAATTAACATACTGCTGCTTATTTTGTTTATGTTATTTTCTGCATTACATTCACTTTATTTCAGTTACTTGATAAACCTATATTACAAAAACTTTATTAATCTTTCCTGCGGAGAATTTGATACAAGATTTATAGTTCTTACAACATGAGATAACTAGAAATGAAATTATTATTCACCGAGATTGGAAATATATAAGCAAATATTTATCTTGCATCATCCGTAATATTATTTGCATAAAATATTTAAATCCGTTTTAGATGCTGCCATTAGATAATTGAATTATAAGAATATGCAGCTTTCAACGTTTGTGTTTATATGTTTTTCACTTCAGCGCATGATAGCATTATGTAATAGTTATGTAATTGAATTTACTTAGAGCTTGAATAAATAGTTATTTCCTTAAGGCTTGCAACCAGTGGAATTTATTAGAGAAATGAGGTTATGTGCCTTCATAAAAGCGTAGCATTTATGTAACACTTGTAAATGCTGTAAAACTGCAATGTGTCAAGAAAATGAGGTTATGTTTTGTATGTAACTGAAATGGACATCGACATCTTTCCGAGTAATAGAATTTAAACTGTTAAGGTTATAAATACGTAGTAATATTATCACATTTAAATATCATGGAAAATAACCCTTTGACAGATGTAAAATTTTTTATTACTTCAGTTTTCAATAATATAAATTGAAATGTGATTAATATCTGTGATAATACATTAATCCATTGAATCTGCTAGATGAAGTAATCTATTAGAGAGATCAAACCACAAACATTGTCCGTTCCGTCTTGTCCCAAACCATATGGTGACCCAAACGGAGTAATATCTTTAGTTTTCAAATAGTAGTCGCCTGTCAATCTGAAAATTTTATTAATCTTGTATAATTAATTAACACGCAAAGTTTATTCACCACACCTCAAATGCCTCACTTCATGAATAAAAAGATTCTACCTCAAAATATAAACTCATCTTTAGGACCGAATTTTATTCGAATACGTATTTCATTTATGTAGCTGAAAATTATAATGTTTAAACATAAGAAATATTTGTTCGTACCCTGAATCAGCTCCATAACCCATTCTTGCAATAGAGGTTTTATTCTTTCCATGGCATTTTACAGCCAAAAATGCATCCAAATTTATAACACTTTGTGCCCAAAATTCACATGAAATCTGATGACTACATATTTCTAAAAAGAGTAAAATAAATTAAGTAAATGTTTTAGAAATCAATGTCGAATATTTTGTTATGGATTCATAATTATTAGAATTTCTTTTACCTCGTCCTCTAAATGGTATTTGGAATTCTTTCGGACATCCTGGTTGTATTCTATGGCCACCATTGGGCCAGAAATCCACAGTACCCGTACTATACAGTGCACCATAAACCATTCTATCTGTGTGGATGACGTCAACTACCTGTGCATCACTTGCGGATATGTGATCGAACCCAAAAAGTATAAACGGAAAAGAAGGATAGTACAACGGATATGCTGGGTCAAGACAAGAAATTCTAGGTAGAAGCCAATCAGGATTGCTATCTCGAATCACTCTACTAGCATATCCGGCCATGTGCGATCCTAGTGAATGGCCAACGATGTGAATTTTGTTAATATCCAATCCTGCTCGGAGCATGGTGATGATAGCAGCTCCCAAATCTTTTCCAATCTTAAGAAAGAAGAATGTTTAGTAGATTTTAGCATGTTAACAATTAGAGTTCATGGTTATTTGCTATGAAACGATATTAAGCTAACTCTAATGACGAATTTCACAAAATTACCTGATTAGATTTAGATGCTACGGTGGAGATGTATTTTCCAATAGAAAAGGCAGCCCAATCTAGGCCAATAACATTAGAATTATTTCTTTGGAGATGTGCTTCAACCACTACTCTTGAGCAATCGTTATAAATGGATTCCAAGTAGCCATGAATGTAAAACACAGTTGGCTTTAATGGAGAAAATGAGTTCTCCTTTAAAATCTCTGGAGCTTCACTTAGAGAGAAATTATCATGATTCTCAAATCTGGAACTGAAAAATTTATATGATGCACTATGTACAAGCCACCACTCGAAGTGATACAGTGATTCAATGTACTTTTAGCATTGTTTTACAATATTAAATAAATATATTGATATTTGACGAAACTATAATATTTTTGCTTTTAATTGACATCATTTTTAGTGACAGCCACTGTATTTTGAGGTTACCTTTTAAAATAGCGTAAAACAACATCAGCGCCTTTGACAACTTGAAAACAAACTAATATAATTAGAAACGAAAGCCTCATTTTAGTGTATATTGTTCACTATTTGTTAATTGTTCAACTATTTAAAAATAATGTATGTCAGTAACTATATATATACAAAGCAAATATGCAGAGCCGTACCTACAATAGTAGTGACATATGTTCGATATTACCTCTGATTCTATGTTTCTGGTCCTAATCCTAATCATCGATGTAAAATACAAAGGTTATAGTATTTATGTACATTTCTAATTGTGCAAGCCTTACAAATTAGGTTTGGGCACGCATCCAAGCTTACTGTGTACAAAATTGTGTACAACATATTTGTCAAATAATTACTTCGGCTCTGTTAATAAGATAATGATGTTTTAAATAACATATATTACTATATGGAATTTTTTAATAGATAAAATAAGTAAAAATTCGTTTCACAAAATGTAATATGTATATTGTTTGTTAAGTTATTTGTTAAATTGTTGCTAAGACATCCGTCTTAAAGATAAAAAAAAGTTAATTCTTTAATATTTCTTTGAAAATGACAGTAATACTTTATTCAAATACACATTTAAATAATTAAGATTTTAAATACTTTATATGCAAGTGTTAGTGCACGTGGGTTTTGCGATAAGCTATCAAAGAAGCAAACGTACTTGTCCGCTAAACACAGTTACGTATATGTAAGGTTCATTTAATATAAAAAGTATATAGTAAACTGTATCTATCTACTTAAAAAATGATAACTTTCAGATAACCAGATACCATCACCAAAAACTACCCACATGACACCGAATTAAACTTTTAAAATTTAATTTTTTTCATTAATTCTTTTCTCATATATAATTTAACTCAAAATTTGCACCGGATGCTCTAGTATTGTGTTTAATTATTTTCAATTTTTGAATTCTTAATCAATTGCTAAATACATATTCAAATTTTCTACTTTCTATCTATTCTTGACTAACAATTAAAGAGCAAAAAGTGTATTTATAAAAATTACTGGTTTCCAGTATAGTCAGAGCAAAATTAGAGGACGGCAAAAGAAACACCAAAATCAGTACTAAACATATAATGCAATTAACAAACAATATACGTTATAATAAGCGGTTTTGTTTCCTTTATTTAAAGCTATACAATGTATTGTCTCCGTCATGAAATAATTCTAATGCTGGCTTCACATCAGAGAGACAGTTTAATAGAATACGAACAAAAACACCAATGTTTACACCAAAGAATTTTAAAAACTGTTAGTAAACAAAACAAATTCCCATCTGGAGTCGGTAAGATCAAAGGAAAACACGTTTGTTGTTGTTTTTTAGTCTGCTTGGTTTTGTTTTTTGTGAACATTTGCGCTTGTCAGTTGTTGTTTATCATGTTTATCATTTTTATGGGGCACACGGAAAGACACTAACAACAAAACCAATCTGTTCAGTGTGAACAGTCTATTTTCGAAAAACAATATACAAAATATGTTTTTGTTTTGTTTTTTGACAACAAAAATGTCTCTCTGGTGTGAAACCGGCATGAGTAGTAACACTTTTAGATCAATTGTAATCTATGCAAGTTGAATATACTTATTCCCAAAGCAGTCTCATTTTCCTCTCATACCGAATAAACGAATTTACGTAGCATCTATATACTCGTACGTAGCATTACCTTCTGACAACATACTTCTATATTGTAAATAAACTTGGATCAAAACACAAATAATACAAACGTAGGCGGTCCTTTTCAGGAGACGCTGGGGCGATGCTGCAACTTATCTGACCCAGACACGCCGAGGTCCTACTCCGTATTGTCCAGGACACAGCTCCGAACAGGGCAGCACTACTCGCGTCAGGACTCCACAGATTACAGTGGTAAGTTAAATGATTAATTATTTATTAAAGACATCGAGATTAATAAAGTCTGTCTCACACTGCAACCTTGCGACGCCCACTTTTTGAGTAGGATGTATTGGCTGCGATGACGGTAGTATGTTAACTTGTACGATATTTAAAATGACACCTCTAAACAAAAATTCAAAACGATGTATTTTAAAAATAATTAATATACCCCGTTTTTATTTTTAAAGTATATTTTTTTATTTAATTTATATTAAATTTAAGAACATTTTTAAAAGTGTTAAAAATTTCTCTCTCTTTAATTTCTTAAATATCAATATTTGCGCATGCGGAAGCCGCATCATTTATGGCAGGCGCCTATTTTCATAAACTTGTTTATGACCGTTCCCTTAAATAATATCGTTATTTCTTCTAAAAAGTTTCTAATATGTATTTAAACCAAATGGTGCCACCTTTCAAAGACTTTTAAAATCTAATGTTGAAATGTCCGTCGCACAAGCTGTCGTCACTATTATTCACGATATGACAGTTCATTTCTATGTTGTATCTTTCAACTCATGATTTATGCCAGTATGTATATCCGGAATATAACTGTAAGCTTCAAAAAACAAATTAATCACACAAAACATTCGAAAAGCGTTACGTCATCGCACACACCAAACAAACACCAAAAAGGCAACAACAGCGATTTAATAATGCATAACTTTGAAAGTGTTTCATCTACAAAATTGTATTAAGTTGAATAGCTGAAGCCAAAAGGTTGGCAAACTCTTTTTTGAAAGGGCCAGATGCCCGTAAAATTAATAGGCTCTACGGATCGTGTAGAAAATTCTAAGATATTAGTAAAGCAAAACTGTGAGGTCCAAAATTAAGTTGCAGTAGTTAAACAATAAGTATTATTAATTATATACCCGAATAATATCTAATTTATTATTAAAAGTACGGGTATTCCTGGTCATCCATTGGTGAAACAGACAGGGTATTTTCCCCCCTCCCCACACAAATGGCTCTCTAGATATCTTATTAAAAGTCTGTTCCACCACTGCTTGTATTTATAATTGCTTTTAAATTGCTACTTTTTGTTCGATTTTATAAAAAAGACAATTCAAACTAATTGAAGAGAGCATTGTAACTCCACTTCAGTTTTTATCGTTTTTCATTTTATTGTATTTATTATTTATAATTGATTTGTTCCTCTCGTTACACTTTTCATTTATTAAAAGTAATTACATCCACTAATAACTATGATAAAATAAAAAAAAATTAATAAAATATGAAATAAATTCTACTTCACTGCAGTGTTTGAATTCCTATTACCTTCAGTAATAATTGAACAAAAATGTATTAGCTACACTGCTAAAAATGTTCTTAAATTCAATAGACAAATGCATATTAAAATTTAGAAATAGATATATTACTTATTTTTAAGAGACATTGTTTTGAATTTTTATAAAAGCTGAAAAACTGATTACAAATATATGTAGGTATTTTTCAAAGTTGTGTTATTCAGTTAGTAAAACTACACTATATATCAATAAACTGGGGTATTAAAACCTCAAAGCATTGCTAAAAATGGGAAAAAATATTATTGAAGCAAAGCAGTAGCTTGACAAGTGTTATTCCGAGTAGGTATTTTTTCATCAAAACGCAATGTTTGATTTTCGTAAAGTAATAGTCGAGAGGAGGCAGATCCTGACCACATTCTGTGGCAATGTAAAAATACAGCAATGGCAAGAAATGGACTCCACAGGGCGGTGCTACAGACTTCGCAGACGCTTCCTGTTAACACCCCCCTTTTGATTGAGAAACCGAAATTTATAACTGCAGTAGCCATGAATAGATCATTCTTGTTGTCTGGATATAACGTATAAGAAGAAGCAGAACAATATTAGGGGCGATAAAAGGCTACGTGCCTAGGAAGCCCGAGAAACTATATTAAAAAAAAAGTAATAGTCGGAATTTCGTGAAATTTTGACACCTATCATTTGAAGGTTGGTACTACAACATTTGTCAATAGTGACTCCATTTACATGTCATCCTACCAACTTATTGAGTGATGTAATATTATATCTATATAAGATATTAACAATTAAAATATTCGTCGGTATAGTAATTATATACACACACATAATCATAAACTTATTAGGGAACGGTGAAGTTCATATATATGAGCCGGCCCAAAATACTGCCAACTTAGTAGGAACTGACGTTAATTAAATGAAATAAATAAAAAAAATACTCATTTTTGTCCGTTACTTTAATTAATACAAACAATCCATGATTTTTAACTGTGGATATAGAATTCGTAATTGGAAAATATATACAAACCTATCTCTATATCTCTATACACACCGTCAGAACAGGAAATGTTAAAGAATTCGGTTTGTGAATTTTGTCAATATTCAATAGAGTGCTTTTTAATCACAGCCAAATCATGTTTTTGCATTTATTCCCAGAAATAACCAACATGACATGGTCTATACTTTAGAATTCTATTTTAGGTAAAAGTAATAATGTATTTCGTCTGCAACCTTTTCATCGCACAAAAAACTCATATGTACTGTAGGGTTTTATAGATGTAGGTTTTAATAATAGGGCTGGAAAATACTCTCTGCCTGGGCTACTATCGAGCCCATTGTGTAAAACATGTGTTCTATATAATATAATATAATACATAATCAACTGCATAATACTTGTTTGGAATAAAAGACCCTACATACACTGATTTATATTATGTTCGGTTCCCAGAATACATGACCGACCATACACGGCCAACATTAGTTAACAAGGAAAAGTTGCGAGCCTGACATGCTAGTTAACAAAAAAATTAAATAGAAATAATAAAGTTAAATTTTATACTTGTGTGAAAAAATAAAATAATAATATATTGTTTTAATGCTAAACTATTTGTTATTATTAAATCAGTGAAGATGAGGGCAAAAGCATTGATAGCTGACTTTGACAACTGTGTCAACGCGTTATTTTTTTCTAGGTTTGGTTGTTGTCAAGTTAGATAAATAATCTACATTTATAATCATAAACTTATTAGGAAAATTAGGAAACTTCTCAAGATTTACTCTCTCTTTTTATATGCATGTCGCTCTACTCTTTGCTTCTTACATTCTAAAGGGGCCTCTCTGTATTCGCTTAATCAAGCGGCAATGCACGACCGAAATCTCCGTCGCTACAATACGGTTGCAGTGTGAGACAGCTCTAACGTGTTAAATCTACGTCGCACATACCACTATCAATTTGTTTCACGCCATTTGTATTCATCTAAATGTTGAACGTACGCCTTGTTGTATACAAATGTATGTACAACCAACATACTTGATCGCATACCACTTAAAAAAAAAACAAATATTTCTTCGTGTTTTCAAGACGTAAATCTTCTTAAATCTAAAAAATATTGTTTCCATTATGTTGCGAATAATTTACAACTCAGCACTGACATTAAACTTCTTTGTTTTTTTTGTTTGTTTTATTTATTATTTTTATTCGATTTCGTTTTCGGTAAAGTTTCAAAGATTTGAAAAATCTTAGTTGAATTCAACGCTCACTCCATAATGTTACTCAAGTGTCATATGAATTTGTTTATATTCTTTTGTAAGTAAGTTTGTTTCACCGAATTTGTTTGCATTAAGTTTTTCACTGGTGAACTTTGAACTGTAAATGCCCAGCTGGTTATATTATTAGCTAGTTCATTTATAAACGGGTGTTTTTTATTTTATTCTTTGTTAACGTTAAACTTGAATTTAAGGATGTTGTCGTGCTACAATCTGATTCAAAAGTTTTGTGGTGAAATCTGTACCAGCATATTCGTTATACATACAAAACTTTATGTTCGTATACATTCAATGTTCAATTACTTCACATTGTCTTATTTTAATAACGAGACGGTCAATTATCTTAATTTTTTATCCATACGCAAAAATTATCCCCCTATTCTTTCGATTTATTTATCTATTATCAGTAAAATAACTTGTTCAACTATATTTCAAATATATTTGCTTCTCATTCGCTTTGAAATGTCATTAAAAATGATTCGAATTTTCATTATATTTATCTCGAGTCCGAAACGGTCGATCGACCTCAAATTTTCGGGATAATTAAAGGAAAATGATATTCTTTAAAATTATACAAGATTTTACCAATGATGCTATAGAACAACTACCTTAATGATGCTTAATAAAAGAAGGGTTTGTTGGTTTTACAGGGCCTACTGATATCTATTAAGATAACATTGTCAGTCTTTTGTATTTTTATATCGTATAACGTCCGTTTCATATATTTAGGTGTAACGTCCAACGTTATATTAAGTATGTTTACAAGAAGGATATTACAAATATTATAGGATATTATAAACTATTGCTAGAATTTTCTTAGCCGCGAGTCAATATTTCTAGAATTATCAACGTTACGACTTCATTAATTTAAGGGAGGGGTTAGGGTTTCAGCGTAAAAAAACCAATTTTTTGCGATTTTTTTTCTTAAGTATAGATTGAGCAATTTTATTCGAACCTTTTGTACATTATTGAGCATACTTTTGACTATGTTGTATAATTTTATCATGCAGCAATATTGAAGCATAAGCCGGTAACAGAGCTTTGTCCAGAAGGTCTTGGGAAAAAGACAATTTGAGGTGTTCACTACAACTCGGCCGGAAATTATTTGAAAATGAAAAACCATTAAAATTTAGTTAAATTATAATCAAATCTTCCTCCCAACGGCCTCTGATAATTATTTTTTTCATTTAAATTTTTTTTGCGGCCATCTAAAGTGTGAACTGTTATTTTCCACGAAAAATTCCGCCATTTTGTGGGTGGGAAACACCCTTAATGTAAAATTTTTTTTTTATCTATACGTTGGTTGAAGATATTTTATATGTAGAAAATGTGTACGAAGTTTGAAATGAATCGGTCAATTAGTTTTTAAATAACTGTGAACACGGACTTTGAAAAAGTAGTTTTGAGAAAAACGCGTCAGGACTATAGCAATGAATAAACGGTATACCTGATTAACATATAATATACCGGATTAGTAAGACAATAACTTCAAGAAGCTTAAAATTTTAAGGACATATTCTTGAAATGTAAAACAATAAGATAAAACAAAAAAAAGAAAATTGGATTTTTCGAAAGTGAAAACTCTAACCCCTCCCTTAATGCTAGTACAATACAACATATGTTCTTTCACATGTAATCTAACCTAAAAATAATTACTAATACTAGTAAGCGATAAAACTTTCCGATGTACTATGTTTCAAAGGGATAACTAACCATCGTAAACTTTTAACACCTGCGTCGTATATAAAATTTTCTCGCTTATGGTTATAAACGCTTTGATGAAGGACGACAGGCATTCATATTACTAGTCAAATGCATATGCTATGTTTAGATAAGTATCCTTGGTGGAATCACGTGATATTGTCACATAAACATAACTGTAATAACAGTAAACACGCGTTCAATCTTTAATGGGAATTGATTCAAAACCTTCTATGCACTGTGAATGTTTTTGTGAACTTCTAAAATATTATTTTAATTAACTAAGTTATTGTTTTCCAGGTAACTCAACACGGGACGATAGTATGCAGTCATCAGCAACTGGAAAGCAGTCAATTGAAACCATGAGTCTCGGAAGACAATCGTCAAGAAGGTATCTAAAAGAATCTTTAATAACTCCCACAAATATTTACCAGCCTAAAGATTTAGACAACAACTTTCTTAACAGTAGAAATATATCTCACGACATTAACCGAAGACAAGGAGAAGTTCGGATATATATAAATGAGATATCTCCAATGGGTACCGTTATCAGTGTAAGAAATCAAAACAGTACGGCAACAGCGCAACAAAACGTGATAACGGCGTTACCACCTGAACAAAACTATGCTAAAAACTTTTGGAAAACTCTGTATTGTCTAAAATCAAAGCCATATGATGAAGACGATAAATTACCTTCGTATTATTCACCTTCATTCAGCCCAAAGCTGTCAGTTGACGTAAGAAAAGAGGAAGACAAATCTGAAATGTTTTGCATGTTGTCCAACGATGTTACAGACAATAGCTTGAGTGGTTTATCTATGTATACATCTGACAGAAGTGTTCTTCAAGATGAATTGACCATCTACATGCAAGAGATAAGATTACGGGAAGAAAGATGAGAACAAATTTCAAGGGAAACAAATGATGTTTCCCAAATTATGTGTCACATGACATAATGATGACAGTGGTAAAATATGAGTTTACTAATTGTAATGTGAAGCTTTAATGATTAATAATGAGACATTAATTCTTTATGGTAATTACAGTGTCATAACTTTAAATGGAACAGTTCTATATTTATTTTTATTAAGAAGTAGTTTTAAATTTTTTGTTATTGGAACTAAATATAAATTTATAATATATAGTAGAAGTAATCAATTTTGTGGAAATGGTGATCAATTTATGTATGTCTGATGTACAATAGCATTGCAGCTGATGTTCTTAACTATGTTTCATGAAATTGTGTATTAGTTACGTGTAATAGGTGAGGAAATAGAAATAAGCATAAGATTGTCAAAGCTCATCTTCTCCAAGTAGAGACAATCAGCTTTAAACTAGGCAAGTCTAGTTGAGCGGTGATAATTTGAACAACAAAAGTTGGATATTACTCGAATCAAATTTATTGACACATATTTTATATGTGTAGAAAGAATAGATTCCAGAAATATTGTATATTTCTTGATCATACTATAATCGTACAACTAAACTCACCTCGTGAGAACGATAATAAATGTCTGAAGATAGTAGCGTATCATTGGTGTGACAGTGTTGGACTCGGTGTGAACAATTTTTACAACATATCCTAATTTAGCATGTACGAGTATAACATATTTATTATTTACTTTTTATGAATTAATTGCTGCTATAGAAATAATAAGTTACAGTTTTCTCTTGTTCTGCTCTTTTTATCAAAAGTATATATTAAAAGGCCAATCAAAGTAGATTTCAAATTTAAAATTAAAAGGAAGACAAGTCTTCAAACACGGTATTGCCAGCACATGCTGCTAACGCATTTGGATGTAAAAATACACGTTTAAGGAATTTAAAATGTTAAACATCTTTTAAGAAAAACCAATGAAAATTTAGTTTCTGTTTAGACTCAGATGTGGAAGGATCACCAAAACTATAGAGACTTCATAATTTTAATCATATTTATTTTGGGCTGATAGAAACACATCCCGGCTAAACATAAAAAAATTATGTTATGAAACAAATCTACCTTTTTGCCAGTCATAAAACTTCTTAAGAACATCTTTTTAAGTATTACAATTCTCAAGAATACAATACTAATTTGAAACTCCTTTAGAATAAATAATACTAGGTTTTGTTAAAGTAATGTATTGAATGTAAAGTAACATCCACGTATTTTGTGTTTAGGGCGATCCTATTAATGTTTTTTCAAAAATATTTATAAAAAAAAAATAAAATATTTTGTGTATACATTTCAAATATGCAACCTTACATGTGCATCAATGTCAGTGACCTACGTATAATGTTGTAAATAAAAAATAAATATTCTTAAAATGGTAAATAGAAATGTTGATGTATAAATTTTTGGCTATTGTTTATTAAAGTATGCGTTTTGTGATATATGGATATGGAAAATAAATGAATTTGTGAAAATTATTTAATTTTTCTAATTTATCATATTTTGTGTTTAAATACAATACTTATGGTTTAAAACCTATTGAAATATATAGAAAGTTTTATTATTTTAAATGAAACAAAATAATGTAAATTTTGACTGTCTGCAAAGTTATAATAGCATTTCCATGTTCTGTTCTGTAGCTTAGTAGTTCTATTAAAATATAAGATAATTTTATTGTATTTATAGTCCTTTGTGTCGTTTTCAGTAATGGAGTAAAGTTTATTGACTGTGTGTTACAAATAATATTTATATAAGATGGTCATCAGACATATAAATGACGCGCGTTGAATTAAATGCTAAAACTTTAATGCCAAAAACTTATGGGCTTGCTCTCTCTCCATTGAATCCAAAGTTGCACGTCATTGTAGAGGTAAGTATTGTGTGCAATAGTGTTTTCTACATCAATGGACGACAAATACCTTTTGCATTAAGTTTTAAAAGTTTTACGTTTTTTGCAAAAAGTAAACTACAAATGTCAAACGCCTGTAGAGGAAAGAACATGAAGAGGAAATACCGAAAAGAAATTTTTGGACGTCATCCGTGAAAGGACTCAGCATCAAAAATAGGCCGACGTTAAATAAAATAAAATTAATAAACACATAACACAATTTACATCATGGAAATCAATATTTTTATATACAATTATTTTTTTAAATTTTTATTGTATTATCAAAATGTCAAAATTTTGCTGTATCACTAATTTTGAAATTGTGCATGGTACAAGAGTAATACATGTGTCTTATGAAGATTCAAAACTTAAAAACAGGGTGAGAGAACGAGACATACAGACAGACGACAAGCGATAGCTAATAGAACAGAACGATGGGATATCCAACAGGTTAGAACTTTTAAAAAATTCAATAAATAAAATATTTACTAAATCTAATAGACAAATCCCAAATGTAAAAGAATTGAAGAATTAATTAATTCCTTTTTTATATAAACGTATAAAACTGCCTGATTGAATACGTAGTACCATTAAAATATGCAACTTTAAAGTTCTTCTTGCCTTCTTTCATATAATTACAGTTCATTATTCACTACGACCATACCTCGTCTCCACAAAGCCTACCAATAGTAGGCGGTCCGTAACACGACAAGTATCGGATATTCACTGACATTAACAAAAATAAATAAATAACAATGATAAAACAACTTTAGTTGGAACATGTTGTTTAGAAACAATTTGTAAAGCATTCTCGTGGTTAATCGGAGATTTTTGGCAAAAACTCGGGTGAAAAGGGATCAAAGATAACTGTGAAACATAAACTCGTTTTCGTAAGAGAAAACCATAAAAGCAATTTAGAACAAGTGGGAAATATAATAGAATTAACCGCCTGTCTACCGCACCTTGACTTTAAATAGGAATAAAACTGTTTTATTTCCATTAAGTGAAACCTAAGCTAAGTTAAACATTGTTTCAGTACCTTTGATATATAATATCGTAATGAATTAATCAAATTTCTGGACGATACTCTTGGTTACATTTATTAGGCATATGGCGTTCTGGGTATCGACAGATCAAAAGAAACAGTGTAAAACGAAGGCAACATTTTTATGAATTAAAAATGCCCGTAGATAACAACACTGCTACTTTAATTAGTTTCTACATAATTACCTTATAGATGGTGCTGTTTTGTCAAAGCAGAATTATGTTCAGGTAAGTTATTAATAAAGTATTACTTTTCAATTTTACGAATAAATTTGTGAAGCATGTTATCTTGTACGAATGCTGTCTTCAGGTTGACACATTTCTAGTGTTAAAAGGGTGTGTATGGACATCATGTTAGCTAGTAAGTTTGACGACACTTATAGCTTAGAGGTTTAGAACAGGGGCCCTATTCCTGAATTTTGCGAGCAATGTTCGCAATCGAACAGATTCGATCGAAACGAGCGAAGTAAGATTCGATCACAATTCTAAACACTATTCCTGAATACGATCGAAACTAACATTCTCCATTCGATTGAATATATTGTGTAGAACGTTTTGTAGACTAGCAAAATGTGCGAAATTTAAATTAATTTAAATATTTTTTGTAAGTTGGATATGATTATCTGGTTAAACTATTATTTCTACTGTTTTTCTGGATTTTAAAAGAAGCATTTATCTTATTATAGTACAAATTTAATATTGTAGATTAATTTTATAGAACTTTTAATCATTTACCAATTGAATTTTAAAAATTATATGCATTAATAGAATATTAGAATACATTATATTTGTTAAATTGCGATAGATTAAATAAACAGCACTTATTTTAATAAGTATATTTAAGAATATACACAATATACTATTTCTAATTTTATTAATAAATAAACAGTATATTCTATTATAAATAAGATCTATTAATTAAGTGTTTTGGCTACGTCTAGTTTCTGATTCTAATGGTTGTATTTTCTTAACTGTATTTCATTTTCCATATAATTTAACTCCGTTTCTTCAAGCGTAGCTAAATTATTTAAAGCCATACTACTTAGAGATGTCATTTTTATTAAATTAATATAAAGCGCAATAAAAAGTAATAGAAAAATGTTAGGTTAATCAACAAATATTTATTTTTTGGCATTTCTAGAAAAATAAAACAAACAACACAAATTTTACTAAATACTCTTGCCTGAAACAGTGATAACTAATAAAAATCACTAAAATTTACTGTTCGACATTCGCAAGCTAAATAGTCGACGTGCAAATGTTCACTTTTTTGCTCGATTTCTCTGCTAGTAAATTTTCGTAAAATTTTCAGGAATAGCACTTTTGAGTAAATCGAGTGATTTTTACGGAAAGAAGAAGAATTTACGATTCGGTTGAACTCAGGAATAGCGCCCCAGTATCATACAATGATAAAGATCTGGATTATCTGTAATATTTGATTATGATTAAGAACTGGTTTTATACTGCTGTATTTACATATCTTGTATTATTAATGCATGTTCAAAGAGATGCGCTGACATACTGGATATGGCTTTCAGAGAGATGTGCCGACATCTGCATACTACTTCCGCGGAATTTATTTCGTAGTGCGTGTGTCCACATTCAACTATATGTTCTACAAAAAAAAAGATAAAGAAAAGAACCTCTTTGCGCCGCGGCTGTTTCTGTAGCAATCTACAGGTTAAATTAAAACCACTAATGTCTTCATACGATTATATGTGTTACAGAATTTCTCGGGGTTGTAGCCTTAATCGTAGTTTATGATATTAACCCTAAAACCTTACGAACTTTACGGATGTCTGGTGTACGGGTGCGCCCCACTTTAAAGTAAGTATAATAATTTTGTCATAAAGTTTAAGCTCATTTGAACAAAAAGCAAAAGTTTATCTTTCGATGGTTGTATCTACACAACATCACTAATTAGAGCAAAACGTTACTATAACCAGCTGCAGAATCTGTATAATTATGTCGTAAAGAAATTTTTATTTTAATTATATTTAAGCACCACTTAGTAATAATTACAAAATCTCTATATAACCTAGAAATTGTATTACATCTTCCGGAAATAATAATATATACTCCACAATGGTTTTATTATTACATCATTTTAATGTCACCGCACATAAAAACGACGCCTCTAAACATGAAGAAAGAAACGCACTATAATTTTGTATAGCTTCTCCTAACGCTAAGCCACATGGACAATTTTATAACCCCAATGTTCTCATTATAAATGTTTCATTCCCTTTGCTCATATTTTACACAATTTCACATAAAAACTGTTTTATATTATTACATTACGATTGTACGTTATTTATTTCATGGACAATGTATTTGCTTTGTTAAATTATTTACATACGCTCAGGCAGGGGCGAACTGGGTACCAGTAGGTAAAGTTGCTCCCCACCTTCAATAACTGACTGATAGAAATGGTCATTTGCAGCGATGTAGTTACAAATGTTTGCAACTTTAGTTAAATGAGCAGTGATGAATATAGGAGAGGTACGCACTTTAAAGGGCGCTTAGAGTTCAAAATCGAATGGGTTTTCCGTAAATATAAAGTTTAGGGCGTGTTCTTCGCTTTTAAAATTCAGGATGATAATATTTCAAATAATAAAGTTATCGCTAAAATCTAAAAGTATCATTCAGTAAGTTTTCATCATTTCAATTCAGAAAAAATGCAAAGCATGGATGTTGCAGATGTTGACTGTTTATTTAAATTTGTTTCATAAAATGCTATCTATAACACATAAATATATAATATACTAGCTGTCCCGGCCACGCGTTGCTGTGACTAACGTTTTTGTCATATTACATTACATAGCGCCATCTATTGAATATTTACTCAATCTAGTCAACAGAATATTTACTCAATCTATTTATCAACAGATGTCGCCATCTTTTAAAATCAGATAATTAATAATAAATCATATTAATTAATCATAAATTGAGATGTAAGCTATCCTATCTTTCAAGTTGGATCAAACTGCACCCGGTGTACAAATTTGATTAAAATCGGTTAAGTAGTTTAGGAGTCCATCGCGAACACACAACGTGACACGTAATTTATATATATTAAGATTATCTATAATATAGACCTTGGTAGATTGGAGAGCTAGTTGAATAGAGAGAATTTAGTGAAATGTGTTCAGCACCTTTAAGGTAAAAGGTAATAAGGTGTTTAGCGGATATATTTATATAAATAGCATAACAAAATAAGCAGGCCATATGGGAAAGTAATCCACCTCTGTAAACGAGATAAATTATAAAATTGTTCTTCTCTACGAAAAAGAATTTCTTAAATAATTTCATTAATAATTTCTTTATAAATTTTTAATTTTAAGAAATGTCTTTCCGCTGTTGCTTCAGTAATTGGCAAAGTTGAAAGTATAAAAAAACGAGAAGAAAGAATGGCGTATTTAAAGGTCATCTACACATTATCAAATCAATTATCGTATAAAAATTCGTCCAAATGATTTCTACAATTTTTTGTCATTTCCAAAAATAATTTGAAGTAATATTTCTTTAGCTGCTATTTGAAGTGCTTTGTTTTACATAAGTGTACCTATAATTAAGAAATAGTAAATGCAAAAATTTTCAGTGGTGAAGTTTCGTCAATATATTTAGACTCAGTTCACCTCTGCATGTAGAGGTTATTTTATTACATAAATAAATGTATTTTTTTAATAGTGCCTTTTTTGTTATGTAACACACGGACAACGGGGCTTAAGGGCATTGACATAACCTTGATTAAAAGTGCAGCTTTACAAACGACTCTAATCCTTATGTAACATAGATATTGCAATACACGTTCAATTATTCAGTTTAATTTTAAAGTTTGTAATATTACATGTTTCTACAATAATACAATAATAAAAAATGCAGGGGTGGTTCTAACAGCGGGCGAACAAGCCTGTTGCCAGTGACCCCTAAAAGTCGGGTACGGATATGGATGATTATATTTATTAGTTATCAGAATATTAATTAATACACAATATCACTTTAATATCTATTAGCGAGTACAAATATTAGATTAGAGCGCACTCGACAGGGTCCTAGTCTGAGTCTTGTAAGGCTACCCCGATCGGGTAATTATAAGGACATACTGCATAAGTGTTTGTCAGGAGATTATCTTGACATAAGTGACAGGGGCCTTATCAGGCCCTAACATTATTTATTGATTCGGTTTCATAACTTTCATGCACAGCATTTGCTCACTAATATGGATACTTCATAGTTAATGAATCAAACTAACAAATATATGTATTTGAAATGTACATATTTAAGGCGCCAAATTCAAACACATAACACTGAGATTAAATTATTAAATAACATGTTTAAAAAGGTGCACGCTTATGGGGCAACTGTGTTAATCCGCTGTACACTACAGTTCCTCTTCCTACACCCGTAATATACACTTAAGTTAATATATTGATGAACAGATGCTGAACGATTGACCCAGAAAAACAAAAGGAAGTGGTGTTTTTCTATATGTATTATTTACTTGTTGCAAATTTATTCCATTTTCTTTTTCCATATTCTCAGACTAATATTACAAAAAGATGGAAAATACGTCATGCTCGTTTATTTTTATATAAGGTTATTTGTGTTATCATCAATCCAGGCGTATAATTTTATTATTAGTAAATACTGCTTGCATAATATTTATTTTATGTCTATATCTTTATTAATAAAGAATATAAAATAAATAAATTATTAAAATAAATTAAATTAAAAAAAAGAAATTATAATCTTAATATATATAAATTACGTGTCACGTTGTGTGTTCGCGATGGACTCCTAAACTACTTAACCGATTTTAATCAAATTTGTACACCGGGTGCAGTTTGATCCAACTTGAAAGATAGGATAGCTTACATCTCAATTTATGATTAATTATTATGATTTATTATTAATTATCTGATTTTAAAAGATGGCGACATCTGTTGATAAATAGATTGAGTAAATATTCTGTTGACTAGATTGAGTAAATATTTAATAGATGGCGCTATGTAATGTAATATGACAAAAACGTTAGTCACAGCAACGCGTGGCCGGGACAGCTAGTTGTAATATAGAAAAGTAAATAAACAATAAAATACATTAAACAATTTATATGAATATGAATGTTTAAACATTTTCTTGAGTTAATTATAAATAATTTTATGTTTAACGTTGATCGTACACAAAAATCGTTCAGGTACAAAATATAAGAACAAGTTGCCGAATACGAAGCGTTTACTGTACAAACAAGGCGCTACTTTGTCTGCAGATATTGCTATTAGGTTCAGGACTATACTCTTACATATTATTTACTGGCTTATATTTTCCTTTCTATTTAGAATATAAACAATAACAAAAGGTAAGATACTTTAAAAAAAACTGTTATAAAAAAGAAGTCGTTAAAATGTCAAAAACATTAAAGTGTACTTCTTTATTTTAATAAAAAAGACATTTAATTAAATTGTCTTTGTTTTGTTTGAGTCTTCAAGAATATTATTGTTTAATTCATAATACATATCTAGGTTACTTTTAATAGGGGAGTTATTGTCAAGTAAATAGCCGGTGGTTAAAGCATCCGCGCTTTGTTAAATATCATTTTGAGTAATAACTTAATTACTGGTACAATCTTTATAAAAATACCAGCAGACAGTGATCTTTAATTGTTAAGGAAGTTCATAATTGCGTTGTAATAAAAATAGAAAAATATCCGTAATTAATGTATAAATAAATCAATAGTTTTTTAAAAGAATCTCTGTGTTGTCATTGTCACAAAAAGTAATATCTTTTCTAGTTCTTTCAGAAGAGCGGAGAAGGGATGTAGATGGCTTTTAATTCAGTAAATTGTGACTGGATAGAATTCAGTTGTCTCAGTATCAGAGGCCTCATAAATATCTTTATCTGAAGGCCCTATTTAATGCCCCTTGGCAGTTTATTTCGTCACAGTGTTTAGTTTAATAATTTTAATACTTAGTTGAATCAATAAAGATCTTATCAACTAAGTATCTGATTCTTTAACATTTACATAATAATTTAATTACGGCGTCTAGGTTGAAACCCAAATTTATTCCACACCTTGTGGTTGGGTTTGGGCGTCTATATTTTATACAATTAAGTAAACACCCAAATTAATGTGTACAAATTTGCTGATGTTTCGTTTGTAAAACTATTTGATAATTATTTAATCTTTATTTAAAATATACGATTGTGAAAAATGAACATACTTTTATAAACTATAAAACATGAATGAATTAGTGAAACAAAATGATTCAAATGATGTTATTTACAAAAATGATAAGGTGACTTAGATAATAAAATAATTTAATAATAAAAGAAATTTATAAATTTTTAATGAAAGATAAATATTTAATTGTTTCTTTAACACCTTGTCAATGAAATCAGTGCCCGACTCTACACTTTTTCTATGAATACTGAGTATGCACCTCCTGAAAGTAATCTTTGGGACGCCTATGAATACGAGTATCATAACACAAGTTACCACAAAATTAATTCATAGAAATTATGATTTATTCGAAAATATGAACCCAAAAATAATTAAATTTTAGACGACAGGTTTTGGGTGACAGTATATATTTAAATAAGGTTGAATTAATTACCTTCGAAATGTAATCTAATAACTTTGATAGGGTAGTAGCTAAAACCATATTATGTTTTCATTATCATGTTAACAATAGAAAATTATATTTGCCTTGTTTCCAATAAGGTTATATTTAATTAATAGGAGACGTTAAAT
The DNA here is from genome assembly GCA_963678705.1 of Panorpa germanica. NCBI lineage: Eukaryota > Metazoa > Arthropoda > Insecta > Mecoptera > Panorpidae > Panorpa > Panorpa germanica. The sequence continues at coordinate 11,640,105 of OY783214.1, forward strand.
TACTTCTACGAATGTAATAATATGTCAAATATAATATGGAGTATTAGCATACCAATGATTGTCAATAAAAATAAATATTAAAATATAAACATATTTTTAAGAAATTATTCAAACATGTTATACGCCTGTTATATGGTCAACACTTGTCACAAATATTTGAATAAGTAGAAAATATAATAAAAGAATTAATACAATGTTGTCTGGAGTACCAAGTGCTGTCAAAATATATAATACAAATACTTTTTTAATACACTATTTTTTTTATTGCAATTGTACGTCTTTTTGTATGGGTACGCCTCTATGTATTCATTTGTGCGCCTGCTGTGTAGTCAACAGTTCTAACATTGTTACAATTGTTTGAATAAGTAACCGAAAATAATGTACAATAAATAGAACAAAGTCTGAAGTACTAAATGGGCGTCCAAACGCTGACTTATAAAGTAGTGTATAAGAATAATGGATTGTTTTCTTAGAAAAAATAAACTCTTAAAATCAGACGCTAAACAAGAAAAGAAATTATATCCCAGACAAGAAAATGGCACAAGTGTGTTGTATCAATTAATTTCGTGATTCCCGATAGCGGGAAATAGTAATCTATATAGAATAGCCGCTAAAAGTAATATGTATTTCTTGTGAGGTTAGAGTTATTATTGTAGAGAGTGTATATAGCGCATCATTTACGTTCAAATCAATTCTATCTGTTACACTCGTAAAAACTAAGCTAAAAATGTTGTGAAGACGGTTATATTTAGAAATATCAATAATATTTATGTAAAAAATTGTTGGTTTATCATTTCTAAAATACTACTATATCTTTTTATGTACTTATGAACAATAAAATAATAATATGAAGACAGTGACGTTACATCAAGAGTGTGGGTTGGGGCTATTATATAAGGTATTTTATAATCTTAAAATGAGTTTAAAATACTTCAAGTTGTGCCGAGCATATAAAGGTTAGCTTATAACAACTTTTTCTTTAAAGTTAAACCGCTTGTGTGATGTTATTTGTATAAGCATCGTTTCAGGCGCATATGCACCTATAAAACATTGTTTTTCACATATTTCAATATAACTTTATATTTAATTTATATTCTTAATACAAAATTATGCTTGCTTAAACCCTAAAGAATTAAGAAGAAAAATGCAAAGCGATTTTATTTCATTCACTGCACTGACTTGATAATTATTACCTGTACTTAAAATAAATTATTGTAGTAATTTATAAATAACGTACTAAACACCTGAATCTAATTATTTACGCCCACTTCCTCCACTTTCTCCACCGTTTTACAATGATAATAAAGCTACTAATCCAGGATTATTTAATTGTGTTGGTAATAAAGAAATAGGTATTTATTTTAAATCTGTTTTATTTTCTTGTGAATTACCGAGTAATACAACTTAATAGTATTTTAATGGTGTCAGCAATTTGTTGTTCTGGTTAATAAATAGGTCGATCTACTTGAGGGGGAAGAAATTGAATAAAAACTACGTATTTGAAACCTGCGCGTGATATATAACAGAAAATATAAAACACAGATCGTAAAAGCCGGCTGTCAGGAATGTTCGATTACTATAGACAGCGATGATATTGATTGAGTTTTTTGACAGTTGTAATAAACCATATGAGCGCCTGTTATTGTTCGATACAGTGTTGGTCATCAAATGCTGAATTAACGCCATTGTGAAACAAAATTCTATTTTGTTATGTGTTTATTTTAAACAGTTATTTTTTGCAATGCACTTCTGCGCTTTTATTAATTAGTGTCGCTGTTTTGAAATGCGTTTTATGCATGAATTTAATTTAATTATTTTTTTTTAATATAGTTTCTCGGGCTTCCTAGGCACGTAGCCTTTTATCGCCCCTAATATTGTTCTGCTTCTTCTTATACGTTATATCCAGACAACAAGAATGATCTATTCATGGCTACTGCTGTTATGAGTTTCGGTTTCTCAATCAAAAAGGCGGTGTCTGAATTTAAATTATATTTTATAAAATACATGAATTTTTGTCATGAAAGAATTTTGCTCACAGTTCAAGCCACTTTTTATAAATTAAAAAGCAATGCTTTTTTATTAATTAACACACGAAATTCAGATGTATGCATTGTTTTGAAAATTACAAAAGTAGCGTCACTAAAACTACTGTAACTATTTGTTACAATTTCATTAAATTTTAACACTTATTGTTTGAAGGTTGGTACTATCTAAAAAGCAAATGGATTTGTCAATAGTGACATCTATATATCATCTTAATAACTCATCGAATGAAGTAATATTACAAACAAACACTTTTTTTGCAATGAATAAATATATCAGCAATATTAAAAAAAGTGAAAAAGATTGCAGTATAGTTTTTCAATATAATTAATTAAATTAACGTCTTATGGCACGCCAAACTTTCCGTCCAATATCTGTATAGCTCTTGTAAATAAATTGTTTGCCATCCCTGCTATGATTAATTTATGTTCATTAAGTGAGTGAGTATATAAATTGATTATTACCAGATTTTTTACAAGTGGGAGATTTAAATTGGGTAACTTGAGGTACAAGTGTGTAATCCTATAATTGAATTTTTTAAATATAAATTACATTTTTGCAATACCAGATGATGCAATATCTAAAGGGTGTGTCAATCAGAGCCGGTTCATGTAAAATTTATAAAAGATGAGAGAGAACGATTTATAAAACCATGACGGTAACTCGGTGCTAGCTGCTGACTTGACAGTAGACAGCTACTCCCTCTGTTTACTCGCATGTCAGTAGCTCGCCTCGCCTCGCCAAGGAGGTTGTAGTAACAATAAGTGTTTTAATATGGTCACACGGTGCGAGAAACTGTTCTACGATAATTGATCAAGCGGACTTGCACGGTGTGACCTTGCCTTTACAAATATACCATATTAACAAGTCCTTTTAACTGTTTTCTTTTTTATTAAATAAATAGTTTTGAATAGTACAAAAATTTAGTTAAAAGACTAAAAAGTTAATAATAATCTTCCTGGTAGTCAGGGCGAGATTAACAGTGGCGCAGGTGGTCTACCTTTGAAGGCAATTGTGACTGGATACAATTGATTTTGACGAAAGGAAATTGTGATTAGATATCCTTGATTTTAGTAAAATAATTACGACTAGATATAATTGTATATATTGCCATTGCTGTCCAGCTTCTAGCACGTTTAAAAAAACTTACAAAACATGTTATTTTCAGCGTCTTGAATATTCCTACCCCCTTAATTCAGTGCTCCTGTAACTTATAAATTGGAAATATGAATATTGTTTTTTTTTTAATTTATTTGTCTATAAATCATAAATACGAATTGTGTATTTAAAATAAAGAGAAATAAATTAATTTTTTCAGACTTTCTCTGCTATTTTACATAATACGCAATTTGTTTTTGAGACTCTTTTAGATAAATGGCTTAGTTCATTAAATACCTTTTTAAATTCTTGTATATTCTAAAACAAACTTTAATTAGTTTCTTAACTAACGAATAAATCTTTAAAAGAAAGTTGCATTTAGTTTATGTAAGAAAACTAAATTAAAATATACCGTTAAACCTCCTACCAAATATTTACTAAGGTAACTACAAACTTACAAACATCATAGACTAAGGTTCTAGAAACTATAACCTCAACTCACAAGTCAATTGATTCATGCAAGCTAGAAGTTGGTTGGCACATCATGAAACTTTCAAGATTGCGTACGTCCCCACGTCGTACGAATTGTTTAAACAAAGTCCTAGATGGAACTCTTAGATTAAGCAAATAAAGGGAAGAGTAATCCAAAGAACGTGATGTTCATTCTTTGATAGATATTATGCGTTCTTGACTATGTAGTTGTACTACTCGTAGTTGTAGTTAATAGGAAAGACAATATCACGTAGTCAACGAACATCTTCTAGAACTATTCTTGTTTCATACACTCTGAAAAAGAAGTGGGAAATATCAAACAAAATTTCAATTTCATCCAAACGAATTTGCCATCAGAGTTATTCGTTTAAAATAAATGTTAATAATCAGGGGCGGCCTTAGCCATTGCGAGGCCCCGGGTTGCCAGACCTTTTCCCTTGCTTTTTGTGTAATTTATGTAAATTAAAAGTAAGTATTTTTGTATGCAACACTTATAAATCAACTTATAATATATGTAGAGCTGTAAAATTTTATATTGGAACATTTATAGAAGTTAACAAAGACAAAGACGACAAATATTAGTAATGAAAAACTAAGGTAGATGAATGTCTTAAAAGAAATACGCAGTGATTCAAGTGGGATTTCTAAAGAGCGGGGCGCGAGATTGAAATAGATATATAGTAATGAATTTTTCTACTTGAGATGTTCCGCGAGGGTGAGAGACCCCTACCCTACAAACAATTTGTCGTATCTTAGCAATCTCGTATCAAAAAGCAGTAAGACAGTAGTCAAACAGCGTTCGGGAGAACATATGTTAGTACTGGGTAGTAGCACGACTTGCACCTCGGCAAACGTCGTATGGAAAGTATTATGAAGGCCGTCAGAGCGGGTACTAAACGATCCGGCCGGTTCAGACATGCTGTCCAAAGCTTCATGTAATGTCTCACTAATGTCTAATAGGATTCCAATCACCATTCAGAGTGATACGATTCGCATCTAATTGGATTCCTATCAAAATTGTTTGTAGGGTACAAGGCGAAGCCCCGGGCGGTTGCACTGCTTGCCACCGCTTAAAGCAGCCTCTGTTAATAATTCATCTGTTAGTCTATCATTTCATGTAAGTGCGAAGCATTACAAGAAGAAAGAAGTTTCTAATTTCTTGTCTCGTTTTTACCAGCTTTTCTTGTTTAGATCTTGCTGATATATTACAGTATGTACTATACTACTACTACTACTGAAACTATCAATAAGTTTTTATACAGAAAGGTTTACGAGTACATTTTTCCAAGAAACATAGAGCAATGATGTCATTTAAGATCGTGATATTTGCTTTTTTGCTTCAACTTCTCAAACTAAGCGCTATTATGAAACGTCTTGCTGAACATCTGCAGCTATAGTGAAGCTACATATCGTACATCTCCAAAGCTCTGAATTGAATGTAACAAGTAACATATAATCCTTGACGTACAAGTAATTCCATATAATCATGTTGTACTAGGAAATGTCAACAAGGTATTTTCTCATATTCCGAGTTCCATTTTACGTTTCCATATTCAAATATATAACATGCTTAAGAAGCTTAATAAATAATAATATACAAGTCGTAAACATAAATTGACTTACTTCAAACTCGAAGTTACATACATTTAACAATGAATCTAATGATCTTGTATGGGGTATTAATAGTTACAGCGACTTCTATACAACGCAGTATATTGGTATGCTAATGTGATAAAATAAACAGACTGTAGGTGTCTTTAACGCAGCGGTGATCGAGTGAGGTTAAGTTTTCGAAGTCTAGTATTATAAGCATTTGATTGATGACGAAGGAAACACGCCGAAAGTAACCAAGATAGCTAGAAATCTATCAACCTTATATCAATATACCTGTTAGATAGTACGACGTCGATTTACAAAGTGCGTTTCTTGAAAATGATAGACTAATATGTTGCGCAGATCGTGATTATACATCGGTGCAGATCATGGCGTTTATTTAACCTAAAAATAATTATCTTTTACGTAAAAAGTTCTACTTCTACATATAAAACGTTTTGTAATCGCAATCTCAATCATTTTTTGGTAAATAAATTTACCTTTTACTGAGTATTAGATCATAGAACTTAGTAAAAATAACTTTTTAGGATTAAAACAAATTCGAAATAGTTTTTTAAGGTTAAGTAAGCAAATTAAGACCATTTTAGATAAAGTATTGCGCTTTGTTGAAGTAAATTATTACATGTATTTAAGTTAATATAAATTTGTATTTAGCGTGTAAATAATAAATTTTAACTTTCTAATAAAAATTTTATACAAACAATTCTCTGAGCGAAAATCCAAACCATCCCTATATTCTCAGGTTCTGACAGCAATAAGGAAATTATAATTTAAATGATTTTGAGATTGATTCATCACAATCAAGGAAGAAAAATATAACGAAATTATTAGTGAATTTATATTTTTAGCACATTTTATAACTTGTTGATAAGATACGTCTCAATTTGTCAAAGATCTGCTTATGTATTTGACCATTTGTAAGGTTTATGGTGTCAAAGTCTCATGTCTATTTATATTTGGTAAAAAGTATTTTAAATAAAACAGCTATCATAAAATGTCCTGGAATTGAATCCGAAAGCATAGCAGTACAGAGAAAACAACTGAACGTTTTCGGGTAATGTGCCATCTACCCATTTATGTAAATATTAATTATTTAATTAGTGTAAAGTTCATATTTGTTAGGTTACCACAATCTAATTCCAAGGTTTATTTTCTACCTGGGTTTAGACAAAATTTTATATTAAACAGTGTATTTTTTATTTTGATCAATTATATTGCACCTTACTAATAAAGACGCGCTGCATTAATCTTATTTTAAAATTAATTATACTTACAATGTCTTTACTTAGATTTTACTTTAATTACTTCAATCTGTCAACAACATTAATTTAGATTATTAATTATGAAGCTTAACCTACAAAACATTAAAGGAGACACACGAATGTAGTGTGTGTGTGCGCTTATTTGTATAGCCAGTGTAAAAATGAGATAACTTTTTATAGCAATATCAGTTCCACCGTCAACGGTTAAGGGTCGTAGTTCTCACAACAAGGGATGTTCAATATTGATTACGCAAAGGGTAGAGTTATTATCTAGACAAACATCATAACTGCTTATGGGGCACTTTAGGTGGATTAATAAGACCCATCAGACTGGAAAGCTTGTAGAGAATGTGGCTAATGATAAACCCGTATAGTCCATAAAGGAAGGAGAATACGTCAATTCATTTTCCTTTAGACGAACTTAACCTCCAAGTGTACTAAGGAGGTTAAGAACCTGCTAAGAAACATTACAGCCATCTGTTGTCTTCTGTGTTCTCAAAATTTAAAAAATGAATATACTGGAACGGTTCTATAATGATAGAAACAAGTAACAAAACCAGTTATTCTACATTTCGTTTTCCACATATTCCAAATAAAACCTTGTTCTTTCACAAACCTTACTATAAAAGAGACGAATCAGAAGCTAATCAGCGTAAGTCAATTTATGGATGACGGCTTATTGACTTACGCTGATTAGCTTCTGACGTCATTCAAACTTCACGGCTTTCTCATTGTAACACCTTGTCACAGATTGTGAAACCCCTTTTCTTTCTTTTGTGACATTCCACATTTGAAAATTATTCTTAATTTACGTTTTGGTCTCTTTTATTAATTTTTTTTGGAAGTAGAATATTAGATTATATAGTCACGAAAGTTTTGATTACTACTACAACCCCCCCCCCCCTCTTTCTCTTGCGTATGACGTATTATTAATGAATAACATTCACAATGGAAAAAATGTTACTTTCGGTAAAAGTTTTCATCAATAATTGTCACAAAAATAAAGTTATGTGCTGCAAAAATATAAGATAAAATTAGTTTAGTAAATAATTAACAAATGACTTACACTTATTGGCTTCTGATCCCTCTAAATATTTACTACTACATTGTCAAAAATGTACTAGAATATTATTAATGGTTTTTTAATATTAGATTATTACTATCAAAAGCAGACTTAAAACTTGTACATTATTTAAAAACTTTTTGATAATTAAATAAGCTTTTGAACAACTTTTACAGAAGTTTATAAAATCTGAAAATCGATATTATAAATCCATTAATAATATCCAGAGCAGGTAACAGTTATTAAGTAACTGACAGGTAATTCTAATAATATTCATCATTTTATATTTCAAGTAAAAGTACAGGTATGTATTAAAACTTATAGTACTGACACAGAGATGGCTCTTTTGATCATCCGGCATTGTTTCTAGGATAACTGTCACATGATATACATTCTCTGAGGGAGTCCGAGAAACAAGGATCATTTGAACAATTGGAACCTTTAAGCATTCATTGAGTTTTGACAAGTATTATCAACATGAAATACTAAACCTTAGTATGTATTGTGTAGTGACGTATTGTAACGATGAACAATGCGCCTGGGTACATCGTACAGCTTAGAAATAATGCTTAGCTAAAGCATTTGAGTTCCGGATTATGTTGATCTGATTCAAACTTGGAAATAATTGTTGTTTTCCACGAAGGAGCATTATCTTTAAGAGCGCATTCATGTAGTAATTGAAAGTAGACGTCGAAATTAACACGTGAAAATAAGATATTCAAACTAACTTTTATAATCCGATGCGATATATAAAAAGTTATTGATTTAATATTTTAGTGAATATGAAAATAACTTTTCTTATAAGTAACTTATCCCTAACTCTTGACAGGTTATTATAAAGTTGAAGTTAATGCAAGTCTTGAGCTTCTTAATGTAAGAGAAGACGTTCATACTTATGAAACTCATATTACCTATACTAAAGTTTGGACAGTTCATCTTGCACTATTTTTACGAGTACATCTTAATTTAAAATATGTAGCATAATTACCAACTTAAAAAAAAATATTCAGTTCATATTTGTTCAAATCTAAAACTGATTTGACAGCATTTTCGTTTACAGGCTAAACGTGCCAAATATATGTGATAAGATATATGTGTGTTTAAATATCCGAGGTGGCCAGTGTGCTTAATGATAGACAGGATATGGAATATAGCGGGTTTAAAAGTATAGGTGTAATAATAAATAAAATGTAAATAGGTAAAATGTTAATAAAATGAATTAAGAAGGGCGAAAACAGAACCGTGGTCCTAAGAAGCCCGTGAATTATTAATAAAAAAAGATGAGAAAAAGATATATGTGTTATAGTATTAGCGAGAGGATCAGGCGCTTTGAAACGTCTAATGTTTTAAATTCATAGACCTTTTTTTCTAAAATTGAACTTGTATATATTTGAAATTTGTTCTTATATTTAATTGTATAATTTTTCGTTAAAAAATGTAATTGAATAGTTCATTCAAATCAAAATGAATTTTTTTTATATTTAGTTGCCGTTGTCTTCATTGTTACTTTTCTCGTCCCAAAGACTGATTGCTTTTTATTGATTACTCTTCTACAAAACGTACTGTTCTTTCTTTAACTCATTAGTGATGCCCATCGTGTGGAGGACGTTGAGCAGTCGACAGCTGATGAATATTTTATGACGCAGACACCTTCGGGTGTTATTAAATAAAAATGATTTATGAATATGTTACTGAAAAATATATCATCCGACATTTCATTTTATATGAAATTCTTTTGTTATAAAGTTTCATAAATGCTCGTATTTTCAATATATAACGTCCATGTAATCAAAATCTAAAACTTTTTTAAATCACCAGTTTAAATACTCGTACTAAGCCAAAACAACAAGATATATCACTTTTTTATTAATATTTTTAGCCCACTGACATTAACGTATTTTGAGACGGACTTGTGTTAGGCAGATTTATGAAAATGTGTACGACCGGTTAAACATAGTTACGTGTATTTAAGGTAACGAAAGTTATCTATTACATAAACGATTTTACCAAATATACAAGATTATGTGACCTATTTAACTAGTTTAAAAAAATATGTAACTACCCTTTTGTAAATTTGTATACTCATAAAACTTCTGAAGAACCTTTTCAGGATTATACAATTTTAAGAAGTTCTTTTTAAGGATTGAACAATTTTCATGACAAGCAGATAAAGTTGTAAGACCCTATGGGACATGCGCAGTCAGGATTATGTCATAACCGATCCAGGGGCGCCGGTAGGATTGCTTTTAAAGAGGTACATCTTCAGTATTCATAGGAAAAGAATAGATGACACTGAATTTAGTATAAAGAGTACAACAACCTCGATCCATTAGGTTTTTATTCAATAATAAAAACTTCATTTCAAAATTTTTCCTGTGTCCAAGTGGACAAGTGGACTTGAGCAAACCTTGTGAATACTAAGAAATATCTTTCAAAAGCTGATTGGAAGCTTGTGCATTCACGACAAAACTTTTACTAAGTCAATAGTTAGATTCTTATTATATCACTTAAACAACCTGACGCAAAGGAACCTAGACTTTTAAGTGTCGCTCAGTTATTATAAATTGCATAAAACAGACTAATATGTTTATGTTTCATTCAAACGATACCGCAACGAAATCCAGAATGTCCAACAAAAATCAAAATTACTATTATCTTTGAACCCGTTTAAAAATATAAATTAAATGGAAGCTACAACAGAAGTAAATTATATAACTAAAACTGAGACCCCTGTTCCCAAAAAAACATGTACAAAAAAGGAGAAATCCAATAACGTGGAGCCTCTAAAAAAGATAATGAATGAGCATCCAAAGAAATACATAATGGATTTTAATAATCTATAAAAAATTAATACAAGACTCACAAGAGAAAAACGAAATAATTAAATACTCCAAAACTTATGTGAAAAGCTATTGCACTACGCGATTTATATTCTAAACTACAGAGCAAAAAATAAAACAAAATTCACAATACTAGGAAGACCTTAAAAAAAATGCCTAATGAAACTTTCAGAAATCTTAAAAAGTTAACAGACAGTGAAACATGATTTCATTATGTTCGAAGTTCTATTTTATATTTAACAAACAAAAGAAAATCTATTTTATTAAAAAAAGGACGACAATGTATTAAGAAATAAGTAAAGCAATAAAAACCACTTAAACAGCTTGTGTCGCATCGATAACATCTATAATATTTAAGTCAAACAAACTGGTTCAACAAAGTTTTCTCCTTAAGGAATAAACTGATATTAAATTCTTTTACAAACATCGATACGACAGTAATAACACATCTTGTTTGCGGAATGTCGTTGGTATCCCAAAAATCACGACACATTTTATTTTTTCCTTTCTTATAAGATTCGATAAGCCGCTATGTGTTTAAGGATTTCTATGTAAGTGTTTGATAAATAATGTGGTATATGAATAGCTATATAAATATTCTCTCACAAAATACCAATACAATTTAATTACTGTCGACCCTGTAGTACAGAATGCTAAATATTATTCGTGGGTGGTACTATAGTTTGACATTTCATACAATAGCCAATTCTATTCGTTGCATATCTGAAAGTCAAATCATCTTAGTCTTTGAATACTTATGGTAAAAGATTCCTTTACTTAATTGGCGAACTACGTGCCCCTTCAAACTGTATATTATGCAAATATGCTAACACTAAAATAATTTGCATCACTTCAATAGCAAATTATTATTCTAATATTGTATATATAACATTATTCAATAATGAATTATAAAATATCTAATATAATTAGTTACCAATGTAGGTTCTAATTAAGTAACAACAAATATGTAAATTATTTTACATTATTTGATCAAGACACTCTACTGTCATGTCTTATGGACTACGTTTTAGAAAGTTTGCAGTATGCATGCCTATAAAACTAAAACGATAAATTAAAATTAAATTTAAGACATATTCAAGAAGCCAGCTATTACCATATGCTAGTGCAGTGCAGTATTAATTTAATGTTTCTTACTGCTAGGCATTACATTCTTTGATTATCAAAATGTTAAAAATAGAAAACCAAAACGTTTCTTTCATTTATGTGTCCTCCTTGTTTTTTCTTTATACTCGCTTTCATCCTGCTTTATTCTACACCATCTACTTTCTCCATCTCTCTTCGCTTCCTGGTTATTTCGACCATTCATCTTCTTTCTTCACTTTCAGCAACAGTTCCTTCACACTCTTTCCACTCTCTACCCTCCACTTACACCTACTAATTATATACTTCTATTTATCTCCCTCTTCTCCGCTTATCCTGCATACTCCCTCTTCTTACATCTTCAAAGTGTGCCACTAAACCTAATAGTCAAAGTTAAGGCTTAAGCAAAGAAAGACGGAGAAAACGAAGAGGAAGATAAAGAAGATTTATATGATAAAGAGAAATAGGAAGATTATGACGACGGTGATAACAAAAAGGAACTAGAGGATAAAAGACAGCGAAACAAAAAGGAGGAAAAGGAGGCGGTGGTTGAGGCGCAGTTTGATACAAAAAGGAAATACAAAGGAAGGACAGATCTAATTCAATTGAGGATGGGGAATCAGAGGAGGTCGAAATAAAATATGAGAAGAAGTATGGAATGAGATTAGCAGAAAGAATGAAGCGAGGAAATGTTTAGAACGAATTTACTTTTACATTTAGTTATAATAAGCTTATCAACATTTGTGCTACGTAATTTATGTAACGTATAATTTACACAAATGTTATTCATAAAGAAGAAGCCAGATAAATTAATAATAAACTTATACATTTGTGTATATATTATAAATAGAGTATTTGTAATAAGTTGTAGGTGTGACTAAATCAGCAGTTTAATTGATCCTATTCAAGTGTCTATTAGAGTCTGGTTTATACCATGTAATTACATCAAGAGATAAATTAAGAATACGTACTAGAAGTACATGTCTGAAATACGTCCAGGATTAAATATGATTAGCATTTGAAAAGAAATGCCAGATGAATACTAAAACATTATTTAATTATACCGTATAATTAGTAACTAATCCTTTCAAAAGTTATTAAGATCCCAGTAAACAATTTGGTGAAGTGCCCTATTTGGTGAAGTTCGAGTCACTCGTACAATTCTATTCTAACGATTTACAAGTTCTCTACCTGTCACAGATTTTGTGTTAGTTATTCTTTCTAGTGTTCTTTCTTTTTCCAACATCATTCATTAAGTATTTCTGTTTCTTTGCCACATGGATATATTTTTTTTAAGTTCACTTTCATCTCATTTATTCCAAAGTGAGAGAGAAACGAGATGCGGTTAGACAAGTAAAATATATTTTTCACCGTTACACTTGTATACTTGTATAATATTTCGTTCAGTACAGATGTTTAAAGTATATGCTATCTTTTTTCAACTAATATTTCTTTAATGGTAATAGACAGACGCTATCTCCCTCAATCCCCGAATATAATGTATATAAACGAAGATAGTATCTAGCGATGGTAAGACAGAGGTTTTAAATCTAACGCAGACCTGCCGATCGTGGATTTTTGAATCACCGAAACAATGTAAAAAACTAATATAACGAGTATTGTTGAAGATGAATAATATTCATTAAAAAAATCACGATCCGTACTAAAGATTACATCTATTTATTTCTTCATTTAAATATTTATATTTTGCAGACTCTAAAAAGTAGAATTCCATTAAGTTTTACTTAGTATATACTTAGTCTACAACAGTTACTTTAAATGGTTACTGATTTATACTAGTTTGTTCAAAAAGTTTGAGGACCGATGTTCTGTGATATTGAACCATACAGGAAGCTGGAAATAATAATATCCAAAATCAAGAAATAATAAACCGCAGTATCAGCAGTAACAAAGTTCACTGTAACATATACGAGCAATAACCCTCTGGCAGTTCGTGCACTCGTATTAAGTTACACGTAGGTATGACGAAAATTATAGGGTTTGAATTATTGGTCTGTGCGATATGTGAAGGTTAAAAAAGGTAAACCAATAACATGAAAAGCTTTATCTACGCATTGAAATGAAATGTAGCGGTGTGTATGTACCGGGAAAAAATGTTTTAGTGGTTTTCATTTAAAACCAACCAAATCCATATTTCAACCAATACAGATTTAAACATCAATACAGGTCGTATTTAATGTTTATATAACAGAAAAAATGATCTTTTATGTAAAAATTTTATTCAAATATAACTTTCTGTAACAATTATATTACTATTAGAACTCTGAAATAACTTTTTTGCGGATAAATCGAATTATAAATTGTCCATTTTTATAATTAGAACATTTTTTCAAATCATTAGAAATATTTTCGACAAAATTTAAATCTTTTTAATTAATATATCAATAGGTCTTGTTTCAGTAAATGTTAAGTTAAAATGTAGTATATTTAGAATATACTTTCTGTAATAATAACTTATAATGTTTCTTTATTAGCAGGATGTACAAAAAGTAGATGCTTCCGGGAAGCTTCGTTCCATACCTAGAATATTAAATTAAGAAAAATTTAATTTTATTATTTTATAGCTGTACTGTGTTATTAACAGAATATTGTTACGTTAGATAAACATTAAATAGACGTAACTCTGTACATCGGCCAGTAAAGTTCACCAAGCAGCTTACTTACTTCTGTATATAGAACTGTCATTAAATCGGTTACACATTGCAATTTTTAAAATTATTATTTTTTATTTCATTTATTTAACGTAATCCTGTTTCCGATGCTGAGTCTTATCACCGACGATCTCCTATTATGTTGCAGATTTTCTAATGTTCTGGTCTCATATAAATGGGCTACTCTGCTACATGATAAGTTTATGATTATTTACGAGTATGTACCTAGTCAATTTAACTAGATAACAACCAAACTCAGAAAATATAACTCTAGTTCGGGGATTGAGCGCGAAGACACTGCAGTCAGTATCAAGCATCAATGCTGTCGTCTACTGTGTCGTCAATTTGCATTTATGTATTCGTACATTATGTTTTCTTGTATAATTTTTTTCTACAAAATATTCCCCCAAATTGTACTCATTCGGCTTTTATTTCCTCACTAAAATTAACCGAGTTCGATGATAACGTGGTGAGAACAGGAAGCCGCTATGGTAATGTGTAATTAACACACAGACACGATGAAATTTTACTTACAATTCGTGATGTGAATTTGGCTCACAGCTATAAAATTAAATAAGATTTTGTAATATGTTGGTATACAAATATTTGGCTTTGGAATATTATTTATGAAACTAATTAGAATTCTGTCTTGTATAAACAACACCCCCTGTGTATTCTCCTCTTCCAAAGCTTATCCAATTTACTGCTCCACTGCTTTGATATAGGAAATCATATCGTGAAATATCTTACTTGAATATATTATATTCTTTATAACATAAGTCTGATGTATTCGGTAGCACATAAAGGTGCGTACGGATCGCAACGAAGGAAATGGAAGAGAGAGGAATGGCATACGCATGTCGCAAGATCAGTATGCATTGCAAGAGCTACTCTTCGAAGCAACCTCGTTAACACAACCTCAGATAAAATATTTATATGATAAACAATACAGATATCTCTAAAAACCGTGATTGCGTTTCATACACCTTCCCGTTTGATGCGAATCTGTTGACGCTCGTTTTTAGCATTACCGTAACTATTTCCTGTTTTTCCTTTTCCTTTTATATTATTATTTAATTAGCTCATGGTCAGAACGTTGCAATGAATTTTTAAATTATTTTCTGATAAAGTAATAAATAATCCTCTTTGTGAATGACAATGCAATATGGTAAAATAATATCTTTTTATATTATATAAATAAAAATGAAATGCTGTTCATTGGTAAGCGCATCACTTGATTTCAGAATCGATTTAATAGTCTGATTAACGTTTCTACAGCAAGAAAAATTTGAAAATTTGCCCAGAAAATTTGAAAAAATCTGAGAAAACTAAAGTGCTTTTTTCTATGGAATGTTTGCTACTTGTGTGCAAATGCTAACTAATTGTCAAATTGTGAATCAAGTTAGTTTTTAATAAAAACATTTTTTAATTTTTAGTATACATATTTAATATCATTTACTTAACGTCAGCCTATTTCCGATGTTGAGTCCTCCTACTAGTATATATTTATAGTGCCGTGCTTTCATATACAAGGTGTCTCAAAAGTAGCATGTCACACTGACACCGAAGATAGATCTACCTCAGACGTATCGAATAAACATTTTACAACTCGTATAGTTTTCGAGATATCGTCAGTTGGTAACATTTGTAGTGCCAGCGTTTTCTTGGATAGCTCTCTCTTTTAATTTTATTATTTCTACGCTATCGTAAATAGTTACTTCAGACGACACAAGCGTTATTTTATCGATGACTTATTTAAAATACGAAATCCGGTGTTGACATGCTACTTTTGAGACATCCTGTATAATAGGTACATTACTTTACTTAACTATTTCTTTGAAAATATACATTATATATTATTACATTTTCACAACCCTGAACTGAGTTCTTGTTAGTAAAAATATTTCCAAGTATTATTAATTTTATGAAAATCATGTTTCCGATTTGAATTTCCACTTTTCTTCACTTGGTCATTTATTATTTATATAATTCCCAGAATTTTAAACTTTTCTGTTACATTTAATGAAGCTCAATATTAACTAGAGCTTTTTCTGCTGAAGTTTGTAATTTGTTGTAGTTAGCTGCATTTCTAGTGTCGATTAGCTTTGAGTACTCATAAAACCCTTTTACAACCTACACAAAATGTATCTCTTCTTGGAAGAGTGGGCAATTTGCATTTAAGTAATAAAACACTGTAAAATACTTGTTGAAACTGCAATAATATCAACTAGTAGTGATGTTCAATGTACGAACAATGTTCAATGTAAAAGTTTAAAGTTTGTCTTTGCGTTTGTGCGGTTACGCCAGGAACTCAATAACGTCATGACACAATACAAACAGAGAGTTTTCAGTGCTGTTTAATAGGGCTGTGAAGTAGGTAAAAACACATTTGATTTCAACTCATTTTAAACTCATTTTCGAACATCATAGGGTGTGTTTAATAGAAAATATATATAAAAAAATGTTTCAAAAATTTGAGTTGAAATTAAAATTGAAATGAATCGAAATATGTACTTTATTAAGAACGGAAATACTAAGCATTATATTTATAAATTATATAGATTATATTATATTATATAGATTTATAAACATTATTTATCTTAGATTCTATTTTATACAGTGTAAATTTATCTCAGTTTTCATTAAAATTATTCCAGTATAAATCTGCTACAAATTCCATTAGTACAAATTTTTATTAGAAATTAGAATATTTTAAGATAACATTTTTTTAAAATTTATATTAGAATTCAAGGAGATTTCAACGACAAGGTCATGTTCGTCTGAAATTATTTTATTTTAGTTAAATTTGGTTTATTAAGTTGATATCAGTTAGGAATTCGAGAACTTTCGAGAATTTCTTCTGGATTGTCTGAAAGCATGTCCTTTAGTTCACCAATGAAGCTGTGTTTTGTTCGTTAAGTTTGATATTGTGGGCAGGTTATTAGTAGATGATGGACTTACAGTTACTGTACTGCCGAGCTGTTGTTTTACTCATAAAATGTTCTTAAGAGTAGAAGTAAAACCTTCCACAAATAGATTTTCTCATTTGAATTACTTCACATAAATTTAAAAATTGCAATGTAATGACTTTATTACAGAGTGGCGAAACAAACAAACAAATGTTTGTTATGGTAATTTACCAAATAATATTTCCTATACGCACCAGTGAATAATACAAATAAACTCATTTCGTATACGTATTACTTGAAACCCATATAAAACGATAGTTTAGTATAAATTTACATAGAATAACAGATGCACTTTTCTAAATGGAAATAACAAAATACTTTGTATTTACTTCTCTATGTTCTTAATGTAAAACTGTTCACATAAAAGTAAATGTTTTAAAATGTACGAATATAAAATCTTTTATTAAAGTGTGCAGCTTCTATCGATATTTGAATTATTGCAAGACAATTTATTCTTTCAGAATTTATACAATTTTGAAGTAAATCACTATTTAACATACAACAGCATTTTAAATAAACAGAAACAGGACGCTGCGACGGTGTTCGAATCCAAGAAGACGTATGTATTTGTAGCTCTTGAAAAAACTAATTAATAATATCACGCAATAAGGACATAGCATAACATGATGATTCGTAGGATAGGAAAAAATAGCAAGTCCTAATAACAGTTGTCAAACACTTAAAAAGCAATGCTTTATCAACACTCGAAATTCAGATTTTTCCATCGTCTTGAAGTTAAAAAAGTAGCATCACTAAAACTACTGTAACTTGTAAAGTAATAGTTGGATTGTTATGAAATTTTGACATATATCGTTTAAAGGTTGGTACTCTTTAAAAATCATATGGATTTGTCAATAGGAGCGCCATCTATGTGTGATGCGTTATAAGGGTAAGTGTTAACTCTTCAGCACGGATATCAGTCAATGCATTGAATGGGCTTGTGTCATATGTCTTAATTTCTATAAAAGTGTACTATATATTGATAAAGTTGGTTACTAGAACCTCAAATGTTCAATTCTTTTTTAATAACTCCTTATATGTTAAGAGATATTAACAATTAATAAATCATTTTGTCTCTTTAATTATTAAAGGGATTTAACGTTGTACACATTCCAAGTGCATGTGACATCACAATCGTTGTGTAAGGTTACCAACCTTACAGCTCATAAATCTCTGCTATATGTATTTATATATCAAAATAGCAAATATTATTTACAGCTATTTCAAGGAACAATCAAATTTCAATATTATGTCTGCCTTAGCAGGGTTAAATAAAAAAAAAACTTATCATTCTTTGACTTGACTTGATTATTTAACTACCAACAGCTACAGAACTTTACCACAGCACTGACCTACTCAACAAATAACAGACGTTAAAATGCATTTCACGTCACACAAATATGGCCGACCATTTCTAGCGCTAAAACTACAATTCAAATTTTTAATTGCTATATCTCTGTCAACATTTAGATATTTAATAAAATAGACGCGCCAATTTAGACACATTCATTAACATCAATATCAATCAACAATTGAAAAATCGACCACTAGAAAATGAGGACAAAGCCCACTTTTAAATAAAACGTGGACGAGAAAGGAAAGCTACACTGTGCATGACGCAATATTCAGTTCAGCTGCCTGGATAACGTCCTCACCAACTTGTAAATGACATAGCCACTAACCGCCTTCGTTTAATGCAAATGAGTTATACAGTGAACAATTTATAACCCAGTTATGTTCAACATTTGAGTAATTACATCAGAAAACTTTTGATAACTAATAATTTCAACATTTATCTTATTTAACATTTATCTTGTTATAACTAGCACTAAAGGAGCGTTATCGCGAGTTATTCTTTCAAGCGCAGTACTTTGAGTGAAATTCACTCCAACTCCGAGGTGAGGCGCTCATCACAACGAGATTTTAAAGCTTATTCCTAAACTCCACTTGACAATGTATTCATTCATTTTCTGAGTAAGTTTATAAATTGCATTTAAGTGCTTCATTCTTCTTCAAGGTCTTACGTAATATACATAATGGCCTGTGTTACGTCTTGTTTTATTTGTTTATGCAAAATTTATTTATGCAAAGGTATATATATTTTTATTCTAAAAATAACTTAAGATTTATATTCTAGAGCTTTTCTTATGCTAGGTGCACACTGGAGGGTAGACTTATTTTCAGACGTAGAAAAATAAAAGTAATTCTGTTTTAGGAGGAATAGTGGGTGAGGTATTTATACTTGACAACAGGCTACAGTATCTTTGAGTTTGGTCTCTTGACTAATGCTATTTATAGCTGATTTATTTGTCTTCAAAACTTAATTGATTTTGTGCTCATATGATAATAAACTTATTAGTGTATTTCCAGTTTCCGTTACTGAGTCCTATCACGAACGCTTTCTATTATGTTGGCAGTTTTGTGGTGTATTGGCCTCATATATGTGGGTCTTTAACTTGATAACAAGCAAACCCAAAAATTATAACTATGGATCGGGAATCTAACTCGAAGACACAGCAGTCAGTGTCAGGGATCAATGCTATCGCCCACTATGTCGTCTTTGAGATATTTCACCCTATTAGTTTCAGTACAACACTGAATCTTACCTTAACGTAAACAATCTCTAATTGCTTATTAGAGGCAATGTGGCACTTTCTTCATAGATGACTCTGGATCAATCTCACCCTCAGACATTCATTAGATAACAATTAAAATTGGTCTTTTAATTGGTGAAATTTCTTACTTGTATCTATTATATTCTTTATAACATAAGTCTGATGTATTCGGTAGCACATAAAGGAAATGGAAGAGAGAGGAATGGCATACGAATGTCGCAAGATCAGTATTTGCCCAGATAAAATATTTATATGATAAACTATACAGATATCTCTAAAAACCGTGGTTGCGTTTCATACATCTTCCCGTTTGATGCGAATGTGTTGACACTCGTTTTTAGCATTACCGTAACTATTTCCTGATTTTCCTTTTCCTTTTATATTATTATTTAACTAGCTCATGGTCAGAACGTTGTAATGAATTTTTAAATTATTTTCTGATAAAGTATAGAGCTGAAAATAATCCTCTTTGTGAATGACAACGCAATATGGTAAAATAATATCTTTTTATATAAATAAAAATGAAATGCTGTCCATTGGCAAGCGCATCACTTGATTTCAGAATCGATCGAGCTAATTTTTTCAAAAATGTTCTTAATAGTCTGATTAAAGTTTTTACAGCAAGAAAAATTTGAAAATTTGCCCAGAGAATTTGGAAAAATCTGACAAAACTAAAGTGCTTTTTTCTATGGAATGTTTGCTACTTGTGTGCAAATGTTAACTTGTCTAAATGTCTTTTAATTGTTAATTAGTAAGCTCAATTATTCCTGAAATTAACTAGCGAAAATATTATAATAATATTGACAAAGTAGGAAGTTAAATAAAAACAATAAATGTAAATTAAATATTAAAAAGTCTACGAGTATTTTAAAATGTTTAACATGCTTTTTCATAAAAACAGTTTTATCGCACCTATGTATATTTCCGTGTTTCCATGTTGTCTTCTCTTCAGTGTGCGCTCAGCCTTACAGTTAAATTTCAACAATCTTGATTACTGCACCAAAGTGAAGCTTCTTTCTATATGTCTCAAATTTCTCTGGTGAATGCAGATATATTTAATATACCTCTAAAATTGTTTGCGTTGGTAATTTGGTTGGTAATGTATTACACACATACATGCCCTTAATATAATATTTTCTGTTTAGCAACAAAGCTAACGATGTTTTCTTAGAACACACATATTGCTATCGTCTGTATAAATATTTATCTCTGTAAATAAATGTGTCAAATTTGTTGCTTTCTTATAAGTGATCATTCAAAATGAGCAGTAAATATAAATGTAGTCGTATGTAGACTGAAACAGCATTGTAATGAGGGATGCCTACTACAGGGTCTTTCAGCATTAGCAGTCATTTTAAACCAATAGAAAAACGCAATTTATTGGTGGCATTTAATGAATATTTTATTTCAGTACTAACCTCAGAGTTTGTACTTTAGATTAAAATAAAATTATTATTTTAGTTTTGGATATTTACAACTTCGAATCTCAATTCGACTTTCTAAACGATTTGCTCAATCCTCTTAATATAATCCATACGCTGTGCTATTCCCCATAAAGAGATTTTCAAAAGTCTTCAAGAAATGCACGTGAGTGAATAACTCTAGAGAAGCTTTAAGCTTTTATTCTCACATCACGTTACACGTGTTGGTTAATCTACAAAGCTTTCTGTCATCGTTACGGAAGGAGTATATTATCTATTTGCGAAAGCACTGAAGCACAAAGCAACAGATAAAAATATGAATAAGTTCCCGGAAATTTAATTTTATTTAACCGCAAGGTTTTCTATGAAATCATATGTTGGAAGCAATTTTCGTAAGATGATGAAACGCAAATATAACAATAGTTTCAGGAATGCTAGTTTTCTCAAAAGATTTAGCGAAATACTTCAATAACAAAGCTTTGAACTTCGTGCATTGAAGACGTTACTTGGAGAATCGACGACGATGTCGCTGCAGTATGATAGATGGATAAAGAGAGAAAGAACGTCTCTAAGTGCTTTTACTTCCACTTTAACCTTCAACTTTTAACTTCAAATACGTGCTTCTATAATATGGCTGTGAACTATAACATATATTTACAGAGGCGTCTTAGAGGGTGGCAAGCAGGGCAACCGCCCGGGGCCCCGCATTCTCGCGCAACAACCCAAGTAGAACAATTCATTGCTATATATCTATTTGAATCTCGCGCCTCGCTCCCACTTGAATCACAATTATCATCAAAAATACTTACTTCCAATTTACATTAATTAAATGGCTAAGGCTTACCTGCTTACAATGTATATTGCAGGTAATAGAATATGCCCTTAGAAATTTAAGAATTAAAATTGAAATTTTCGGAAATATTATTTTTTTATTATTTTAATTAATATAATTTTTTTTCCAAAGTTCTGCCGTCCCGAGGACTCGCAAAATTATGCCGCTCGGGGCCTCGCAATGGGTGAGGCCGCCCCTGTATACTTATATATATTGTTAACTACGTTTTATGACAGTTTTTACGAGCAGCAAATGATTGCTAAACGAGTAACCTATGTGCAGAGTGACGTCATAACACACAAAGCGATTAATTGTAAATTCTATATCTCCGTAAAAAAACATAAATTTTGAAATAAACGATATACAAATTTTATATTCAATAAAGTTTCAAAAATATTTATTTAAAGAAATAGTATAATAATTAATTAAATGACAATTGTTTCCACTAACCACTTATTTAGAAAGATTTATTTCGATACAAAATTAATTGTCTTACAGTTTAATTTGAAGCAAATCTTAACGAATGTTAATCCTAAATATATAGTTTTCGGATTACAGCGCTGTTACCACACATGCGGTGGTATCTTGCAAGACAACATACTAGAAATTCATTGTTGAAAATATTCATTCATGTTTTACGGTCTGAATGATTAATTGCCTTTATATGGTTAAGACATATTGATTTTACAATAACTAATTAAATTAGTCTAGACTAGTAACGTTCACTTAATTGATATATTAAAACTGGGATGTAAATTAGTTCATTTATTTTTAACAACTCAGATTCTTTATTAACATCGAACATTGTCAAGTAGAATAAACCTATTACTACAAAATGGTTTGTGTTTTTGTAATTAAACTTTAATTAAAGATTCCACTTGCTAGCGAATTATTTATATAAAGATGTATATGGCAGTAATTAATATAGTATAAACTTAATTATGTCTTAAATGCAATATCTTGTTGAACACAAATTAATTTAAAAAAATTAATTATTAAAAAGGTTTTATTAAATTAATTTGACGGTACAGCTTTTGTGTACAGTTTGATTTGTGATCAAACGAGTGAACGAGTGAACGTTAACTTTGTGTTCAGACGTTTCGTTTTTCGTTTTTTTTCATCTGCTGAGCGCGAGTGAACGATGCCGAATAAACGTACCGCTGGATCGGTTCACTAATGAATTCATTCGACACTTTTGATTCATTTTGTGTTCAGACGGTTCATTTTAAATGAAAGATACTGAATACGAATAAAAGGCAGAAATGAACAAAAAGTGAACCGTCTGATACCAGCTTAAGGACTCTGCAATTATGACCAAGCTATAGAATCGTCAGATAATTTTAATTCGTCAATTGAGAGTACATTAAGTTTATTTCGGGAAAGGCTTATTATTTTCCTATGAGAAGGTGATTGATTAGTTATCTGCATGGCTTACTGAACGCGATTGGAACTTGGCATGTTTTTGTAAAGGGTAAACCTATAATTTGTACACCAGTATCGGAGAATCGTAAATTTATTACACTGCTTTTACATTTAGTATTAGAAGTAAAATTTATCTTTAATATATGGGTTTATTATATTTTCAACATCAAAACTTATGAAAACAAATCTTTGGCTTATATTTCGATACTATTATTTTTATAGATCAGTGGTTCTTAATCTTTATGAAGTTTAGTAAAAAAATTTATTACAAAATAAATTTCTAGAAAATGAAATAAGATTAGGAGGAGCTTAGTGGGTGAAATTGTTTTGTGATAAAATTTAGGTTTCAGCTAAATTTTTTACGGCTCTATAGCTTCTAGAATTTTGACTAGATAAAATTGATTTTGTGTGGAAGCTAATAAGCAATAGGTAATTTCAAATATGCTGAAAGGCAATTAAGATTAAATACAATTAATTCACATAGGAGTGCTAAAAGAATGATAATTTCAGATAGGTGGGATATAACTAATTTTGTGTTGGAGCTATAAAAAGATTATTATAGAAAATAGTTTTCAGATTTGACTCTCCAAAAAAATCTAGATCGTTGTACAACTGATTATTCAGCTCTCTTGACCAATGAGGTTGCCGATCACTGATATAAGGTAATACGTATGTAAAACTCATCATATTCTATTTTGAATACAGTGTATAGTGTACGTTATACGATATCTATTCTAAATTATAAATCGTAGCAATGGAAATTCTATATTCATTATTCTAAATTCAATATTTATATTTTTACTTAAAAAAAACTAAAATGAACATATATCACCAAAATATATTTTTGATTAATAAAAAGAGCCAACGGCTCTTAACGGCAATAACAGTCATGCCATGATAACTGAGCTTGATGGCATTACAGTTTTCAAAATATCAGGTTTTTATAAAATGTACTCAAGGAACTGTGTTCGCGCAACACCGATTTAGAACCATTGCTACAGAATATCTATCATCAATAAATCGACAAATATATTAGATATTGCTTACAGTAGCATTTTTGGAAGGGTATCCACCCCAATTTGCTTCAGTATCAAACTTTTTTAATCTAATAAAAGCATTATTAGTAGTATTAAACAAAGTTACTGCCAAATGCCGCTTCTCTCTTGGACCTGGGTTGGTATTCCCTCATAAAATGATAACGCCTGCAATAACTGATATGAATATCTTTTTTGTTGTTATTTTTTTACTTTAATCTTTTTTATTACTCATTCACATTTTTCTATATTAAGCAATTTACATTATACTGTTAATAAAAAATACAATGCTCTAAAAGCTATGGTCCTAACTACACAGCTTTTATCGGGAAATAGATTATGTTGTCACGAAGACTCGAAGAAGAAATATACAGGAAACTATACAGCCCTTCAATAAGAGCGGTCATTTTTAATCAATAGATAAACATAATATTTTCGTAAAAAGTGCTGATATTTTTATTTTAATCTAAAGCACTAACTCTGAGGTTAGTAATGACATACAATATTTGCCACATGTCATCGAAATAGTGCGTGGTACTATATTTTATATTATTATTACGTCGTATTAAGGGCATTTATCGGTGAATATTTTTGTAGTGGAAAAAGTGCGTTGGCTACCAACGTCGTGTAAGTACAATAATCAAAATTTGAAGAAAAAAAGTTTACAAAATGATAAATAAAGGTTAAAACTAAGTCAATGTTGAAATAAAACAAAAATATTTTTTTTGTAAATATTTAAAAATTAAGTTTGAAATTAGGTAATTTTTAACTGCATATAATTTAAGTTTGGTTTGATATATTGAAAAAGCGATTCAACAACGACGTAGATTGCACCTTCCTTAACAATATTCTTTTATAGTAATAAACTATTAAACTTTAAGCAAAGAGGAAGACGTTGGCAGCTAATGCATTAAAACATGAATTTTTGAACGAATTTACAATCTGCTTAGAGATAAAAATGAGTTCTGTCTGGATATATTTAATCCAGTACTGTTAATTTAATTTCTGTCAATTTGAAAATTCTAATCACTTTAAGGAGCATATTTCGAACAGACTATATTATTTCTCTATATATAGGAACAAAGCATAAATCTACCAGGCTTACTGAACAACACTTGAAGTTTGCGTGTTTTTGAGAAGGGCAAAGCTATAATTTAGGTTATTTAAATATCCTTACACATAGCATACACACTAGTAACCACGTAATACATATATTAATCCAAAATATCCTTCGTAAAAGTAGGTTTCCATATTGACATACAGATTATTTCATCCTTGCTGTTTATCACCATTCATATTTCCAAAAATGTCATTTCCCGTTCAGTACTTATAGTAATTTATAACTGTCATTTAGATTTTATCGAAAAAGGCTTTTCTTGTAAGATTTGTGAAGTCTAGTGTAAAGAAAATGATTTAATAATAATTTTAGCGAAGAAGTAATGGGACTCTTTATTGTTTTATGTCTCGGAAACCACTAAAATAATTTTCCTATAAAATGTTTGCATTGCCTAAATAATGAATAGCCGATAATACCTAGGAGCAATTACTTGAAGGCACATGTTTTACAGTTTGTCGCTCTATGCGACTGCGTCTCTCGTATGGCACTAGCTACAACAACACGCTCACGACCGCAGTTTTTCCCGTTCCACTTGCTTGCGAGCGTTGCAAGCATACACTTAAATAGCTATGTAGCAAAAGCTATATCTACGAACAAAATAAATTTTTCATAACAGAAATATATTCTAAATGATAATGAACATTGTTTATTTATTAAGTTAGGTTATGGTATGAGGAAAAGTGTATAAATGGCAGATAAATATGAACTAAAATTCATTTTATTTAGCTTATTTAATATAATTATATAATAAAATAAAATCTAATAAAATATCTCTTTCCAAAATCATATAAAGTAATTTTTTCTGTCATCGTCATCTTTAAGTTTTGCTTTATGTTTAAACATTGCACCGAAATGTTCAACAAAGACCACTACGACCCAACTCTTCAGATGAGTCGTTGCGAGCTTGGCGTGAGCTAAATTAATGACGTCATTAGTAACGTTTTTAATAGTTTGGATGTATAGTTAAAATTACTTGAGTTCGACGGTGACTCATTAAAAAGTTTACAAGACCCATATAACTTCACAATGCATGGTGATTTTTATCTTATTTGATCCTTTGTACATTACAAAACATTAATGAGACTGTGTTTTAGCATTGTATCGTAAACAATTATATTTTTTATAAGCATGAGTCACCGCCGAACTCTCGTAATTTGAACTAACTATATGTAACATTATGTTTTAATTTAAATTGCAAATGAAACATATCAGACAGTCCAGAAGACAAATATTTTCTTATTATATTTAATCTTTCTTGTTTGAATTTTAACTTAATTTTTGTTTTAATATAATAAGTAATTTTTAAGAATTATTTTTTTTTGCATATTTCTAACAAAAATATTTGTTGTAAACTTTGATTATTGAAAAGTATATGAGGTGGACATACGAAGGGTGGTGCCGTTCAGGGTAGATTAATAAACCTTTCTCGATCCACCCACCACTTACCCCTTTCATGAACATATTTCAAACTAATAAGAGCACTGTAAGGCAAGTGTAATATTTACGTTAAATTTTGAACTTTCCCGCTTAACACCTTGTTTTTTTATACAGAGTAAATGACGCTGATGCGAGAAGATTTTACTACTGAGTTAAATTCTCAGACCACGACACCATTTTATTGAATTTTATGTTATTTCGCGCTGTTGATTGAATTCAAATGTAATCATAGAAAATATTTATGTGGTGGCGTAGTGAAAAGGAACTTAAGGAGGGTTAAGTTGGATTGAGTTATTAACAGTAAGCTGTTAAGGGTTTACACCGTTTTCAAAGGTGGAGTAATAAAGAGCACACTATGAAATGGTAATATAAATATGAAGCTCACAGATTCTTTATTTCTTTATTAGTACACGAGAGTATATACCGTTATATTTAAAGCCCGTTATAATTAAAAATGCTTTAGATTCATTTTCTTTTTACTTCTTATCGCATCAGAACGAGAAGCATCTAAATTTTAACGTCTAACCTCGATCGAACACCTTACAAACAGGTAAAACGTTATAGCAATGAACGAAAACTACTGAAGATAAGAACGCTATTGCTAGTTGCATTAAACTAGTTCTCGTACTTCTTTATTAAACTATTTGATACGTGTTATCTTGTTAAATGTTACAAAAACCAATAAACGTATTATTTGTTATTTTAAAATACTTGTGTATTTCACACCTGTTGCAATTTTCTAACGACTATAATCAGCTAACTTTCTACAACAATCTAAAACAATATATTTGTAAGATAAGGAAGTGAAGCGGTTAGGTTTTTGAATGTAATAATTGCTACATATAAAACTATCTGCTTTATTTAATAGTATTAAGACAGTAAATTATCTTTACAATATCATTGGTTAATTTTTATTTTTCAAATATATTTTATTTACTTTTTTATTTTGTATTAATAATATATGTTTATGATATAATAATTTCAAAGCAGGTATTTAACAATTTTTATAAAATATTTTTTATAAATTAATAGGTATATTAGCCAACAATCGGTTTGTTTCTTTCAGTACCTTGCAGCGAACAGTTTGAACTTGCAGCCGTGTAACAGAAGAAACAAACCTAATATAATTAATTTCTGGATTATATACAGATTACACCCATCTTTATTATTTTTCTACAATTATTTATAAATACAAAAATATTTGATTACATTAATATAAGAGTGAAGAGTACATATTGACTGAGTATATTTTATAAACATTTATATTTATTGATTTTTTTAAATTGTTTATCAGGTATTATTATACACTAAAATAAAAAAATATAAAAAGCCTTAAAATTAAGGGGTAAAAGTAAATGCAATACTAGGGGAAATTTATTTCCCCGTAAATGTACATTAACCTTTTATGAAAATTGTGCCACACTTAGCAATTTATTATCAATGATAATCTAGGCATTTGTCCCGCAGGTATTTCGTTGTATGGAACATATATTTGATATTTAAATTTACTAACAACATTAAAGTTTTCTTAAATTATCTTTTCAAAATTTTCCATGTAACAAATATTATTTATTAATTGCACTTGAATTTCGTTGAATTTAATAAAGCGCATAAATACATCATAAATTGTTTATATTTATGCTCTACATTTCAAATTAATTTTATACATTAAATTTCTGTATGCATGTTCTTACGTTACAATGTTCCAATATAATTTTAAGTTATGTGAAAGCTTTACCTTTCTTTCCATTATATAAAAAATATTATCCTACTTTGTTATTCCAGATAATCATTAATAAAATGCGAAACGAACGTAATGGGATCAATTATTTATCCTTAATTAATGTTAAAACATTTTTCAGAGAAACGTTTTGCAAAGAAACAAGCTATACTCGTACATCTTTTTAAACGAACAATGCATGTTTTATGAAGTGCCCTCAATTTGTTTTGAAGGGCACGTTAAATGAGAAACCGCATTAGTTTCTCTATAAAACCGTTCTCACCTTTTTTCACGTTTTCTAATTTCTTGCATGTAGGTGGTCAATTCATCTTGCAGCATCGTCTTCTCCAACTCCCTGGACATTTGATTTGTGGTCACATTACATATTGTACCAAACGTTTCAGTTTTCCCATTCTCATTATCATTATTTTCATTGGTGTCAGATGTTATTTCATGTACACCACATGATGGAGGTGAGTTATCTCTCGTTAATTTATCATCAGTATTAAAAGGTCTTGACTTTGCACAATGAAGGGAGTCCCATAACGTTGATCCCTTAGAACGTCCCTCATTCATATTGGAGCCGCGACCTGATGTCCTGTTGTTTTCATTTCTCACGTTTATTATCGTGTCTCTGGTGATCGTAGTTGTTTCATGCAGAGAAATGCGAACGTCCCCTTGGTTTCTGTAGGTCACTTTAGGTATAAATCTGTTACTGCTTGTATTGTTGTAGGAGCAATTGTCTGGTTCCCGAGGAAGTTGTTGGTCTGGCATGTCCTTTGATAGATAGCTGCCCGAAAGAAATTCCTTATTACGGTTTCGTGATGGTTGGCGACACAGACTCATAGAGTCAATTGATTGCTTCTGAGTGGTTGTGGAGAACATACTGTCGTCCCGTGTTGAGTTACCTGAAAAAGCCAATTATTTCAGTTTAAGGAAACTTTTTGTGTTTAAGGAAAGATGAAGTGCATTTTACCACTGTAGTCAGTTGAGTCCTGCCCCGAGAAGTGCTGACCTGTTCTGAGCTGTGACCTTGAGAGTACTGAGTATGACCTCTGTGCGTGCCTGTCAGTAAAGCCACAGCATTTCCCCAGCGTCTCCTGAAAAGTACGGCCTACATTTGTATTAATTGTGTAGAATTTCTTAGCTACAAGAAAAACCATTTTACACATGAAAAATTTGTAATATAACTGACAGAACTATTTAAAAAATATATAAAGTATAAGAAGAAGCAGAACAATATCAGGGACGATAAAAGGCTACGCGTCTAGGAAGCCCGAGACATTATATATAAAAAAAAAACTGTTAAAAAAAAAAGAAATGTAATTTAGACTAATAATTTTGTCTGGTAATAATTGATGCCATTAAGAAAATTAGAGTCGTTCGAAGCTTTTAAGGAAATTTTCCCGGGTTTTGAAGCCAATTATTTAGAAATCCAATTCTGAATTACTTATATCAACATTCTTGGATTCAGTTCGAAAAGATGGAACACATTATGTATGTTGCAGAGTGCTTCCAGGGATTTTTCTTTACTTCATAAATAATATAGAATTCTAATAGGGATGTCAAGTGTGAATCAGGGTCTTATTAAAGACGGCACGCACACACTTTTACTCGTGTATAGGGTGTTTGTTACATTGATGTCAATTTTAAAATGTTTTTTAATAAAATAAATATCAACAATAAACAAAATCTTGAAAATCGTCATAATTTAACCCGTTTCATTAGAGTGGTCGCGAAATAACGAACACCCTGTTTATATTCATTGTAAAAGGGACACTTCATAAGCCTTACCCAAACGGATTTATAAAGAGATGAAACTTCAAATGATGTATTTCTGAGCGATTGTTAAAAGTCCTGTCACGTACAAGATTCAACCAGAAATACTTTTTTTATGGACTGTATTTACTGTTACTACATCAAGAATTGAACCTTTCTAATTTTTATTTCGATACGGTTCCTATTTTAAAAATAACAAAAAAAGGAATATTTAATCAACCGATTATGTTGTAATTTTTTTTACATATGGTGTTGCTCAACAAGACAATTTCTTTTTCCTAGCTTTATAGAGAGGTTCAAGTAATTATTGGTTATTATAACATGATATGCTTACAGTAGAAACTCTATGTTATTATAATCTCTCTATGTCTTATATAATTATAATATCGTGATTTGGGAATCCCTACCATTAAGGAAAGGATTGAAAATCATTTAAACCTAGCTTCAAGCTTAATTATTCCTAAGAAAATATTTCATAGACTAAACAGAAAAACACCACAAGATGTAATTAGTCTAATATAATTATTGTATTCTTTGACTATCGGATATGTCATTGGACATATCCAGTAGAAGTTTATTCTACATTACATAATAATTGCTGATGTCTTCATATAAAAAAATAAAAATAATAATAATAATATATAAAGTGCTGTTGGATTAATATAGGGGGCAGTACGAACAGTTAAGCTACGCAGAGCCAGTGAAATGAATTTAATTTTACAATAACGACTCCCACCAATATCAAAGTAAATTTTGTTAAATGTAATTGTAACAAATTATTCTGTTAACATATACAACAACAAATTGGCCACCAAACGTACAGGTTTTAATCCCCTAATCTTATAATCTATCACTCAGATAGAATGTATTATATTATCTAACTCTAAGTACTTAATCTTCATATTTTTTTCTTTTTGGTGTAAATACTCTAATATTGTTTGCTAAGGTTTTAATCTATGATAATATTGTTATAGGAACAGAAAGCCAATACTTATCCTACTTCAAAAAGTTTACTGGCTTCCCACTTATCATTTATTCGAATATTGAGATAATCTTGCTACTTATATATGTGCAAAATACTTCCTTAGAGATTAGGCGTGCACAGGTCCGCATGAAATGGATTTTATTTATCGTATTAAACGTGGAAGAAACGCCGTATGCAGCGACTGCTACGACTATTAGTATAAAGAAATAAACAATAGTATTGTTTATTTGTTAACACGGTAAAAATTCTTAAGTCAGACAACTGTGCAATCGTCCGTATTACCAACGAGGTTGTTTCGAAGAGCGACTCTTGCAATGCTGATGACGTCATTTGGTAAACGATCTTTGTTCTATCGCAATAGAGCCGTAGCAGTTGTGCATACGCTTTCCTCTTACTTCCCTTTCTTTCCACGTTTCATATGATAGATCCAATCCATCTAATACGAGATATGCGGGGCTGTGTAGGCTTACCCTAGCACGAGAACTTAAAAATTAGCTTTTAAGATACTTATACTTCAAATATAAATCAATAATCAATTATAGCTTTTCTATATTACTTAGTAACCATAGTAGATAACCATACAAGCAACCCTTATCTAAAATGAATATATAAGTAACATTAGAAAAAAGCGTAAATATTAAACTTGCAAAAAACATTTCCATTAAAAACAAATATTAATTACACAAACTTAGTCTTACACACACTGAGCGTCCCTTTCACACACCGCCCCTTTCTTAGGCTAAGGCTGCACAGCAAACGCGTACACAAAATACATGTACATTTATATGACTCAATGTATTACAGAATTACGGATTTATTTCCGAGCTATTCTTTTTTGCAGTGTAGCTTTAGTCTAAGAAAGAAGAATCTAAAGCATTTTCTCGAAGAATTTTTTTTTTTTTACAGTGTAATTATAAATATAGGCCTCATATATATATATACATATATATATATATATATATATATATATATATATATATATATATATATATATATATATATATATATATAGTGAACACTGAAAAAAAACAGAACTTCAAAACAACATAAAACAAATTTGGGTTAAATAAAATACATATTAATAGAAATTTATTACCTACTCTTTTATTTAAATTTTCTTTGACAGCACTTTCTTACTTGGGTCAGTTATAAGGCTTTCAATTTCTTTTCTATTTGTGTTTATTCATTGTCTTTAAATTCTTCATGTAATATTGACTTTGTGTTCAGTTTAGATGGAAACCATAAATAAATATATTTTTATTTAAATGCATTTTATTCAAAGTTATTACGTTTGTATTTTTATTTTATTCTATCAGCGCGAAACACTTGTAAAGCATTAAGCGCTGTTTTTACAGTTTTATTTTAACGCTATGTGTTTTACTAGAAAATATTTACAGTCTGTAGTTATTATGGAGGTTTTATAAATAACTCAATCGCTTTGAATACAAAACACTCATATCTTATACATTGAAACTGCTCTCTAAATACTTTTTCCTTTTTTTTAAATTCAATTTCTTAAATATCGACCTGTTTGCGATGCTGAATCCTATCATCGATGACCTATTACAATGTTAGTCGGTTACATATATAGGCCTCATATATGTATTGAACACCACTGCTTCTAAGTTTTTATGTTTATGAGAGCACATAATCATTTAACAACCAAACCGAGAAAATATAGCACAGGTCTGAAGATCAAACCCAAAGACGCAGCAGTCTGCTGTCAAGCAATAATTTGTACACCATTTATTTATAAAAGTATCTTCAGTAAAGGCAAGTGAGACAATAAGAGAGAGAGATAGAAAATACGGGCAAAGAAATACAAAGAACAAAGTAAGTAAGGAGAAGAAAGAAGGTGAATGGTGATAGTACAGGAAGGAAGGAATGTGATAGAGATTGAGCGGAATCGAAAAAAATGTTGTACAAGAGAGGAAAATATTTACAAACTAGAAAAAGAACGAAATTTGGTGAAGAATTAAAGAAATCGAATTATTAGTTATATTTTAAATATATTTTGTAAAGTTTGTGCAAGGTTGTGGGTTGAAGAATTTTGTTTTAAATATTTATTTGACTACATCAACTTTCGATAGTTATTAGCATTTAAAACTAATATATACATTTATAAACATTTGTAATACATAATTGAAAATTTATAAATACGAGTGTGGGTATTTAAAATAAAGAGTTTAAACTAGATTCTAGGAATGGAGATTGTAACACCGAAAAGCTAAAGACATTAATAAAAAATACGTATGTAAATGTACAATATACATACAAACGAAACCCTTACACAAATGTTTCTATCGCCTTTATTGATTCGTATCGTTTTCTTAAAAGATATATTACATAATCAGATATTATTATAATATACAGCACTGATAAAGTGCTTTTCAGACTGGGGGTAATGGAATATATCCATTACTGTAAGGTAAATAATGTAAGGTAAGTGTAATTAAATAACCACGGAAAAATTATGGTATAAGATCTTGTTTTGAATTTGTGAACATATTGAAATTTGTGCTGAAACAACAAGTTTTCCAATTCGAAAAGACCTTGTTTTTTCGGTTATTTTCAAATAACTCGATATTGGTTGGTTTTAAGGTTTTGGCAATTATTAACACTCTTAATGAGTATAATATTGTGAATATAAACAAGCGCGTTGTAGCGTCAGGAACATTTTTCCAAGCAAAAAAATCATTAAAAACAGTTTTCTAAAACAATTATTATGTATTACAAACGCATGCTAGGCCTCATTTCATTTACAAAAACCTTGTAACCTTAGAATAGCAGTCATTTAACATCCTAATTTTACGCTTTTAATATACATATTATTACTATAATATTAATGATCCTTGATGATGATGATTAAAATTGAATTAACTTTGCGTACACTTTAAACGTTCAAATATAACTAATCTTCTTATTAATCATCTTTTTATTTGGTTAATATTCCTAATGGCTTGTTATTATTTATGGTAACAGCTTATTAATTATTTGAAGTGTAAAATATACTTAAATTAATTAAATATAAATTCATTATTGAATAATAGAATTTGTTACACAAAGTTATGTTTGTATACAAAATGTTTTTTGAAATGTTAATACATCTGCATATGTTTTTCATTAATCTGTTCCCAACTGGAATAATTAGTTAAGGTGTTAAATAACTGTAATACACACAGTACAAAAAACATATTAAATAAACATTTTTTACACAAACTGTTTAGTAACTTTAAGATGCTGCAGATGTAGAGGCATCATTTACACAAAGCAAAATATTGAATGCCTTGAACACATTTAATAATTACATAAAGTACTTATCACTTTATTATTAAATGAATCATTTCTGTAAGTTATTTTTATAAAGACCTTTGAGACCTTTTTCTTAAATAATATAATGGTAATTAATTTATCCCTTGATAATTAATATCACCCTTTAATTTATTATTTAATTGAGCATAACCCTTTTTAACGCGCTACATTAATATCTGCTGCATAAGCATATACATAATGTACAATTTTAAAAGCCTTCCCCAAAAAAGTGTTATAATTTTTTTAAGGGTTTAAGCTGTTGACTAGGAAAGGATAAAGGAGCGAAGAAAAGAGCTGGGAGAAAGAAGTAGAAAGAAGAGTGAAAAAGAAGTGAAAGAATGTGTGGCAGGGAGGAAATCACATGAGAGTTTAAGCTATAATAAGTTGGAAAAAGGAGGAACACCATGGAATTCTTAATGAATTATCAGGCCTTAACACGTTAGACCGTATCCAATCTCAACTGAGCTGTGTGTGCTATTTGCATGTCTGCACTATTGAATCACTGCCTATTTTATCTTTGAACTCTTTGTCGCACGAATCACTTGTCGAACACTGCTCGGAAATGTGTGCAGACAGAGGATCGTCAATCGCAAATAAAAGCCACTGAGAAAGTCGTTGTCGCATGAAGTAGGATACACCGTGAGAGCAATCTTATGTCGCGCAGAGATTAAAGAAACTATCTCCACTACAAAAAATATTAAAACTTCTCCGGATCGTACCATATTGCAAATTCAGAGCCAGATTTAAAAGTGTGGAGGCCCTGGGGCAACGAAGAAGCGGAGGCTCCTCATTATTTTCCGAATAAAAGGAACAATTTTTTTCCTTCAAATCTTTCAAAAATTTATTTCTTTTATCTCTATTGTAGGGGCCCCTCTCTTGTGGAGGCCCCGGGGCAGTAGCCCCACCTGCCCTTCCTCAAATCCGGGTCTGTGCAAATTATTCTATTCAAAACATGAAATAAAATCTAAATTATGACAATAATTGTAAAAAACATTTGTTTTAAAACTAATATTATTGTTTCGCCAGTGAAGAAGACGCATTTAAAGATTCCAAATTTGTAATCTACAAGAACTTATAGTTTTAAACTTCACTTTTATATTAATGTTGCACCAGTGGCAACAAGCCTTTATGATTTATTCTTAAAATAAACCATTTAATTTCGTTTATATCAAAGGCAAAGTTCAAGAAGCTGTAAAGCAGATGTTGATCGGTTGATTAAACTAATCCATTTGTACATCATCCATACAACCGTAACATCTTTCGTCGGACATGTTAGCTTTAAAAATATAACTTAATTTGAAGCAAGCTATCTCTTTCGCACTAATATATCTATATTCGTTCTTACTCTATTCATTTTCTGCTAATATTTGTTCTATTGAGTATCGGCGCCGGTCTACTTCACAATTAGACAGCAAATTGTTTGAGAATAAAAGACATCGTATGTCTTCATCAACGAAGCTGTCCGAATAAAATGTAGTAATTACGTTTTAAGACTTTTTTCGTTAATCTTTAAGATTATGTCTCTTAAAAGTACAAAGGTTACAAATTATTAAGTACTCTCTTTTGTACACTCTATAAATTATATTTAATTCAGAAAATATAATGATTCTTATGGCAGATATACATTTATAAAAAAGATTCATTTTTTAGTTATATAAGAGCATTATAATAAGAGCACTGGAAATTTAAAATCAGAATGTGGATCTAAGAAATCATATATTCGCTTTTACGATTTTTACACGTGACACCTGACTCTTCTTATCTTTGTTACAATTTTTTATTTTTTAGTGTTGGTTAAACTC
Source organism: Panorpa germanica (assembly GCA_963678705.1). NCBI lineage: Eukaryota > Metazoa > Arthropoda > Insecta > Mecoptera > Panorpidae > Panorpa > Panorpa germanica. The sequence goes on from OY783214.1 coordinate 11,676,735, forward strand.
GTCTTATAAAGAACAAATCATTATTATGAAAACCAAAAGCAATTTTGCTTAAGCTTTTTTCCATTACAGTAAGCGTTTTCGCTAAAAGTCTTGTCAGATATATATTAAAAATTTCTCCTAATTGTAAGTCACATTTAAAAAAAAGTAATTCTAAATGCTTACCTTGAAAGCCTCCCGGAATTTGTTGCTCATGATGTTGTAAAGCAAAGGGTTGATCGTCGTTGATACGTAGTACAATATTCCGGAAATGTAGGTCATTATTGCGTAAATATGTAACATAATAGGCTCAGAAGGTTGATTATTATCGGTAGTACCATAAATCCAAACTAGCCGCTGAGCGTGGAAAGGAGCCCAGCAGATGAAGAAGGCCACCACCACAGCCACTGTAAAAAATATTGATTAAAATTAATAAAATATTAAATGTATACATATTAATAAGTAGCCATCGTAATGGTAATATACAGGATGTCCCAATATTCAACGATAAGCGGGCACCAGAGGGTGGTCCTGCCCATGACCACACAAGGAAAAAAGAAAAAAAAAAATTATCTCATTTTGTTTAGGAATTAGAAAAGATGTTTTTAACTATCATGACCACAATTTTCTGATTTTATCAGCAACCTAAATAGCACTGCTATCCACCACAACTATTAAAAATCCCAGAATGCTAGTAGTTTTTACACAAAAATCAATCGAAATTATTTTTTCCCTAAAATTTTTAAAAATTTTTACTTTCTGTCCATTTTAACTCATCGTGGTGTAAAAAAAAAGTATGAACACTACTATGGCAAGTTTTTTTTAAAAATTATATATAAATATATAATTATATAAAAATATATACTGTAGTCCATGTACTCTGCAGATATAGATATATAAAGCCATCTTCATTGAAGAGCGTGTTTTTATATGGATAAGATGTTTTGTTGCAGGTGTCCATATCTAAATATGCTCATTTTCAGAATCGTACAGAGCGTGCGCCTGGCCGAATAGAGATTAAGATTTTTCTTTATTTAATATTACAAATAACATTGTTGGAGAAAGTAATTTTTGTTATATATATATATAACATATTTTATGAAATAGTTTTTATTATTTTTATTGTTATGTAATCTCTATTTTAATTTTTCTCTTATTTTACGCTTATTTTAAGTAACAGTTTAAAACTTATTGTACGTTTGAAGTACGTCTCTGTGAAAAATTCTCGCAGTTTGTGAAGCAACACAGTATATTTGTTGGTTGCATTATGTTCTTCATCATTTGTACGGTAATATAATGTTTTCAACAAGAGCTGTCATTTTATATTTCGCACAATTCTTGAACTGTCAACATACAACTATTATTTCGGTGACATTTTGCAGATATTGTGTTCCATTAATAACCTCAGAGTTTCTACTTTGGATTAAAATAAGAATATCACCACTTTCACGAAAATTTTGCGTTTTTCTGTTGATTTAAAATGACAGCTCTTGTTGAAAACCTAATATTTATATATTTTGATTTAAGATAGTGTTACTGACAGTCTGCTATCTACGTCGATATGATAGTAATAGTAATAAACGTATTACTTTACTGTCATTACATATATTATATTTGGTAAGTAGTCTTTTAAATGCGACAAACATTAAAAACAGAAAATACACCGCCGGCACGGGGATCAAACCCGAAGACACAGCAGTCAAGCGTTTACCATTAATGATAACGCCGCTGTGCCGCTTTATCTTTAAATCTTTAAAGACTTTAGTGTTATCCTGTAATCAACACTGTTCGCTAACTTCGACATGCCTTTAAAACTTCGTTAAAGCTCTTCGTTACATAAATTTCTATTGTCGTTAAAACTTAAGATTCTCCGTGAATTTAGCAAGCGCTTCTTAGACCGTCATACACTAACAAACAGTTTTAAAATGATCTTCTCTCATATCAGTTTCACCTCTCTTGCTACGGTAGTGAAGATACTTTTAAATGAACCCATTATTAACTTTACACTTTAACCCTTTAACTTCCCCTTTCATTGCATTCCCACATTTCTTTACTGAAATATTTTTATCACCCAAAACCAATAAGTACCGTTTTCATGTTATTTTTATAGGGTTCAACGGATAACGCAATGCGACGTAAAAGCTTTTTATGAATTCCCTTACGTCTAGAAGGCATTAGGTCGTAACGTACATTGAAAGCATGTCAATATATTATCATGAAATTTACATAAAAATAGGGTACTCAACTATATCAGAGCTGATGAAATTCTTAAAACCTGTTGCTTTATATTATCGGTATTTTCTACTCACTATGAAGATCTACGTCTAAAGGTATAGGAATTATCATTAACAAGAATGAATAGGCTTGTGTCCTCATTTTTTAGTGGTCGATTTTTCAATTGTTAATAGAAATTGATGTTAATAAATGTGTATTAGCGTGTCTATTTTATTAAATATCCAAATATTGACGGAGATATAGCAATTTAAAGTTTGAATTGTAGTTTTAGCGCTAGAAATGGTCAGCCATATTTGTATGACGTGAAAAGCATTTTAACGTCAGTTATTTGTTGAGTAGGTCAGTGCTGTGGTAATGTTCTGTAGCTGTTGGTAGTCAAATAATCAAGTAAAATCAAAGAATAATAAGTTTTTATTTTATTTAACCCTGCTAAGGCAGACATAATATTGAAATTTGATTGTTCCTTAAAATAGCTGTAAATAATATTTGATATTTTGATATATAAATACATATAGCAGAGATTTATGAGCTGTAAGGTTGGTAACCTTACACAAGGATTGTGATGTCACATGCACTTGGAATGTGTACAACGTTGAATCCCTTTAATAATTAGAGACAAAATGACTTTTTTAATTGTTAATATCTCTTAACATATTAGGAGTTATTAAAGAATAATTGAACATTTGAGGTTCTAGTAACCCACTTTATCAATATATCGTAAACTTTTATAGAAATTAAGACATAGGACACAAGCCCATTCTTCAACAATTTACATTGGTTAAGAATGAATTTAATTGTATTAGCCATATCTGCCAAATTTTCTACTGAACTGTATGAATTTTCATTTGTTTTATATTATTTCAATTTTAACTTATATAATTTCTTAAAACATTTAAAAACGTTTCTAAAAACATTTAATTCTTACAAGACTGTTCTAATATTTTTTAGTTAAATTTATTTACCATCGGTTCGATACTGAGTCCTATTACTTGTGTCATGGCTTAGTTTATATGGTGTAAGTTTATAAATTATATATTTACATAATCAATTTAACTTCATAACAAAAATACTCGAACCTGAACCTAAAAAAACAGCAGTCAGCGTCAAGTATCAATTCTCTCACACACTTTAGAAGATCTTTTGAAGGATTTTATAATTATGGTAATGGCAATAAGGTAGGATCTTTTTAAAATCAAAGAATATGTCATAACCGTTGTATTATTAGGTTAATTTTTTTACGCAATATGTAACTTTTGCTATGTTAAATAACCTTAAATGCATTTATTACCCTGCATTAAAATAAAACATATGTCATTGTCAAATAACACTACAGCATCTGCTGATATGCTGTAAAACACATGAAGCCATTCGAGAAAAACACAATATTAAACGACTTTTACAGGATGCTGATATAAACTGATGATTCCATCAAGATTACGACCCTGCTAATATCACCCAAGTTGTGTAAGAATATGATATAGTTAGGAAATACATTTTCTTCTCTATTATACCTAAGAATAATACCGGAAGTCAACTTAACAAACTTGACTACACCAAGATATGAATAAAGCTTATCAGTATCTTGAACTTTTTAAATATTTTATACATATATATACTCTATATGGAGCTTTTAGAGAGCTTTTTATATCATGCAAATCAGGGCAAAGGAAGATTATGAGATTAAAAAAGTCGACTGCAAAAAAGGGGTGGTTTCCGGTAAAGTTGTTCCAGGATGTAAAATATAGCCGAGGTAATCGAGAAATGCTTCCCGTTGTGTGGATAGTGGTTTACTGGATTCCCCTTGATAAATCGTTGGTTTGTATATACTCATGAAAAAGAAACTTTAAAGGTTTAAATAAATAACTAAAGCTTTTAAAAGTAGACATCCTAAATTTAAAAAAATCAGTTAAACATTTTATTTGACCTAATTTAGTTGATGAATTATTCAAATAATACACTTAAATGTATTTTTTTTTGTATGTAAATATTTTGTATGTATGACGAATTACTATCTAATTTAAATTAGTGCGCTTTCTTCATTAGTTGAAAAATATTTACTGCTAAGTGCATATATATATACGGTATAAATAAATACATTTGAACAGATGGCTGGAAAACTATTTATGGGCATTAGACAAATGGTATTAGCTAGCCAGAAAATATTACATTTATTTTTATATATTATAGATACTCATGTCCACTGAATAATTTCAAGAAGAGAACCTAATTAATTCAATTGTCAATTGACAATTGTCTTTTAATTAAATCAGTTGTATGTAGTCACAAAGTTCTTCGGCGAAAAAAATTGTATCTGGTAACAATTGCTTGTGGCGAAATCAATTATATCTTGGATTCCCATAAATACAGTACTAGTTGTGGATTCGACCCTGGAATCGTTGTTATCATGGCAGTCAAATGAGGTTTATTAAAATTAAAATTTAATTAAAAAATAAATCATAAGTCATAATAAATAAACAATGATTCCTGGATCAGCGCTATATTTTCTGGGTTTGTTTATTAATAACAAAATTACTTGATTATGTGGTTATAATCATATAACTACTGAGGCAGCGATGTAGTTCACATATATGATATCATGACATCATAAATACTATACAAACATGTCATTGATTGGACTCGGAACATCGGAAATATGCCGATATTAAATTTAATTCAAAATACCTATGTACCTTATGTACCTAGTCAAATATTTCTCAGAATACTAAAATGGATCCATGTGTTTCAATGTCTACTCGTTATGATATTTAACAAGAAACAACAATACCCCATACCCCCTTGCCCCGTTGATATTTTTACACTGTCCATGTTGGAATGATGAATATAAAATACAAAGATGAAATTAAGTTAGGTTAACATATATTAAAAAATGTAAATTTTAATCAAAAAAATACTTAATAATATTTATCTCACGTATCCGACTTAAAACATTTTGACACTTGTTTATCTAACAGATAATTAAGCAATTACATCTAGTCGGTCTTTCAGGGTCTTTTTAAGTAAACATTAATTTAAACATATATTATTTTCTATTTTTTTCTATATCTTATTTGGAGTGAATAGGAAAAACTGCAATTTTAGGCAGGAGCGGCCTTTGCCATTGCGAGGCCCCAGGCAGTAGATCATTGCGAGGCCTCGGGCGGTAGAACTTTGCGAGGCCCCGCGGAGGCACTTGTTTCTTTGTATAATTAATATAAATTGTAAGTTAGTATTTTTGATGATAATTGACGAGAAATAAAATTTTATATTGGAAGTTTTATAAAAGTTAACAAGCACAAAGATGACAAATGTTAATGATGATAAACTAAGGTACATGAATACCTTAAAAGAAGACGCAGTGATTCAAGACGCGAGATACAAATAGATATATAATAATGAATTTTTCTACTGAGTTGTTGCGCGAGAATGCGAGGCCCCTACAAGAGCGGGGCCCTGCTTACCACCCCCTAAGGCCTCTGATAGTAAAGTAAATGCGACAGTTACTGTGCGGATTACTGAATGTTGCAAAGGTTAAAGGCTAAATAATAAACATTAGACAAGGGACCTTTAAAATTTTCTAAAGAAATTGATTGTATTCGATTTGGAAATCCAAACGGATATTTTCTTTGGACTACCGGTTTTTGAGTTATCTGCATTTTATAAGTCAAATTATGACCCGATTTCAAAATGGTTGCCAGATATAGAATCTCTGCCATTTTCGCCGCCGCGAAAAAATAGTTTTTTCTCCGCGAAAAAAAATAGTTTTTTAACGACAATAAAATAGAATCATGTTAAGTTTAATAAATAATAAAATGTAACGCTAGATAAAAAAAACATAACACATGGTGTGAAAATATAAAATTATAATTTCACAGTTGTATTTTATCAAGGGTGCACATTAAATTAGTTCCTGCAGATCGTGTCTTATTTTTCTTTCTAGTACAAAAGAATCTGATTTTTAAATATTGTATATTTTATATATTTTGTTAAAAAATGGTAATTCATAAATAAATTAATTCAGAATATGAATATGCATACCAGAACACTTCCATTTGAATTTAATTAACACTTTCATTACAGAACTTATAAAAATAATGGAGGAATCGTACAGTACGGATCAAATAAATATATCAAATTCAGTATGAAGATGTATAGGTATGTTTTCCCTGACCATCAAAGACCATCAAAGGAATCACCTTAAATCATCCGGCCGAGAATTAAAAGTTGTCTGAGTCGTTAAAAGTTTATTACGATTAACTTACACGAGTAGACTTTTCTTGTATTTGAACCAATTAATCACCAAAATTATAACCTTATTTAGGAACATATCTTGAGAAGTTAAAATAAACTGTAATAACATTTAAGTTTATGAGCCTGTATATAACTTATGCGTATCGTTGTTTAACTTGTCATATAATAAATAGGCGTGTAATATAAATTAGACAATTAAGTGTCTTATGTACTACATGTATTTACATAAAACAATGATACAGCTATTATATACTCGTATATCATAGCAAATAATGTACCATATATGTCTAATACGTACACCAAACCAAAGAGGGATCGGTATTCAAAAGCATCGATGTTGTAAATTTGTTGATTTTTTAAATTAACTTTTGTAAACTAGTTATAATTTAGGAATAATTATCTCTGTTGGTTCTAAATATAAAATCATAATATTACGGTTGGTATGATATGTAATTTATTGATCTAAGGCGGAAGAATGTAGTGCCTAATGGAAAAAACATTACAATAAATAAATAAGTATTACGCTAGACATAAGTGGAGAAGTGAAAACGAAGAGAGAAGGCAGGAAGGATAGTGAAAAGATAATAGAGGGTTTGTCGAGAGGAGACAAGGAAGGCAAGAGGTGATAGATGAAGATACAGGCAATAAGGAAGGAGAAGCAGAAAACGGTGTGAATAAAGGAGGAGTAGGGGACATGAAGAGAGAGGATCAAGAAAAGAAGAAACAGAAAGTACTATTCGAAGTAGTAATAGTCTTGAATAGTTTGAAGTTTAGTTTTTTAACTTTGAATTTATATGAAATGCAGTAAGAAATATAATAATGTAGATTGTAAAGCACACAATTAATATAATTTAAAAAAATAAGTATTACGCTTAGTATATTTAAGATTACTAAGCTTAAGGAATCGGAAATACTTAAAAACATTTTTAAAGTCAGTTTAATAATTGAATTTAGTCAGAAATAGGTTTCTGAAAAAATTGAATAGTGTTAAAGGTGCACTTGAAAAGTTACAAAATAGTGGTCTTAGTAGGATAGTAGAGGTCTATTGTTTTTGAATACTGTGAAATTTCGCTAAAGTAATTTTCACTACTCTACTAAAGGACTTTATTTCGCTCTCTCGCTACATTTGAATGCATGCAGTCAAAACTAACTTTAATTTAACAGATCGTAGATTTCATAGTGTTTATCGGACCCTTATGCTACTATATTTTATACCTTAGATGATTTGAGAGTAAGTGCGTTCTAGAAAAAACGGCTATTGTGAGATAGCAATACTATTTGGTGAGACAGTACGCTATCACGATAATATATTTTTTGTATGTTACCAATAAAAATGCGGTTAGAAATCGCCATCCTGATCATTTACATCATGTGCAAAAAATGAGATACATGAACGCGATTTTAGTCAACGAAAATACGAACCACGTGATTAAAATTTACTTTATTCAATTGTTTAGATTTTTCATCTGTATGTATCGATGTTATCGTTTAAATTGCCATCTCTATCACACATTCTCGTATGTTATTTAAAGAACAAAGTTCTTGTCTAAGTTAAACTTCTTTATAGAAATTTGTACGTCAAACCAACGTAATAATCTATATACTTAAAATGCTATAAACTTAATGTTACGAGTTAAAACTTGCGCTCCTTGCTCAACAAATAGACCTTGTAAATAGTACTGATAAGATGTAATACATGTAAAAGACGTTCGGAACGAAATTAACCCCATTTTAGTAGCAAACAACCTTCGAAACCCTTGACCCTTTAAGGGTTTCTTGAAATTTTATTATCTTCTTAACTGTATATATCTTCACATTGGTTTCACTATTTGTGAGTGTGATTTTCTTGGAAAAAACTGTTTTCCTGTTAATTGAAATCTTTGTAATTATTTTCTTCTCTCGTTTTTCTTATTCATTTAATAATTATTAAAATGTTTTTTATTCTTACTTATTTTTAATTTCTAAAATAAACAGAAAATTTTTGCTGTTAATTTCTGAATTTTTGTTCGTTTTTGAAGTGCTAATAATAATTAACAAAAAACCATTTGGAAATATAAAATATGAAAATATAATATAAAAAACGTAAAAGCATGTGACGTCAATACGAAAGTGGGATGCTATAACATTGGCTGAAAAGTAATAGCACAAAAACGTTTTTTTTTTTAAATAATATTTTTTTATATTTGTTTGATCAACTAATGGAATAGGAACGGTAAGCCGATTTATGCTCCATAATTAACAAAACCTATAAATAACTTTTTATAAAACAAAACTTTTTTCTGTGTTATAGATTAGAGTTGTTTGCACTAGGTTAGCACTGCTGTATTTTCGGGTTCGCTCATTTATGTACTTGGTTTCTTTCCTACCACAATCTATAAAAATGACCATTGTTTAGTAGAACTAAAGCTTATAAAGGCTTTTAAAAGGCAAATATATTATTCTATTCTGCTAAATAATAAAACAAGTTTATTTTATGTTATAAATTATCAAATATTGTGTTTTCTGATTTTAATGCATTTCCTTTTCATATTTATTAATTTATTGAAGCAGAATCAATGTTTAAACATCATTTCACTTTGTAATTCTATCTTTAGTTTACAATCGTTAAAAGCTTTCTGTATATTTTAAGGATATTTGCCTTATTATAAAGGTGGGTTAAAGCCCTTATTATTAAGGGCTGTTTACATTATATGTTTCAATAATTATATTGGACCTAATTTCTCTTTAGCATTAGCTACCTGATCAAATTTGTTTAAAGCGAAATTATGAAAATATAATTATATAGAAAATACACATCTTCGAATATACATTTAATTTTGAAGTGTTTTTATACAGGGCTAAAGTCGAGATGGGATTGGAAGGGAAGGAACTTTGAAAACAAATGTTCAAGATTTGCTCGTTAAACTACGACTTGTTTGGCATTAAAAGGATGTCGAATGTAGCCGGATACAAAGTATAAATAAATAATGTAAAGACGTTTATGTAGATACATGTGAAAAAAGAAGGGTGGTCCTAAGAAGCCAGTAAATTTATTATAATATTTATCAAAATTAATTTATTTTTTATATTAAAAAATTTATATATTTTTTTCAATTTGAGTGGTCAATGACATAGAATAAGGACCATAGTCAGAATTAAAATAAGGTTTACTGAAGACACGTATCTTAAAAATTATCTTGACACCTTAAAGTAATTAACTACTTTTAAACTAAAGTGTTTGAAACTGTATTAAAAGTTGTACTCCATTGGTGTATTTGTAGAAGAAATTTTTAGTGATTTGGTATTTACAAATTAAAGTTACTTTAAGAATCTTTTCTGTATGGCTGTCCTACGAAATCGAAAGTGTATGACAATTGCAATTTTTATTTGATACATTTTGCGATAAGAAATTATATGTACGTATGAATATTTCATTGTATAAATAATGTAATATACTAATAAGTAAGCATTGTGTATTTTAATCGGAATTAACAATAAATACAATGCAATCTGATTAGATCTAATTAGATTATAAAAAATGCTGTCTAATTAGACATTAGTTAATATAATTAGACGATAATAACCTAGACATTAATTTATAAATACTGGTAGATTAACCAAAACGTGTATGAAAGCAACATGAACAAAATTGGAACCGACTGAAAAATTTTGGCAGAGGATATTTTTCTACTAATACATGACTCGCAAATGTGGTTAAATCAAAACGAAAATCGAGAAAATAATTGCTTTTTAATAAATTGGAGAATATAATCATATTAAGAAGCGATAAGGAGAAGGAGTTAATCCTTTATTGACATAAAAAGAATATTATGCATTCCATTAAAAATAACGAAAATCAGCAAATATCAAAAAGTGAATTTAATATTATATATGACATTATATACGAGTATATTGTAAAAAAAGTTTATTTTTTAAAAGTACTTTTAATTTACTCCGTACTCTTAATACAAAGGTACTTTTAATTTTTTTTATGTGAAAGGAACAATATTATAAAATGAACCATATGAATCATATGTACATTTTCATTTGAATTAAAATTTTGTTAACCCACTCGACCTTGTCTAAGTGGAAATAACGTCATGACGACACAGTAGGCGAGACCATTGATGCTTGACGCAGACTGCTATGTCTTTGAGTTCGATTCCCGCACCAGAGTTATATTTTCTGGGTTTGGTTGTTATTTAGGCAAATTAATTATGTATATAATCAGAAACTTATTAGACAGCAGTGTTAGGAGTTAGTATAGAAAATAAGCCAACGTTTAATAAATTAAATAAAAAAAAAAAAGAAACGTTTTTATTTTATATAATTTATATTGATATTTATAAACATTTACTTTTTATTTTTAATACTTGAAAATATGTTGTATAAGCCATTATATTTTATAGACTAGTACTGATTGATTCGAATTTATTTTTAAGCAATGTAGCAATAAAGCTATACGAGACGAGTTAAATATAAATAGCAAGTATGCTTGAAATAACTTTTAAATAACATTGTTTCGTCAGATTTCGCAATTTGTTTGTTGAACGCATAACTTTTTATGATTTACGTAATGTTTACGTTTATGCTAAAATATTGAGACAGTTGTACGCATGAATCATCAAATCTTTTTAAATTTATAAAACAACCGCAGGCGGATTCAAATTGACTTTTTGAAATGCTTGAAATCAAAGCTAATAAAACCAAATCAAACATGTCTGAAACAGATCTGCCAGTGATATTAAATATTAAGGGTGGAAATAATAATTCCTGGAAAATAATTTTGTCTTTGTCACACAAAGAAAGAGACAGCACTATATAACACATAAAAACAGAGACTATTTATAGAATTTCTCTTCTTATTCTCTTTATAGAATTTATTTAACATCGAACTATTTCTGATGCTGATCCTATCACCGACGACCTCCTACAACGTTTGTGGTTAATAAGTTTTATTTTTAATATTTATTTGAGTGCATCAGCTTTCGATAGTTATTAGCACTTAAAACAATATATTAATTTATATACATTTAAAATACATAATTTATAATTTTTAAATATAAGTATGGGTATTTAAAATATCGAGATTAAATTAGTTTGATTGATCAATAAGGATTTTTAGACTTTCTCTGCTTAATAAGTTTATGATTACGTATGTTTATAATCAATTTAACTTGGTAACACTCAGACAACAAATCCAGAAACAATATCACTCTTCTCCGAAGAGCAAATTCGAAGACCCTGCAATCTAACGCAAAGCATTAATGATTTTGTCAACTGTGTCAACAAACAGAGACGACCCAGTAAACATTTTGGAGCATTTTGGAGTCACTTTGACATCATATTGGAGATGCGTATGATTTTTTTGTCATGAAACAGTTCATTTATAGTTCACTTTCTCACAATCGTTCATATGAAATGTCTGTTTTATCGGCTACAGATGACGGAACCACTCCACCTGTCGGAATACAAATGAAGGTAAAGTTGATGCGAACTATAATTGAAGTGAAATAGTGATAGAAACGTCACAAAAAGGACACTTCACCAAATGTTTACTGGGAAAGCTAACAATTTTGTAGTAATATTTGTTGGAAAGCTATTTAAATAGTAACAATTCAAGTTATCATATTATGTTATCTATAAGGATTTCTCCAATTTTTTCTTGCGACTTGGTTTTTTCACTTGGGTGTAGTAGGTAAGTGTTAGCACACTTTATCGGATATGAAGCTTTTATTAAAATGTCTATTAATACACCACTGTATGTTATTCATACATCCGTAAATAACGTGATCAGTGCCAATGATGAACTAATGCGACATAACTGGAATACACTCTTCTCAAGAAATCACGCGGCGTGTAGTAGATTGCAGTGTGAGACCGTCCTAAAGTTGTTGCAGTTTGATATTAAGACAAGGAGAAGTTTCTCAACAAGAGTTTACTTGAGGAGTATTCGAACAATAATTTACGTGCTGTAGAGGATTGAAACCATACAACTATTTAGAAACTTTGTAATTAATTCTAGTTAACACAAAAAGTGACGCTTAGCTAAATACTCGTTTAGTTGTTTTGTTACTCTGTATACAAGAACTGCAATTTAGTTATGGAGGTTTCTGAATGAATCGTATACAGGCGATCAGAATCCCTGCTGCGTAAGTATTCACCGATTAACTGTACAACTACTTTAGAACTCTCGAATTGCGATTAAATGCGGCAAATTGGCTAACAAGCCAATATATAAAATGATGAATAAAGTTTACAGTTAAATTTAATATGCTGGCACAATTTTTTTGAATACAAGGTAATATTAGTACATATTACATAATTTAAAAACATTTTTACAAAACAATAACTTAACTTTAATAATACAATACATTTTATAATTCTTTCTGGCGGTATGTGGATTTACTGTTTACCGACATGTGTTTCATTAATTTTATCTCTGTTTGTTTTATTTCATGGTCCATAGTCAATAAATATACGAATTCATCACCAGCTTCTAGTCATTATTGTTAATTGCGATTTTGATTTTATATTCGGTTATAATCTTGCGAATTATTTTCTGTAGGGTGTAACACAATTTCAACTGTGTAGTCTTTTTGGTTTTGTTTGAACAAATTTTATTTATATTTTATAATTATCTGAGATTATCCAAATCAATATCAAATTTAGTTTCCGAAAAATTGGGTTTGAAAAATGGGCCGTTTTAATTCTCAGTTAAACTTCAGATATGGCATAACTGAAGTTTAGTTTGTTAAGGTATAACTAACGAAAAATATAATCGAGTTATTTTTTACTTATGTTAGACTAGAATAAAAAATGAGAGCTGAAAAACAAAATGAACAAACCAAGGTTTACAGTAAACTTCAGTTAATTGGGAATTAAAAAATCTACTTTTCTTGCATTAATTCTAAGTGTATTAAATTAAATATTATAAATAGAAAATGTAGTGAACTTTCCATTAACGAAAATGTTACCGTCATTACAATTAAATGTTTAATTGTTTTCCCATAGCTAACTTTAATAATTAAATAAAGATTTGTAAACATTTTTAATTAGTTTGTAACAGTATTTGCAGAACAACCAAGGCATAACGTGCTGTTTTCCTAACTGGGTAAAAAGAAAACGGAAAAAATTGTCTGTGTAATGGATTGAATTTACGGACCACTGGAACTTTAATTTGTAGCGAGTGAGAATAAAAAAACAATAGCACTGATGGGTGACATTGTAGTTTTAACCCACTGACTTCCATCCACTTACCCGCGGTTTATTGCCTTATAGAATAAAATAAATTGTGCTTATAATCCGAAATAATTAATTAAATTGGAAGGATTTAATTAAATTGGCATATACTATATAAATATATATACATAAATTAATAATTAAGGAATCAATAACGATATACAGATACGTAAGCTTACGATAAGATAACTCAACGATATATGACACAGTAACCAGCGTGATTGATGCGACTAACTCCAATACATCAATCTGGCTCTAATTCAGTTAATAAGCCCTATTATTCCTCTTGGAAATGTTTCTAAAATCCTTGAAACTTACCCAGCATCTTGAGAACTCGTCTAGAAGATTGTCCGGTTTGATTACGACGATTCATTCCAGGTTGCTTTATCCTGGCATGAAAGGATCCACTTTCTCGTTTCATCATCTTTGAAGATCTCAATCTGAGTCCAATTAACACGTAAAGAACCGTAATCAAAGTCATTGGAGTAAAAAAGAATAAAAATGAAGACACTTCAAAAGAATGTTCAAAAATAATTTCTTTCAAATCACAAAATTTATAACCATAACTTTCCCTAATTCCAAATTGTAGAGCTTGGGGAATCGCAAAGGCCAATGATACCAACCAAACAAGAATTATTAGTTTGACAGCTCTTGACAACTTGGACATCGTGTGAGAGAGAAATGGATGACAAATTGCTACGTAACGTTCCACGGTAAATGCTGTTATAGTTAGAACTGTAGCATTGGCAGAAGTTTCAGCAGCTAATCCGCGTAAAATACAAAAAATTTCGCCGAAAACGTAAGGATATCTTGACCAGATGAAGTACATTTCTTGGGGAAGTCCTGAAACCAGCAGCAGAAGGTCTGATATCGCTAGGCTGAACAAGTAATAGTTTGTCGCAGTGTGCATGGATTTGTTCCTGGAGATTACGATGCAGGTACTGATGTTGCCGATGACCCCCGTGAAGAAGATCACAACGTAGATAATGGTTATAGGAATGACGATAATTAACGGATCTCTCACAGGTCCAAAGTGGTCCAATATATTAAATTCGCTTTCGGTTTCATTAACAAATTCTGTAACATTATCAAATAATTCTTCATAAATTTCAGTAAATTCTGTGGAGAAATCTACCGAAGTAGTAACCTCAGTTGAAGAAACCCAAGAAGTCATTTTGTTCGTTGTCTAATTAGCTTTTGGAAAAACTACATATCTTTGCGTGTATATTTATTAAAAACTATCTCACTAAATCACTATTTCTTCATTTAATTAACACACAATTTTTAGAACAAACTATTTTTTTTTAAATGTATTTTATTTCTATTTAAACATCATTGTAACATGTGGTATTTACTTAAATGTGTAGATAATAATAATTTAAATAAATTACAATAAAGTAAATATTTTTAATTGTAATGTTTTATATTCTCGACGATACACGACGTTAGTTAGTGTCTCTGGTAACGATACCGATATTTTCGCGTGCTGCCGAAAGTATTTAGTGAATACAACTGAAGCAAAGATGCGCCTAAATAATAAGATCGTCTCCCACCATCGTGAGTCGCGGTCTCTACCTGTTTTCCCACGAATAGCGAAGCGCGTGCTCTACACATCCGAGTACGAAATCCGAGCACGATCCTACACACTACGAACACACACTGGGAGATATTAACACGGTTCATAACCCCCGGACCTTATCAAAGGAAAGCACATGCATCACAAGGGTTGCGCGACATTCATACATATATACATACAGGAATGTAATTCGGGGTATGTTTGGTACTTTCATTGTTATATGGTCAATTTAAAACAAGATTTATCCTTGCAGTAGCGTTCTGTACCATTTTTGATGGACTGATTTTATTACATGCCATCAAAGATATTCTATATTGTCATAAATATTACGAGGTTTTGATATATTTTGCATATTTTACCTTTTTTTGAGTGTCAAGACTAAATTTGAAATAAAAAAATGAATGATGGGCATATAAAGTATGATTGGATAAAATTCTGAACAAAGTAATAAAAATATTCCATTCGATTCGGTCCATATCTCGTTATCTATAATATTTTATTTATATACCAATATTTTATATACAAAAACAAAATATAATATTATTGTTGTTTTTAAGTCGAAATTGGAACTTTATTGTTTATACAAAGATCAAAATTTAACAGTAAAATAATAGATGTTAAAACTTCTCCTATTAATACCAAATTTGTAATATACTGATTCAAAATTAATTAGTGAATTACTTAAATATTTTTTTTTTTTATTAATACTTCACGGGCTTCTTAGAACCACGGTACTTTTTTCGCACTTGTTACACTTAAATATTTTGTCAAGTTTATTTTAAAAATGTTAAATATTAAATTTTAATTATGATGGTCAAAGCCGACGCCACAGTGGCCGAGTATCACTTTGCCATCATATTGAAGATGCGTATAATTTTTTTGAAGTGAAAGAGTTCATTTACAGTTCAGTTTCTTACAGTTGTTCGTATAAAATATCTATTTTATCGGTTAAAAATGGCGAATCCACTCCACCTGTCGGAATACAAATAAAGATAAAGTTGATGCGAACTATAATTAAAGTGCAATAGTAATAGAAACGTCACAAAACAGGACACTTTACCAAATTGTTTACTGAGAAACAACTGGTTGTTTGCTGCAAAGACTTGTGAGAGTTACAAATATCATAAACTTATTAGGCAGTGGTGTAGTTTGCATCACATATGTAAACTACACCACTTATTCTACTATGTTAGCTTTTGTAGTATAGTGGCCTCATATTTGTGGGCTACACCGAACTCTAATAAGTTTATGATTAGGTATATACATAATCAATTTAACAAATCAACAAATTATAGCTCTGGTCCGCGGATCGAATCTGAAGACACAGCAGTCCGCGTCAAGGATCCATACACACTGTCTCATCTAATACATACGTATTTATTTTACACTTTACATTACGATTTGACTAATACTTGAAGTGTCTGTAAAAGTTGATTACAACTTCAATTGTATTTCATACAATTACATATAACTGAAGAAGTATAGAAATGTTTTTGATGTAGCAACAAAATAAATTTCATCACAAAGTTTTTCTTTAAATTATCCTCTTTAATGAGAAACATCTCTGTACGCAACGTACTCTGTACGATATAGCGAAATATAAAATTGTTACATTAACAGAGTTGTTTAATTTACAGGCTTCTTTTTTAATAAATGGGTTCTTATTTATTTTACAACTCTTTTAGTACTTTTAATAAAGAACCAACATTTACCACGTTCATTTGGTGTGGGACTGGAACTCGGGCCGAGACAGGGTGATACTGTTTTATGTTTATGTTAACTTGATGTATCAAGGATAATTCATCCAAAAAACTTTCGAAAAAATGTTTTGCATAATCCTTACATAAATCATGTTTATATTTAAAGTATAGTTCAAAAAAACATGTGGGTTCTACATTGTAAGGGTTAGGGGTATGTGAAGAAAAAAATTTAAATTACAATCGTAAATAATTTTATTTCTTAAACGCACTCGAAATTACACTCATGTGTGTTACTGTTTGGAATATATTATAAGGGTTGAAGGGAAAGTTAAAATATATTCAAACTAGGGTAGGAAATAAACGATTTATAAATTTTCCAGCATTGATATTGGAAGATATATTTCTTTTCAATAATAGAAAATCGAAATCTTATCGTACTGTTCCCCTAAATATTATCGCTTTGGAAATAGATCAATCTTTGGTGATTTTTGCATTTACCTTTTATAAAATTGTTCAAGGCAATATATAAATATATTTTGACAATCACCGGCATAATTTTCGATAAACTGTTCTTTTCTTAAAATATTTATAAATTGCAACGATTAAATTTTTATTGAAGATGATTATCACATTTAATCCTTTTTCTGCTCTCTGAATTATTGCACCAGTAACTTCTATATCTTATAAATAAAATATTAAGCTTAAAGTTTATATGATTTAATAAAATGGATAAAAGCTGATTAATCCTTTTACGCTCTAATAACTTTGATATTACTTTCTTAAAATAAGTCTGTCTGAGCTCACTAATAAGACTTTTATAAACGATAAAGTATTGTCGACTGTTACTATTAAGGTATTTAAGACGTTACATCAGTTTCATCATTTTACAAAATCGTTTTTTTATTTTTTAGTAGCCAAAACATCAAAGAAAATTGAAAGCTATTTCAGAGCACGTAGCTTTAATAGTACGACGATATTATATTAATAAAATATATTGAATTTGTGAATTATGATGCTCTGTCCAACTCTTTTAGGAAAGACCCTCGTCTCATGTCATATATATCTATCTTCCTTTACATTTATTTGATTATATGTTACATAGAGAATACAGATCCACGTGCGACATTCAAGCTTGAAATGTTTGCAAAAGGTATTGTATACCAATCAACGTTTAATTCAATCCGCCCACTGTTTAACATATAACCTCAACGAAAATTAGAGAATTATTAAATTAATTAGAAGAACAAAATAATTTGTAAAAGATTCCTTCACATATTTGTATTACACTCAATGAGAAAGTATTGAGGAGATAAAGAAAAAATGTATTAGCCTATATTCCAGCTGAATTCAGGTACTTTATTTTGTAAGACTATAATTTTGTTGAAACCTGTAACTTATACCATAAACTAACTATTATTCTGATTTTGTACTGTGAACAGACAACATCAAATTCTAAATTCAAATTGTATTTGTATTCTAAATTCATAATTCTATATTTATATTCAACGAATACTAAACTGTATTTCGGTACAGATGATAAAACCTAAGGCTACACAAATTGTTCTTGTTAAAACAAGATCCATAACGATGTTCGGACCTATAGGTAAAGGAAATTTAAAAAGTTTTAAATAGTGCATGATAAGAAGAACGACTTACACAAGACTTATTAATTCGTACCTATTTATAGGGGTTCAACCAATTTGTAAATGGTGCACTGTTCAAATAAAGCAAAAGCTTTATTGCTAACAAAATACCCACATGTCAAACCCTTCCCGTGGGCATTAACTAACGTCAGAAGCTTTAAAGCTCTTAAAAAATTTGGTTATTATTTTCCGACATAAATTTACATTCTTTGACGTTAATAATATAAAACTTTTTTTTTATGCAAGATTATACAATGTTAAATAACAAATTAATATATTAGTATTTTTTATTATTTATTATATTAATCGTGTGCCTTTTGGCTTTGCAATCTTCATTATTATATTTCTTAATGCATTTCATATAAATTCAAACTTAAAACTAAACTTAAACTATTCTAGACTATTACTACTTCGAACAGTACTTTCTGTTTCTTCTTTTCTTGATCCTCTCTCTTCATGTCTCCTTCTCCTTCATTTTCACATAAATTTACATTCTTTAAAACATTTTTTTTTTTGAATTTATTTAATATATTGTAAACTTCGGTAAATATTAAAACCTTACGTTAGGTAAAAAAATCACCTTAAATAGTAAAGGAGTTTACTCTTTATATTTAGACGGTACTTTGTTAGTAATGTTTATGAATAATTACGAGTGTGTAACAACAAACTCCTAACTTAATGTTTAAATATGAATACACTTAAGAAAAACTTTGACTTATTTTCCCTACAACATCAAATCTCTTTCCACTACACAGGACTATCTCAATATATTACGAAATGAAAGTTTCACATGAAATCTATTTTACGTCTATTATATGTCAATTTTATGCGTCAAAAATCATTAATTCTCTTCTTTATGTGCAATCAGCTATAGGCATTAGTTTTATGTTTTCTTTTCTCATTGTTGAACTACATTTGATTCTAAGTATACTAATAGACTTTGTGACGTACTTTGAATAATGGAATACTTTGGAAATCCATCAATGATTCTACCTCTCAGTGCCGTACCTTGGGGGAGTACCGTTCGCACAGTGTTTTCTTATAAGTACGCCGGTGTAAAACGGTCCAGATACAATTAATTTCGCGAGGAAGCTAAACAGTAAAAAAGTCTTTGTACGTCACTGCTCTTTCGTCCTGACTTCTGAGACATAGGTTCGGCGAAATGGTGTATTTAATTGCTATGTTTAAGAGTTCATAAAATAAGATTTAGAAAATCGGTAAAAGGAAACGTTATCTAGCTTTTTTTAAGAGATCATATAAAATATATATTATAAAAACAGTAAAAGTTTCTATTTAACTTCGATAAACGTGTCACTTTTAAATAATTCGAAATACCATTGTTTGCTTTCTAGACTTTAGAATTTTGACTTGCCTTAGAGGTTAGTATAGGTCCAGTATAGCCTAAGATTCAGGGCCGCTATAAGGCATAGACAACATAGAGACCCGTGCCACACAAAGAAGAATCAGAATTAATAAATTATTTTTTAATACCAGTCTTTGGAAGATATAACATTTTCTTTCTTTTTTTTAGGTCTCACGGAGATTTTTTACCAATAAAATCATGTTTCAATATTTCGAAGAAATGGCCTTTTATTTCTAGCTCTTCATGACAGATTTTCAGGAACAAATTAAAAAAAATAATTTCAACACCAAAAAAAAACAAATAACAAAAATTTGAAGTGTAGAGATTTATGTAGTGAGATAATTTTAAAAATATATCTCTCTTTTTAAATGGAAAGCAAAGCCATCGAGCATGTACAATTTTTAAGTAAAATATACTCGCATTTAAAAAAAGGCAAAATGCACCAGTTGCAATTGAATTGAATGCATGAATTCGTAGCTTCAAATACGTTCAAAGTATTGTCTTACATTCTCTAGTAAATGCACCGCTACAATAATATTCCTTGTTATTGGAACTTGAATTTATCCCAGCATAAAAGCTTGTCTATGTTGTACTACTTCAATAATATTTACATTATAGTACATGGTGCTCCACAAATACAAATAAATATTTTTGGATTTTTTCAGACTTTTTAATTAACTAATTTCTAAATAGAAATATTTGTGTATGAAACAGCGGTGCAATTCTTATTACATATATTTTAGTTACATTATAATTTATTTTGAAGAGGTGATATTTTGTAACACCCGGTTGTATTCTTAATTATCAAGCGTTTAAAAAAACACACTTGAGCACTATGTGAGCACCAAGACGAGTTCTTGAATAACACCATTAGGTTAATTATATTTGTGAAGCATATGCAAGTACGGAAGACAAACACAGGTGGCAGCACCAGTCGTTTTTATAAGTTTAATCGTATTGTTAATGTTCTTTTTTTCCTACAACATTGCAACTTATTTTATCGTGAATTAAACTATTCTCGTATGACGCATGTAAATGATTATATTTAATTTTTTAAATATAAACAGAAGATTACATATAATTTATCTCAGAGCAATTATCTTTAACAAACCACACATACAGTTTTTGTAAGTAATTTTAATTGTATTTCATAAACGTTTTTCTGTAATATTAGATTTGCGATTAAAACTCTGGTTTATTTGCAAAGTAAAATTAATGTTGTTGTAGATAATATAATATAGATATGAATAAAGCAAAAAGGTTCAATAAATCAAATAAATAGCCCATTAGTAGATATTGTACTACAGGAACCACAAACAGGATGTAGAGTATTTAACATCTTGGTGTTTTAAAGCCTGTTTCTTGACATCGTTTTATGCTGACTATTTTCGATGTATTACATTGTGGTTGTCAAGGTAACCAGTTAATTTTAACCTTCTCTAAACTACATATGATAAATATTAAACCTTTAAGTACAGTACCATTCTCACCTACAGTTTTAGTTATAATTTATTTTTTAGTTACAAGAATAGAAGAGCAGCTATATGGATAATAGTTTACTGCATATATGTTTTATTCTTATTTTTTTATGCTTTTAATTTTTATAAGCATGCTTTATTCAAATTATTACCCTAATTAATTATTATCTCACTAACAGAACTTTCTATAGCGACTGAATTCCCTAAGGTTATACTACCGATACTAACGCCCCGCGCCGCTCTGGTTCATAGCACGAAGACAGTGATCCAATGAAATAGAAACTTTTTTTTTAACACAAAAGAAGTCTGAAAAATGTAATTTATTTTATAGGACAAGCCGACTTAATGTTCATTTGGTATTTGTATAGCATCTTTCAACAAGAGTGGTAATTTTAAATAATTAGCTAATTTCAAGGTTCATTTTCTAACTTGGAATAAACTGAATATAAAAAATAAATTTTATTCAGTCAAATCATTATCAAAAAAAAGTCTTATTAAATATTTTTTCATCGTGGAGAAGGGGTAGCAGATTCAGAACATTTGATCTACCAATGTACAGAAACGGAGGCCTACAGAAATAATTTGTACAGAGTTTTGGTGAAAAAGGAGTGGTGTTGCCAACGAGGTGGCCAGTGTGCTTAGTCATAGACAGGTTATGGCATAAAGCGGGGTTAAAAGTTTAGGTAGTAATAATAATAATGAAATGTAAATAGATAAAATGTAAATAAAATGAAGTAAGAAGGGCGAAAAAAGGACCGTGGTCCTAAGAAGCCCGTGAAGTATTAATAAAAAAAAAATCATTATCAAAAAAAAATGTTATTAAATATTTTTTCAAGTGCTTTGGCTAATTACGTATGAAACTGATTTGTTTCATTTAATCGTAGACATGGAATTCTACAAATTACGAGTCATTGCAGAATAATTTGAAGTTGCCATAGACCATGTTATTATTGATGGTCCAACTTGAGTGCCAAAGACAATGATTTATGATTCTATGCTGTATGGTTAGTTTTATAAATTTACATATGAAAGAGACGTTGAAATCAATAGACATTTCACAGTCTAGTTCTTACATGTGTTGTTTTTAAAACACAAGAACCCATGTCAAATTACAAACTGATGTTAAAAACATATTATAATTGTCAGGTTTTGGTTAATGTAATGTAAAGGTTAGTATGAGAGTTGACGTACAAATTGTGTAATCAGTTTTAAGGCATTTTTAGACGAGCAGATCATTTCTCCAATCAGTTTCCATTTCTTTTTTTATTTATTTTAGAATTTGAGGCGATTTCAACCATTTCATTTTAATACAATTTAGCTTTCACACAGAATTCAATTTACACGTCCGCTCTGTTCTCTGATCATCCTAATTGCGAGTTCAAAGAGTTCTTGTGCTTCGTATTAAGTGTACTGCGGATATATAGATAAAGGCTGTCTAATTGCAGTAGTCTCAGCGAGTTAGTTGTGCATTTATACTGAAGCAGACTTTAAGAGAACTGATGGTGAGCGGTGACGGCTAAAAATATATAGTATTAGGATTTTTTCAATGAAAAGTCAATAAGAATCAATTGCAATCGAATATGTATACCGTCAGGTCTGTGCCGTCCCGTGTTCTCCGTATTGCCAGACACGTATCCAGGTCCATAAATTTCGAAAGAGTTTCATCAATATCCCTGATGACCTTTGTTCCTCTGTTTGATGTCGTTACTAGGCCTGAGTTGAACTCATTGCTATATGTCAAATAGCGTTAACAATTGCAAACAAAATCCTGAGAGGATTGCTTTCCCACATGACTAAATCCTATCGGATTCAATTATAACTTTGATTATTTATCACTAACTTCAATAGCTCGACCAGAACGTAAAAATTCTATAGAAAGGTAATTTTTTGAACTAATGTTTACACGTGCGTTCTGTCAACCATTCAATGCCATATACTTCACATATCTCTCAGCAATATTCTCACCGAAATGGAAATAAAGAACTAAAATGTTTCGAAAATACCAGATTTTGCACTTTATATTAAAGTTAACACTAAACTAATAACTGCAAAAGAAATTACACGCAACTTGTATCTAAAGTAACCTAAAAGTGACATCTATCAAATGTTAAAATGAAAAAAAATAAATAACATTTACGAAAGTACTTCAAAAAGAATCCATTTTTGAAAATAGAAATTACTTTCTTGCCAACCTTAAACTTGTATATATTCAACGTCGAGTGCCGAATTAGGAGGTATGGGCCCCTAATTATTTTCCGAATAAAAAGAATAATTTCATCAAGTCAATCAAAAATTTATTGCTTTTATCTCCATTGTGGGGGCCCCGCCTGCCCTTCGTCAAATCCGGGCCTGTCAACGTCTAATATCTTTTTAAAAGTATATTCTAATTATCAGAAGAAGATATTACTAACTACATTATACTTGTTTTGACTCATATCATATAGTCGGGTATTTACGTTGTTATTCTTTTTGGAACTGATAATTTGAGTCCGGGGATCCCAGATTCCAGTTGTTTCAGCTGACCTACTTGATTAGTAATGTGTAAGGTTATCTCATCTTTGCATATAGCATAAATAAGGAAACTTATTTCAAGATGTTACAGTATTCATTTATATTTTGTTAAAGATACATAACTTAGATATTCCCACAATGAAGTTATGGATTTGTTTACTGTTTACTTTTGCTTATAGCTGTACAGGTGATAGCTTATTAGATGCAGCAATTGAAGAGGACAGGTAATTAATAAGAAAAAACCTTTACTCGTATTTTATGAGACAATTTAATAGACAGTGTATTTCTTTTCAGTTCCGAATCATTACAAAAACAAACAATTACTCTTCTAAAAGAATTGGAAACTAAAATAACATTATCTAACAATGCGCTTGAAACTCTTATGCAACGCACATCAGTCGAAGAGTATCCAGGTAATATTTATATTAAATTAAAGTTAAGGCAAGACTTTAGTATATATAATATTGGATATAATATTAAAACGTTATCCGCCTTACAAATAAACCTGTTATAAAATTTATACCAGGTATAAACTGATAATAAGTCTGTACGGACGGGCTTTATACTTGGTATACATTTTATAACAGGTAATCCAGTATCGTAGGTGAATTGGGATGAAGGAGCTAATTCTAACAAGTTGTGAATAAAATATTATTAAAGAAAATAAACAACGTTTTACTTTTTTGACAATATCTTTGATTCTATTTGTTTTACGACTACAAAAGTTATGTTACAAAACAAAGATAAGAAAATTTTCTACAAAAAAGGTTCTAAATATTTATTGCAAACAAGGAATGGTTTTTATTAAAACTATGATAAATTGAAATATAGAACGGTGGCACAATAAATAAGAACAGAATTTATTTCGTGGTTACCGCGTGTTTTTGGGGTCATTTACGCAAATAAAACCTATCAATATTTCATGTCACATATTGGCATAAATTTTGGCGCTAATATATTAAAAAAGTGCATAAATTCGTAAGCTTAAGTTTAACGTTTCAAATTAGTTTGGTTTTTAAACGTATAATTCTTATTTATTTATAATTTCACTAGAACGAAATATTTGCAACTTTTACTATTCCAAACCTATATCTGAATACCATCTCCTATGAAATTGTTCTCTTAAATTTATTCCAGATCTCCTTTTTTTCTCACTAACACCCCCAAAGCTAACCTTACCATATATTGCACATGTCCCAAAAATGATAAAAAATATTACGGCTCATTATAGATTCCCAAGCTGTCCCGGAAGACTGCTCTGAAGTACAACTCAAGGGTTATAGGTCAGGTGTTTATCAAGTTCGACCCTTAGGTGCTCCGAAGCCCTACATCGTATACTGCGACTTAGATCATGATGGGGGACGATGGACGGTATGTGTGAAGTCAATATATTTCAACCATAAATTTACCTTCAAATGACCCAATAAAATTTTACAACTTAAAACACAATAATTTTAGTCAAGATAATTGTAGAAGAGTTTTTCTTTTCTTTAAGTGTTTTTTATGTTTTATTTAATACAGTTTACAGCAATAAATTCTAATTCTTTACATCATAAGTAATTACGTTTAGTATAAAGTGTTATTTTTCAACGGAAAAAACAAACAATGCTAAGTCAAACTTTCTTTCATATTGTTTCAAGGCAACAGTGTTTTATGAAGTAAAATGCTTCTATTAATGCAAACATTATAATTTTTAAGGTGCTACAAAACAGATTTAATGGAAAAGTTGACTTTTACCGTAACTTCAGTGACTACTCGGAAGGGTTCGGTGAAATAACGGGAGAACATTGGGCAGGGCTGGAAACAATGCATCAAGTAAGCCAAGCTTTTATTAATAAGTAATAATTCAAACGTAACTAGGGGAAAGTTGAACAAAATCCCTTCTTTAATATTAAATAAGATATTACAAATCATACAATGAAAGAAGGAATATTGTTTAAGGAAGCACGGGACATTACTGTTACTTTCTTGATTTCTATTTTTACATAGCTGTCGTCATTTTATAACTTTTTAGCGATGCCTTTTAACATTAATCATTTCTCAAATGACTATTTTTCAATGACCAATTTAGACTACACATGCTCACCCAAAGCAATCTGCAGGAGTCAAATAGGTTACAAAATAGATTAGATGCGATAAATTTTCTTTGTTTGTAAGATAACAGTGGAGGATAAAAATAGCTTAATTTGTCAAGAAAAAAACGTCTAGTGTTAAAGATCGGTTTAAAATAAAGTGCCAATACTAAGTGCACAATTTATACTGAACTAAACAGATATGCAATTTAATTTTCAATATAAATAATTGTTAATTATTTAACTACTGCTTGCTACTTTGAAAGTTGTGTAATTAAAATTTTTTAACTGGAGATAAGAGAGGATATCTGACTCATGCTGGTGAATTTTCAAACATTTTGTGATATTGGATAAACTATATTTATTCCTCAATACTGTTCAATAATCAAAGATTAAAGTCAGTGAAACAGTTAGAGTTAATGCTTAGCACCAGGCTGCTCTGTCCTCGGGTTCAGTTCTCGGACTAACGTGTAATATTTCTAGGTTTGGTTGTTATTTCAGTTAGTTTAATATTTAAAGTGTACAATTAAAAATTTATAAGACAGTGGCGTATATATACATATGTTATATATTTTATGGTGGCTTCGACACCATAAAAGCATACAACATTGTAGGAGGTTGTAAGTGAACGAATTTCTGTCAAAAATAGCCCAATGTTAAACACGTTCAAATTGTTTTAACTTACTTACTAAATTACAAAATTAGTATATTTGTGATTTCATTTATGAAATATTACATATATTGAATTATTTAAAAGATCCTATCCCTATATATCAAAATTATATCGCTCCGTGCTGTCTTAATTTTCATTTATAAAATATTTGTAAACCAGATTATATTTTTATATTAGTTATGTCATAATAACTCATTAATGAAATTTAATTTTAATTAATTTCTTTAAGGATACAGGATATTATAAAACTTTTAAAGAAACATTTCTTAAAAAATCTGAATAAAAACAATAATTTTTCTATTGTCTAGACAAAACTTTAACGTAATAAATGCACGCGGCAAACTTTTACAAGATAGTAGTTTTAAACTTACATGAAAACATATCCATCAATCTAATCTGCTTTTATTTAGCCAGGTATTCTGTCAAGCAGACTGGTAACACTGATAAGAAAACATGTTTTTGAATTCTTTTACAAGATTAAAATATTCTAACCACATTTTCGGAACCTTGTCTCATCTATCTCTTGTTGTTTTTTTAGATCACTAGTCGTCGAGACTATGAATTATACATTGAACTAGAGGATTTTGATGGCGAAAAAAAGTATGCTCTTTACAAAAAGTTTGTCATTGGATCTAAAGAAGATGGATACCGTCTGATAATTGGCAATTACTCCGGAGATGCAGGTTTGTAAATAAGAAATATCTTGTTCTATAATTTTTATAGAACAGCTTGGTACTGAAATAACTTATTAAGTGATTAATTAGGTAATAGTGAATTTTTGATCGATCACATCTCTAGCTGTCATTCCCAATCTTTCAATTGCTCGTTGACTATTTCTTACATTTTCTTGCATTCCTACATTGTTTATGGTTTTTGACATTTACAATAGAGTTCCTTCCTTTTTTACGTTCTCTCCTCCTTCCATCGTTGTCTTTCTTGTTTCAATTTTAGTGTTGTTATCCATCCTGTTCCTTTACCTTCCCTTTTCTCGTCTTCCCATCCATATTCTTCTTTTTACTTTGTCGCCCAGTTTTGTTCTACATCTGTGTTGCTCCCATTTAACTTCTGTTTCATTTATTCCCTTCAACTTATAATTTCGCTACCTTTTCCTATCCACCAGTACTTTGTAGGACGACTTCTGTTCCGTTTCTGATTATTTTATTTGATCCTATCATTCACCGTCTTTCTTTATGTTCCAGGTGATTCGATGATTGGTCACAGCAATTATAAATTCTCAACTTTCGACGTGGACAATGACATCCACGAAGACAGCTGCGCAAAGTTATTTCAGGGAGCGTGGTGGTATACCAAATGTCATTCCAGGTAAACGATCATTATTAATAAACAATAGCCAGAGGCGGCCTTAGGTACGTAAATATATATGCAGAGTCTCTTGTCAGTTATACCATAACTGAAGTTTAACTGAGTATTAATAATCTGAAAAAATATGATATTTTCGCCGCGAAAAAAATATAATATTTTCTACGCGAAAAAAATAATATTTTCAAGAGGGATTTCTAAAGAACGAGGCGCGAGATCCAAATAGATATATAGTAATGAATTTTTCTACTTGGGTTGTTGCGCGAGAATGCGAGGCCCCGGGCG
The DNA here is from genome assembly GCA_963678705.1 of Panorpa germanica. Classification (NCBI taxonomy): domain Eukaryota; kingdom Metazoa; phylum Arthropoda; class Insecta; order Mecoptera; family Panorpidae; genus Panorpa; species Panorpa germanica. Next base: position 11,705,036 of record OY783214.1, read on the forward strand.
GTTGCTCTGCTTGCCACCCCCTAAGGCCGCCTCTGACAATGGCAATCATAATGATGAGTACAAGGTGGGGTAATGAATTTGAATTGTTAACTTTGTAGCAATCTGAATGGTCTGTATTTACTTGGAGAAACCAAACGATATGCTGCTGGAATTGTTTGGAACCCATGGAGGGGCCATTACTACTCACTAAGAACTTCCAAGATGATGATTAGACCTATTGTAAGTGTATTTTAAGTGTACATTTAGCTTAAAACACTTCTTGCAGTCCGTACAATTAAGCATTCTATTATGTTTTAACATTTTATTATTATGCTATTTTGTTTTGCAGATAAAACAAGAAAAAGCTGCCGCTTTGTGTCAACAAGAAAATGTCGAGATTGTCGAGAAAGGGTAATTACAGCTTCTAGTGTTATCATTGTAGTTTTCTATAGTTCAAATTACGAGGGTTCGGCGGTGACTCATACTTAAAACAAGTAGTGGAGTATAAACTGCCGATATAACTAAAAAGCATTGACTCACTTATTTTTCTATGATTTATATAGAAACGAATAAGACAAAATTCATTATCGTTTTTATAGATTTATACCGCTCTTATAACCTCTTTTAAGTATAAATCGCCGCCGAACTATCGTGATTTGGACTATAGTTATTTATTTATTATGTAATAGTACGCTCGATACAGTAAAGTGTACAATATTTTTGGCAGCTATTTTTAAGCAAAACATTTATTTATTTATTTCAGATATGTAAAAGAAGTTCAAGAGCAGAACAAACAAGTTTTAGAAGAAGTTAGTAGGTACGTAAATATTTATGCAGAGTCTCTTGTCAGTTATACCATAACTGAAGTTTAACTGAGTATTAATAATCTGTGCTTTCAACTGATAGTTTCCGGTGGTCCGGCATTGTGTTACGATACCTTTCCTTTATTTTATATTAAATACAATTCTCAAAACTATTTCATAATATTTTATAATTTCAGACTTAAAAAAGATATGGATGGAATCAATAAAAGGTAATATTACAAAGCGTTATACAAATGTGTATGAGTATGATCTTTTATTATATTATTCATTCTATTTTAAATTAAAAACAGATTTGAATCTTTTGAAAATATTCTAACTAAACTAACGGACAAACTAGCATCGTTTGAAACAGCTATAAATGGATTATCAAAGAATAATGAAGAAATTCAAGCAGGTAAGAATCAAAACGTGTTTTATACATTTTATCTTTATTTTACAAAATATGTTAATAACAATATTTTACATAACAAATCAATTTAGCATATAGAACCGCCGTCGAAGAGAATGAAATTCCTGAAGATTGTGCTTTCGTTAAAGGAACTGTATCTGGAGTATACAAAATTAAACCTCCCGGTGCAAAAGAAGCTTTCCCAGTTTACTGTGAATTGAATCTCTTGGATCAAAAATGGACGGTAATGCAATTTTAGTTTACTTTCGTAAAAGAAAGTCTTAATATAACATTTTCTCTAAAATTTTCTTAATTTCCGGTGTTTCAATTTCCAAACTTAAAGCAGCTGACCTAATTTCTAAGTTGTAAGTTGACTGATTCACTTACCCCATTTATTTCAGTTAAACCAAGAAGTTAAAAAGTTGAAATCAAAGTTTTTCTTTGTATCAAGTGTAAAGTTATCCCTGTTTTAATATTTTGCCCAGAAAATATTTTCTTTACATCCATTTTCCATTATCTTTATATATTTTGTGATTATTTGAGTATAACTTTTAGGTAATACAAGCAAGAACAGATGGTGCTATAGATTTCTATAGAAAATTTGACAGTTATGAGAAAGGTTTTGGAAACATTGATGGGGAACATTGGCTTGGCTTAGAGAAAATATATGAAGTAAGTCGAACTAACGTTAAAGTCCAAAATCGCAGAGCCTTCAGACTGACGTCATTCTAGCAAAGCTAAATTTTTTTCGAATAAATAGTGTAATAAGTACTTAAGAACGTATGTGTAATTGCTAGCTTGAAAGCGATCGGTCTGTTGGTTCTGAGATCTTACTCTATTAGAACTTGTACACACTTGTTTATTATGAACATTCATTTTATTTATTTCTTGATCTAGTTGACCAAAAATAGTGACACAGAGCTATATATAGAATTAGGTGACTTTGAGGATCAGAAAAGATTCGCGCGGTACGATCATTTTTCAATTTGTTCTGCAAGCGATGCATATCGATTGAATATTGAAGGATACTCGGGAGATGCAGGTAAGAATATTTACATCTGACTTTACTTTTACATATTCAATAATTATTTTAAATTATATTTTTCTGTTTAGGTGATTCTCTCTTAGGAGCAAATGGAATGAAGTTTTCGACTCAAGACAGAGATTTGGATACGTGGCCTGATAATTGCGCTGTCAAATTTCATGGAGCCTGGTGGTATGGAGCTTGTCATGCTAGGTAAATTACTCAAACTAAATATTGCCTTATTTGAGAATAACCACGCTCTAGCGATAAACTTACAAGTCGGTAAAGACCATTGAAATATATAGATAAAACTTAAACCAAATTGCTAAGATTGTCACGTTTTAGAAAAAAAATGTGTTAAGGTGTAAACTTGCATTTTTTAGTCAACGAAGAACTTGTTGAATGAATTTTGGTTGTTTGCACCTTTATTTTAATTCTTATCATTTTTTTATTATTCATGGGCTTCTTAGGTCCATTTTCAGGTACTGTAAATTACAATAACATTAATTTACATCTTAAATTACCTCTTTTCCTACTTCTTTTCCCCTTTCTATTCTTTTTTTTTATTCAGAACTCCTCTGCTTCCCCATACCTACTTGAATTCTATCTGGCATTTATCAATCTAAATTTCTTATAAATATACAATACTTTTATTAATTCGTTCAATTTCTGATACGCGTACAAATTGTGTTAACTCATCTGAGGTGTTTTTAAGAGTGATGAAAAACGTAACAAACAAAATATGCTTTGTGAAAGAAACTAGAAAGGGTAATAGGGATAAAATATTAGATACAAATCTGTGTGAGTCATAAATCAGTGTCTGGAATAAACTTATTTTTTTTTGTTTAGTTACTAAATTCAATTATTTATACTTAAAAGAGTTCGCAAGCAACATATCAGTAAAATGTAATTAACGAAAACTAGGATTCCTGATAATTAATATTTAACCATTAATTGGTGTTCCAAGACTGCCATTGTGGAGTGTACTTTAATACTTTATTTTTATATAAGAATATATACATCTTTCTTTAATCGTGATATACAATTTCGTATCTCCTGTATCCAGAAGATTTTCTTACATATAGGCATTATATTTTCAGCAACTTAAATGGAAAATATCTAAAAGGAAAAACGGAAGAATTTGCAACAAGTGTAGTGTGGCATTCATGGCATCAACATCATTATTCTCTCAAAAACACCAGGATGTTGATTCGCAGAAGGAACTTAGTTATTAACAAACCCAATTAAAACAACCAATAAATAATAAACTTAAAAATGTATTTTGAATTGATAATACAAAGAAGACTACAATTATTAATAAAACGATTTATTATTTGATGTATTTGTACCTATTTTAATTAGTCCTTATAACACTTTAATTACCTTGTAGTAAGGTAGAAAGTGTTAAACTTTATGCTCGTATATGAAATACAGAAAATGAACTTCGAAACTTGTAAAGCTAGACAATTTGTAGATAATATTTCTAGTTAGATCATTTCCAATTATGTTTTACCTAAATTTTATTGAAACATTATACAGAAATGGAATGGGGATGAAGAAGTGTGTTAATTGTGTTATTCTTTTGTTTTTATGCAGCAATTTGAATGGAAAATATCATCTAAAAGGACCGACTGTAGAATATGCGGTTGGAGTGAATTGGTTTTCCTGGCATCAACATCATTATTCCCTTAAAAGCACCAGGATGTTGATTCGTAGAAGGAACATTGCTGTCATCAAACCACAATAGAAGATGTCTATAAATATCTACATCGTTAGCGGTTCCACAGACTCTTGAGACCACAATGACTTTTGTACTAATTGTATAAATGTATTCTTTGATTGTATCTAGTAAAATTTCAGGTACCACATTTTCGTATACTGATCTGTATAAAATATTTTTTTAATTTAAACAAAAATATAACATAAAACTTTTTTTTAACTTTTGTTTATTAAATTTATTTAACTTGACTTTGGTAGCTATATGGTGTCGGGCCTCATATATGTCGGCTCCACCGCTACCTAATTAATTTTTATGATTAAGTATGCAGGTATACATAATCAATTTAATTCGCAAACAAATAAAACCAGAAATGCTGAAAGCCAGAGAGATACAGCACTCAGATTTAAGCATCTTGCTTTCACACAGTGTGTCATCATCATTACCTTTTAATAGATGTTAATCTTATATTATTTGCCTTTATTAAATTATAACATTTAATAAATATTTTTCGATATAATTATTTCAAAATAATGCTATCCATAAGTTGATATATTTCTTCAAACAATAACAAAATATTTAAAGCAATTTGTCTGACAAGCATCCAGTTTTTTTGGAACAGAAACCTGATCTTTTGTATTTAGTGAATTACTGTCAACAAGTTCTTAAGTTCTTCTACAATTAATCAGCATTAGTTTCTTCTTTTTATGCGTGGATGATAAATATATCAAACAAAGAGTAGACTAAGTATATTTGCTTTCTTGCCGTCTGTATCAAAAAAAAGTACACTTCTTTAGAAATTTGTTTTGGAACATAAATATTTTTTTCAAAAGATTTTTAGGTCATTTATTTATAGTTTAGTTTAGTTCTATTACTTAACGTTGATAATATTATTATTTCAGAATATTTATTATAGTAGAATTTAAAATATTGCAAATACAATTATGCTCTTATATCTAAACTTATATTTAATTGTTTAAAATAGACCACCAGCTTACATACTGTAAGCATGGCGTTTATAAATTGTCAGTGTCGTAAAGAAACTAAGTACGTTAGTCTTCAGAAAGGAGAACTGATCAAAAGAGAGAAGTAGTTATTGCAATTTAGAGATCGTAACTTGTTGAGTGCGTTTTTTCATTAACAATGTACACCTACAATATTTGTAATTTTTTTTGGAAAACATAAATTTTAAATGTTAAAATTAAACATACGTTGTCAAAAGAATACATCTGTACCTGTTCAATGGAATTTTCTAATATAAGGCACTATTGTATCAAAATTGCCCCTTTTTTTAAATTTGTTTAACGTCAGAGAGTTTCCGATATTCAGTCCTATTAACATGGCCGTTCTTGTAGTGTTATGGCTTAATATATGCGAAATACACTGCTGCCTAATATATCTATGATAGTATACGTATATAATTTAACTCGATAACAACCCAAAGACACAGCAATCAGCGTCAAGTATCATCCAATATGTCGTCTTATTATCCTATAAAAATGTGTTCCAATACTATTGTGAGAAAATGGTGAGTTCCGCAAATACAAAGCTTACTCATAAATGATAGTGCTAATAACAAATATATATTGGTAAAACACAAAATGAACGGCACATTAATATAGAAATGACGTCACAACAGATGTTTTATTCCACGTTTTACCAATTATCGACATAAAACAAGTATTAACAGTTCCCCGCGAGTTATAAATCTGTCAGGTGGGTGAGGTAATTTATCGATTAATTATTTTTGGCACTAATAATCGCTAATATTTGAAGAAATATTGTATTTGCTATTATTTTAGGTAATTTATGTATTTTCGCTTTACTTTATTAATTAGAACCATGTAATTTTTGTTAAAAACTTTAGCTCGAAATTTAAACAAATAAATTATGTTTGAAAATATTATATTTTAATTTAAACCTTTATAAGGAAGCAAAAATATTGTTGTATTATTTCTTTCTGTATATCATCAGTCTTGTTTACACTGCCTGCGCCTCGGGATGAAAATGAACATCTTTTGCCATTGGTGTTACACATTACCCTAATTTCACTGCCACTGATGCTAAATACTGACTGCTGGATCTTCAAGTTCGATACCCGGACCAGAGCTATATTTTTTGGGTTTGGATTTAATCAAGTCAAATGAAGTTATGTATTCACTTAATCATAAACTTATTAGGGTGTAGCACAATGGTGTAGCCATCATATAGGAGGCCGCAGAATTGTTTATATTTTTTTTTTTTTTTTATTTAACGTCGGCCTATTTCCGATGCTGAGTCCTATCACCGACGACCTCCTTCAATGTTGGCAGTATTTATGGTGTCGTGGCCTCATATATGTGGGCTACACCACTGCCTAATAACTGTATGATTATGTATGACCATAATCAATATAAGTTCATAATAACCAAACCCAGAAAATATATATCTGGTCCGGGGATCGAACCCGAAGACACAGCAGTCGGCGTCAAGCATCAATGCTCTCGGCCACTGTGTCGTCGAATTGTTTATAGTTATTTTTTTTAAATATAGTTTCTCGGGCTTCCTAGGCACGTAGCCTTTTATCGCCCCTAATATATTCTGCTTCTTCTTATACTTTGTATCCCGACAACAAGAATGATCTGTTCATGGCTACTGCTGTTATAAATTTCGGTTTCTCAATCAAAAAGGCGGTGTTAACAGGAAGCGTCTGCGAAGTCTGTAGCACCGCCCGTTGGAGTCCATTTCTTGCCATTGCTGTATTTTTACATTGCCACAGAATGTGGTCAGGGTCTGCCTCTTCTTCACCACATTCGCATTTAGTTTCGGAGCTCCAGTATGATTCATTCTTAGCCTTGAGGTCATTGTAATTAATCTTCTTGGCCATTATTGTTTATAGTTTACAAGATAAAAATTATGAAAATATTGTGGTTTTCTTCGTTGGTAAAATTTTCGTCAAGACCACTTATAAGGCACGTAAAGATTCACGTAAAATACATTTCAAACCTTTTGCCTGTTAAAGCATGTATTAGATAATTATTAAGTAAATAAACTAAAAGTAATAAAAATAAAACTCAAACATTTTGTATAATTTTCTTTATTAATTCATGTCTAATCAAATTTAATTATAAAGTAATTAGATATATAGCCAATATCAATGTTTGCTTTAGTTTTAAGCACACAAACCCTTAAACTTTTTACTACATCCCTTAGGACATTTAGAGCACGGAGTTCCTATTTCATAGACGGGAGAACCGATCATGTTACCAAGAGCATAATTGCAAGCTACAAAGTATTTAGCCCAGCCGCCTTTTTCGCTACTAACTGCGGCACATCCGACCTTTGTTGATTTGTCCCAGACTAATTGTGTATAGTGCCCAATCATTTTTCTAAAATATTGAATGTTAATTTAAGTAATTAGTAATTTATTTAAATTATGTTATTAGAAACTTACGTAGAAAGTGCAAACGATTCAATTGTCTGAACAAAAACATCTTTGACTTCATTAAACCAACCGTCTACTGCAATTTTCAAAAGGTCTTGTACTTCTTGCTTTGAATAACCAAACATCATTACAGACGCCAAATTCTGACCGTTTTGCTGATCTGCAAGAAATTGATTAATACATTTCTCAAGTGTCAAGTGACAAACTATCAAAGGTATTGTCGTCATATAGCTAATATGATTTAAAATATTTTTTGTATATAGATGGAAGAAATGGGACAGTGAAAATTTAAATTCAAATTTGTACCACACCAGTGTCGTTACGCATACAAAATCTATATGAATGTATATTCAAATACTATCAAATATTCCATATAAAATTATTAATTTAACATTCAACTTGAGCAAGTTCCCAAAAAAATCACTTTTATTATAATGGTTTTGAAAAAGTTACAATCGTTAATAGAGAATATGACAAATATTGTCCTGTAAACAGAATGGCATAGTGTCTGGAAAACCAGGATTTGACAACGTTGGACATTCAAAACACTACAAAACACTAAAACTCAACGTAAACAAGTCAGTACTGCGCATCAACTATTTTTTTATTGTTCACATACCTATTATACACATTTCGCTTTCTCAAAAGTTATTTTTTTTTATATTCAGCAAATATTTTTATTACACCACACTAATTAAAAGGAAACACAAAGTAACTCACCTGTATTACGACATTTGTCATGTTTCATTTCGCACTGCAGGGTATTAAGATAAGCTAGGTAGGCAAGTTCGGGATCCCACTTCTGAAAAGTAAATGTTAAAACATCCTTTAATTATCGCAACCAACGTTCACTTTCTTTGTTTCACTACAGTTCGATAAATATTACAGTTAACATTTCCTTTTCTTCTTCCTTCTTCTTCTTCGTCCTTCCCAAATATAATCTCTTATTCAAAAGCTTTATGAAAGAGCTGATTTGACTTACTTGTATATCTAATTAAATTAATAATATAATAATGTAGCTAATTAACATAATTACGAGAGTATTCATAGCAGCGGCTTGTGGTAGCGTTTCACCCGCGCCATTCTGAACATGTCCTAAAGCCATCCTGCTCCTTGCTTTATTATGGGCAATAAGAGCATATTGTATATCCTCGGATGAAAACACGTATTTGTGGAATTTGGGTCCACAATTGCTGGATGGTTCACCCTAAGGAAAATGTTAAATATATTTTAAATGTCACAGCAAAACACAAACATTTATAATGAATATTTGACTGCTGTGTCTTCGGGTTTGATCCCCGTCTTTGAGATCAGAGTTATATTTTTTGGGTTTGATTGTTATCAAGCTAAATTACATAATCATAAAGTTATCAGGCAGTTAGTTAAGATTGCTTAAAAAGTTTGCTAGAGAGGAATTAACTAATGTTTCTACTTTTGTTTTTGAAATTCAGTTAGTTAATGAATTAACATACACAAAGAAAAGGTAAATAGTGAATGTAATTTCAACTGTGTAGCCCAAAGGCACGTAGATGCACATGTTGTAATATCAAAACGAATGATGCAAAAGCAAAATAGTATGTGGGTTTAAAATGGGCGTACATGTAATTATTAATTAAAAAATAAAAATTTAATTATAAAGTGACAAAGCGATTATTCGTGTGATTATTCAAACATACCGTATTGTTGCATCCTATATGAGGGCCTTGTGGACATTGTACAGCACAATAATCACGCGCTTCTGATTCGTTCGAAAATGTCAAACAAAGAGCAGATACAACAAACACTACTGCGGATACTGTAATGAAAATATTACATTAAATGTAAGGCCCTGATCACACTGCGATTTAAACCTCAGCGTTTATTCTCACATGAAATCATATGAGCATGCACACACTACAGGTTTCTAATTTTCAATGTGTTACAAAGCCGTCAGAAAAAACCGCTGAGGTTTAAATCGCAGTGTGATCAAGGCCTAAGCGACAACTATTCAGCACGGAAGTCAGTCAACATATTGGATTTTATTATGAAACGTGGAAGGGAAACCGGGCGAAATCCAGTAAATACAGTCTAAGGCTAACTATTTTGACCCCATTGAGGAATAATTCTGCGCGATACATAGTTTTTAATACACACACCACTGGTTTTAATTCTCTCGGAATGTGGACACACGCACTACGGAATTAATTCTACAAAAACTATATGCTGTTGTCGGCGTATCTCTTTCAAAGCAATATATCATCTGTCGTTGTATATCTTTGAACATTCATTAACATGACAAAATATGTAAATACAACAGTATAAAAACTAGTCAAGTACTATATACGTATAAACTTAGATGAATATAAGTTATAGTATACAGAACTAAAACGTCATGTGATTTAGTTAAGACGAGTTGTTTTCCATAACTATACTTTATCATAAGATGAACCTTCTAGTTTAATGTCTATTGATACACCACTGCACCTGTCTGCATCTGTATCATTTTCCACTTCCACTGTTTCGTTCGCAAACGCAAAGAACTGTCCCTTGGTACAGCTTCCAGGAACTATGCGACTTTGAGTAGAACATAGTACAGAACTTTGTAAAGACGTATGAAACATATATTGAATACAGATATATGAATACATACAGTGGTGAATTATAGGGTATTTCAACAAGAGCATTCATTTTAAATTTCGCATCATTTTTGAAGTGTCAATATACGTGAAGTTTTCTTTGGATTAAATAAAAGCATCACCATTAATGAAACACAATATCTGCCAAATGTTACCGAAATATTAAGTTTTTCTATTAATTTAAAATGAGTGCTCTTGTTGAAATATCAATAAAATAACCGCTCTTGTTGAAAGATCGTATACATATTTCTAAACAACACAATAAAATAAAAGGACGGTTTTCCCAAGAGCAATGATGCTTGATACTACACTGATGCATCTTCTGATTCAATACCCGAACCAGCGCTATATTTTCTGGGTTTGCTATTTTGAGTATATTAGGCAGTGTAAGAGTTTACATATAGGAAACCTTGACGCCATAAATACTGCAAATTAATAATATAAAATACAACCAATAAAATTAATATTTTCTTTCCAGATAAGATAAAATGATTACAACTATGTTAACTTACCCATGTTATTAGCAATTGATGGCACTTTTTAATTCGTTTCAGTTCTTTACCAAACAACGTTTGTTTTACATTGCCCAGAGTTTTGTATTTATAGTCAGTCTCAACTTGCATCCATTAACGCAAATGAATAATTTGTTTAAACAAGTGTTTTAAAGTATTTCATAATTATCAATGAATCAATATATGTACTCAGAAGCTGTCCTTTGAAAATCTGGGATATTTAAATTGTGATGGTAATTCGAGTGTGATTCACAAACATTCATAGAAAATATTTAAATAATGTGTTCAGTAAAGTCTCAATCCCACTCACTGTTTTGATATTTAATTTACTGTTTTTATTTAATATTTTTATCTAGATTTCAGGTTTTCAGAATAGGCATTCATAGTCACATTCGTGTTTTAATTTGAGTTTAGTTAATTTAGTTGGTGCGCATGCGTCGTTAGTAATATAAATTTTGACAGATCGACAATTGGGCAAAATTGAATAACAATTACTAATAGAATTGTTTTCATTTCTTTATTTTTGACAAACTGACATTGAACTTCTTTTAAATATAAATCCTACTGCATTTTGACAAATTGTCATATTTTGGAGGTTATAATATAATATAGTTTTTTTTAAATTTAGAGACATTGGACCTTGTAAGGTTCTAAAAAAACTAAGAAAACTTAAAAAAAAAATTCAATTAAGAATGGTATGAAACAAACCATTTAAATGCTCATGGAGCTTGTCTTTGGCAAACCATTCTAAGCGAATGATATATATTTGATTCGTCATTATATATACTAAATAATAAAATTAATACAGGATATAATAGAATGAAAAATATGATAAGTTACACAATACGTGATAAATTAGAATCCTTAAAAAAGTATAAACTGTTCATTTAAACACACACCCATACAATGTTTATATTTTTTCCATTGTATAAGAAATATTTTTGGGTGTGACATCAAGAGTTTTCTTATGAGTTTAGCTTCAACACATAAGATGTTCATTATTATGCAAGAAAGTTTTACTTATCTTTTTGAAAGATTTCCAGATCATTGATTATCAAAATAAAACAATCGTCAACCCCTATCAAAAGTTTTATCAATGATTTTACTTCTTTACTTGTTATTGATTGTAGATTATGTGGGCTATGGAAATGGAAACGTAAAATAAAAATTGAACAACTTTAACTTAAAGAAAGGGGGAAATAATAGTAAGACGCTGAATTTTATTTCTCTTTTCTGTATAAAAGTTGCAGAATTGTATATCATAATTTAGGGTGTTCTACATTTTTAAAAACTTCGTTATAAATATTTACATTGTATTTTGCATTAAAAAAATAAGCATCAAAAATGGACGAAGATATAGCTATATCAAATTTCAATTTTAATTTTGCAGCATGTTTTAATGGGCTTGTGTCTTATGTCTTAATTTCTATAAAAGTGTACTATATATTGATAAAGTGGGTTACTAGAACCTCCAATTATTTTTTAATAACTCATTATATGTTGGGAGATATTAACAATTAAAAAAGTCATTTTGTCTCTTTAATTATTAAAGGGCTTCAACGTTGTACACATTCCAAATGCATGTGACATCGTAACCGCTACCAACCTTACAGCTCATAAATCTCTGCTATATGTATTTATATATCAAAATATTAAATATTATTTACAGTTATTTCAAGGAACAATCAAATTTCAATATTATGTCTGCCTTAGCAGAGTTAAATAATATAAAAACTTATTATTCTTTGACTTGACTTGATTATTTGACTACCAACAGCTATGAAACCTTACCACAGCATTGACCTACTCAACAAATAACTGACGTTAAAATGCATTTCACGTCATACAAATATGGCCGACCATTTCTAGCGCTAAAACTATTATTTAAACTTTTAATTGCTATATCTACGTCAACATTTAGATATTAATTAAAATAGACACGCCAATACACATTTATTAACATCAATTTTAATCAACAATTGAAAAATCGAGCACAGAAAATGACACAAGCCCATTCTGCATAATACGTCAAAGAAGAAATAAATAATTGAGATTTTAGTTTCTTTTTTACAACCTTTATAATATAATAGTTCATGGGATACATAACCCAACATAAATGACGTATCACACACACACACTCGTATGCCTCTCTGTTATATAAAAGAAAGAGCAAAGTGACGTACCATGCATTGGAATTATATATAACGTTGGATATCTGTAATAATTAAAGAGCCTAATATATAAGGAGTTATTAAAGAATAATTGAACATTTGAGATTCTAGAATATATGGTACGGTTTTATAAAAATGAAGTCATGGTTCAAACAGTATCTGAAGACATTCTGGCGCATTTAGTGCATTCATTACAGTGTTTAATATGGTATTTTTAATACCTCAGTAAACATTTTGGAGTCACTTTGACATCATATTGAACATGAAAAAAAAGTGTTCAATTACATTTTAGTTTCTCACAGTAGTTCATATAAAATGTCTATTTTATCGGCTACAAATGGCGAAACCACTCCACTTGTCGGAATACAAATGAAGATAAAGTTGATGCGAATTATTTGAAGTGCAGTAGTGATAGAAACGTCACAAAACAGGACACTTCACCAAATTGTTGACTGGGACATAACATATTTATTAGAAGTAAACTATTAGAAATTTCTTGAAAGGTTATGAACTCTAGTATGGAAATAAACAATGATTGTTCACTCAGAAGTCAATGGATTTAAATTAGGCTCTTATAACATGAACTATGGGTAAATTATTCAGCATTTAAGCTTACTCTATATAATATTACTTTAGATTAACATTTCAAAAAAGAAACACAAACAGTATATTTAACTTTTAAAGAAGACAAAGTATATTTCAGATCTAACATTGAAGTTTGAGGTAAAACCTTTGCATAAATAATGAACAAAGTATGTATCCTAATCACCTAATTGTAATGCATGAACTCAGGATCCATCTAAATTCAATGGACTTCAAAGTCCCCACAAAATAAAAAGGGGAATACTGCACGTAGCTTGTTAAGAAATTTCGTCTCAAGGATTTGTGGCCACTTAGTGGTAAAGATATGTAGGCAGGCTGTTTTAAAAGACATGAATAAAAGAAGAAGATTTATCTTTCAAGAATTAGGAGCATGTTTCAACCTAAATTCATCTGAATTACTTAAATCTAAAAAAACGACAATGTTATATTACAGTTTTAACATTTTGAATAATGCATAAGTTATCATAGTTAAGCACAAAGGGATGAGGCTTTTTATGAATGTTTTAAACAAGTATACCAATGCAGTAGCGCACGCTGGAATTTTCTTAAGGGTCGTATAACTTCTAGACAAATCAAAACTCTTGTAAATTGGTATCATTTGCAAACGGTGATCTTTTGGCAAAGTTTGTAACCAACTAAACCAAAAATATGAATATTACCTTAAATATATGTAACAATTTACGTAACGAAACGTTTTATTTTATGTACGATTTTATAAACAAAAAATACAACTGTGATACCATTAGTATGAAAAAAGGTCATTTAACATGATGCTTTATTAAATTATATTTTATATTTAAAATCTAATTTATTTTGCAACACATGTAGTACATTACAATATTCGCTGTCACTTTTCTATCTCAAGACTCTCGATTTGCTCTCTTGCCGTAGTGTATGCATGCCCGTGCAACCCGCACAGGTGCAATGTTGAAATGAGCTAATTAAATATAACTAAAGGCGATATTTTTTAAATTAAAATAGTTCCTTACATTAAAAATAAAATATACTTATCTTAAATATCTCCAAATCTAATTACAACTCCTAAGTTCAATGGCTCCACCTTAATGTTTACTTTATGTTTACGAGTATATCTCATAGAGCAAATGAAAACTTATTGCCTAAATTAACATTTAATAATAAACGTGTGCCTATATCAAATAAAACATACTGTAATACATATTCAAACCAAAGCAAATTTAATCCAATTAACAAGTCTTAACTTGTTGAAACTGGCTTTAACATACCAATACAAAAGTCAAACAATGTTATTATTTTTAAAAACACGCAGCCACGGAAGTGTCAACGTTTTATAAATTCATGCAGCTGCATTTTCTAATTCGGTAATGACCGTAACCCTTCGAGTTTATTGACACGAACAGATTGCATCATCTTTAATTAGTCAGTGTTAAAATATCTTAGGGCGAGGTACTGCTAAAATATTTTGCAAATAATTCTTCATTTTAAACGAAAAAAATATATTAATTATTATTAGTTATTAGTTTTAGATTGTTATAATAACCTTGACAATCAGTTTGTGATAAGTTTTCGTGTATATATTACGCAATTAGATTTGATTTTCTGTATGAAATTATAACCTAACTTTTATGCAACAAGTTATACGTGTGCTGTTTGATTGGTTGCTGTTTTGTAGGTGTTACTATGACAACGAAGTTCTGTCAGTGGAAGAAGAGTTTATTGTGCCTTGTAAATATTTATCAATTTTAAATTATATATATTTCTAATACGTGCAATTAGTTACTCGTTTGTTAATTAAAATTATATTGTTCAAAGCTTGACTTTTTTAATAGTGAAAGTGTTAATATAAGTGACAGTGATTTGACATTTTTCTAACCTCACATATTCATACATACTGTGTTTAATAAAGTGTTCAAGAACTATGTGGACATTAATTACTTGTACATACAGATACAGTTTATAATGTAAGTCATTTGTTGTGTAAATAAATATTAAAACAAGATAGAACATGTATCTTATATAGAATGGTTCCAATGGTTCAACACCTGTTCAACCACTTCATTTAAAATCTATTCTGTCACACTCATTGCAGTGTTTGGAAATTAAATATAGTAAAGTAGACGCGTGTTTTGCAGAACTCCTAGTGCTGTGGATTTCAAGGTCACTGCGTTTCCTGTCAGAATGGTGAGTTCACTTGTTTATTATATCTGGAATGTTGTTTTTATTTTAACATCTGTCTATGCAAGAGGCCCTTGTATAAAATGTAACATGATATTTTGCTGGTATTTTTTTGTAGTTGTGTTTGACTTTGAAAATAATTATGTATTTCAAACGTAAATATGTAGGTAGTGTGATTTACACATACATACAAATATTATTTACAAAATAATAGATTCTTTTGTGGACAGCTGATGGTTAAAACTAAATAGTTACTTGCGTTGTACTTTTATATTAGTTAAAGTACATTTCTTTGCCTGAAACCATATTCCATGTGGTGCGTGAAACTTTTTAAAGAGTTTTTAAAGAGCAGTGTGTGAAATAATATGAAGTAATGAATACAATATAGATATACCATGGTTCCATGGTACCATGAAAGACTTTTATACGACAAGAGTATTTGCCAGTTTTATTGAAATACTATATTCTATTTATTTAACTGTCAAGAAACACAAAGAAGCTTTTATTCTCAACAATGGCAATGAAATAAGGGATTATCCAAAACATTATCCATGCTTAAGGAACGTGTGTTAGATATAACAGTTAACGTAGATTGTAGAAACCATAGCGCACGTACTAAAACGTACCAAGATGTAGATTAAGCCATGCCATCTATTATTCAGATGATAAAACAAAATGCGAGTAATGTCGCGGCATTAATAGTCATCATGTACTGTTGAACAATACAGTGGATTTTATCGAGCTGCGTACACACGTAAGGAACGGAGAATTTTCATTAAAAGCCGGTACAATTGGAACTTTAAAATGGTCTAGATTTAGATTAAAGCGTAGGACCCAAAAATTTAATTTCGTTATTTCTTCATGATAGTAATTTTTATTAATGTTAAAATGGAGAGTGAAAAGAGTCATTGGGAAAAATAAAATTAGTAATAACTATAATTTATAGTACACTAGTTATAATTATCAAAAAGTGTAATTAGTGATTTCTAGGGACGAATCTGCCTGGATAGGCATCGGATCAGAATTGTAGTTGATCTTAATTCTTCAGATCAAAAATAGTTTTTTGAATAAGCATCTAATGTTATTTGTCTTCAAAAATAAGATCCATATTCAAATTTTCATTATACTACTTTATTATTTCTAGACTATCAACTAGTATGTCCAGATCATTACTGAGACAACTTCGAAAAATCGAATTTTGACTTGTGTATGCAATTATATGTAAAATTGTATTCTCTATCTGATTGAATACACGGATAACTCATAAATACCATTTAACACAATTAAAATGTACATAAGCTCATTAAATATCGCTGGAACGCATATAACTCGATTATTTTTTTTAGTAGTTATCTTAAAATTAAATATTCGTAGTTGTCTCACTAATGAACTGGACGATCGATATGAAATTAGCAGCTCAAATAAAGCTAATTTATTAATAATACATATAGAAGCGCTATCAAATAAGAGCTATAGAAATTGCAAGTTAGAACGAGAGTTTTTGTCAACAATTAGTGGGA
Organism: Panorpa germanica; assembly: GCA_963678705.1. Classification (NCBI taxonomy): domain Eukaryota; kingdom Metazoa; phylum Arthropoda; class Insecta; order Mecoptera; family Panorpidae; genus Panorpa; species Panorpa germanica. Next base: position 11,721,967 of record OY783214.1, read on the forward strand.
TTCTTTTTCGCAATAATTGTGTGTTTTGTAGATTTGTTTACTATGTGGTTTCTAATATTTCTTTGTTTTTGATTTGTTTATTATTTGTTGAATTCATTCTTTGCCAATCATAGAACAAATTTCGAATCGAATTGAATCTGCTCAAGCATAGATAAGTGTAAGAGTTTACGACCTAACTACCTCGGCTATTCAAAGGACGAAATTGTTGTAATTCTAACAAACTGTTTACAAATTTAGTTTTCTTGGAAAAACTTGATAAACGTGTTACTTCACTGCTATCTCTCCGTGCTATGTTGTAATACTTTGTATCTAGATACATTAAGACACAGTCTACTTAAGATGAAACGACACGTAAGAAGTAATAGGAGCATTATTCCGCATATACAAGTACATCTGGTACTTGAGTAATTGTACCATATGCAAGTGTAATTTATCATTGAAACTAAATGTTGGTGTAAGATGAAGATATAAGTTGAACGGGAAATTTCAAAACGTGGATTATTTACCATCATAAATTGAGTCGTGTTAGAGGATCGTCCAGTGCTCAGAGCGAGGATGATATGATTATCTCGCTTTCATAAAGTACAAGCACTTCTCCGTAGACATTTAATCCACTTAGACTCTAAAGTAATCTTCCTGTTGAAGAAGATATCTTCGTGTATAAGAATTCAAGTAAGTTGTGTTAGCTCAACGAATCAATATACAAAATATTATGTATATATTTTATCAAGATAAAATATAAGGTTTTAGTGGTGATGTAAAGGTACTTAAATCTTTGTTTATAGTTTTGACTTTCTTTAAAATTGTTTGAAAAGTTTGTAAAAAAGATATAAAGATTTATAGTTGATATTTCATAAAACAATATACGAAAGAGGTGGAAGAGGGGAGGGGGGCTAGCTTCGCACGCGTGTCGCACTATGCAAGCGTATTTAAGCGACTGCGAATTCGGACGTAAATCGGCTACTAGTCTCAAAGCAAACCGATTTCTGTGGCGATTATTAAGTAAGTAAGAGATTCTTGCATTTTATTTCATATCCCTTCTAGAGTAAAATTCGCTGATTTGATTGTATACGTATACGTAAAACGTATACGTATGCAAGGCTTCATTACATTTACAGGGTTCGGATATAGGTAAAGCTTAGTAGCGCGTATACGTTCGGCCAAAATTCGCTTAAATACACTTATAGTGTGCGTCAGGCCTTAATTACTATATACGACAGCTTCACATTTCTCAGCAGTATGATTAGTATATATATATATATATATATATAAATATATAGGTGTTAGCATTTAGAATCGTCGTTATTTACTAGGTTATATGAGTATAACAACAACTTTTTTTATCGTTATGAAAACTTAATTTATTACAATAAGATATTTGCTCTCTTTTTTGCACACTTTTTTCACACTTTTCTCACGTGTTGTTGAAATTAAGAATTATATATTTTTTCTCAGTTTACTTGTATAAGAGTCAGGGGGCGCTTGCGCATTGCCTTTTACATTATTAGTATTTCATTACCGATGTTGAACAAATGTAATATTGAAAGCTACGATACAGAGGTACAATGTCACAAGCCTATCAAGAGTAGAGCATTTTTTTAGTATAATATTTGTAATCTAAATATTTCAAGTTACTCTTCAACTTTATCCAATCTCCTTCAATATTAATATTCGATATTTCAAAATCTGTATTCAACGCTGTGTACGCTAAATATCAAGTTTAAAAATAAAATTTACTTCGTTAAAAAACATCTCTCATACTTCTTAAAGAAAAATAACATGAATCAGCATACCATACAATAAACGAGACGTTTTGACATTGTTATTTCTGATTCGTCGAAAAAATATGAGATAACGATGATTAGGGTTCGAAATTATCCACGAACTCGACAAACACTACTGAATAAAGTGAAAAAACACGAGGGAAAATATTATGGAAAAGTTAATAATAGAAGAAAAAGAAAAGAGGAAATATTAAGTCGAAGAAGATTTTATTGTGAGAGAAACGAAACGTTTACTGCATAGAAAAACAGAGCGCCTATTATTAACAGTTGGAATTGGAGGATTTTCAGAGCTCTAAGCGTTACAGCATCTTTTAGAGAATAACAAAAAACAAGCATTTTCTTTGTGCTGTCTTTTAATCTGTATTAAATAGAAGAATTAAACGAAGTATATAATGTAATAAAATTTATTAGATCAACGCTATAGTATATAAGATTGTTTCATCAGATATTATGAGAAGAGAAGATTAGGTAGATAAGAAGGGTATCAACATTCGGAAACCGTGCACGCGCACAATTTTATCAGTAAATGTTCTGAGTTAGATTTGTGGATTTAACAGTGATACAGCACAACTTCATTTATTCAATAATAACATTGGTATGGTGTATGCATCGACCAATGATTTCATCTTTTATTTGTTATTTCTTCCACCAATGACCTCCTAATATGTATTTTAATGGTATAACACACACACACACATATATATATATATATATATATATATATATATATATATATATATATATATATATATATATATATATATATATATATAAATATATACTAATATAAAATTACTTTAGAGAAAAACGCCAGATTAATTAATTATGGGGTGATAGACGTGTTTTGTTTGATTCCTTAAAATAATTTAATTGAACTAATATTATTAAATATATATATATATAAATTAATTAAAAAGTAAATATAAATTTAAAGTAAAATTGCATTATCTAAAATATTATTATTTTAATAATCAAATTTTCTGAATTTAAAAAATGAATTTGAATTCTGAGGGGAAAGTGGGAGTTGACCCGAATATAAATTTATACAATGAAGATAATTTAACTTTATCTTCTTATAAAATTATGATTCAGAAAGAAGATATTCTAAATGAAAAATATGGGATCAGTACATTAAAAACAGCAAAAATGCTATATAATTCAGAATATGGAAAAGATATTACAGAAATAAAGAAAATAGGGAAAAATAGAATAATGGCGGTATGTAAAAATCCTAAATCAGCTAATATGTTAGTGAAATTAAATAACAAGAAAACATCAGGAGTTGATATGTTTATACCAATGTTTTGGATTACAAGAATTGGAATTATCAAAAATGTAGATATTGAATTTTCGGAGGAAGAATTAAAAGAAAACATATATAGTGACCCGTATAAAATCCACTCCATAAGGAGATTAAAAAGGAGAGTGAAAGTTGAAGATGAAATTAAATATGAGGACTCTAGAAATATTATCATTTTCTTTGAAGGTCAAAATTTACCTCAATATATTTATATTTGGAATGCTAAATTACCCTGTGAACCATTTATTAAAAATACGAGACAATGTTATAAATGTTTAAGATATAACCATACGGCCAATCAATGTAAAGGAAAGAGTAGATGTAGCAAATGTGGTTCAAATGAACATACGCTAAATTTATGTAAAAATGAAATTATAAAATGTGTAAATTGTGATGAAGAACATGATGCGACTGATAAAAACTGCAAAGAAAGAAAAAGGCAACAAGAAATAAAAATTTTAATGGGAAACAGAAATCTTAGTTATCAAGAAGCCGCTATTGAAATACCTCAAATTTGGAAAGACAAAAATTCGTATGCTGTAACTACAAAAAATAGATTTGATATATTATCTAATTATGAAAAGGACTTTCCTCAAAATTTAATAAGTTGTGAAAATAGTATACCATCATATAAGCCAGCACCCATTAGAAAAAGAACATATTTAGATAGAAACTGTAAAAAGGAAAATATTAAAAAACAAAATAATATATATGATAATAAAATTGAAACTAAACAGAATGAGAAAGAACAAAGTTTCATTAATTATATTACAAATTCTACACCTAGAACTTATAATACAAGGAACAATTACAGAAAAAATGAACAAGATAATGACGAGGAACAAACAGAAAATAATTCTCAGAGGTCCATAAAAGTACCAAAAATTCAATCCAACTCTGAATTATTAGTATCACAAAATTTTAGTGAAAATAAAAATGAAGAAAGAAATAAATTCATGACGGATTCAAATAAATTTTCTATATTTGAAAATATAGAAAGAGGAAGAAAAAAATAGCGAAATTATAAAAATAATATAATATAAGAGCATACATATTAGAGTAACATATAAAATTATAATTATTAAATAGCGTCTATTCGTAAATAAGGTTTCTAGAAATTGATATTATACAGTGGAACGGACGGAAATTAATTAGTGAAATATTAAAATATTTATAAATTTGTAAAATTAAATTATAAGTTATAAAAGATGTATTTAAAAAAGATTGTTGGTGGCTATGACGAAAGAAAGTCAAGGCAAATAAGTGAATAAATATAAAAAAAAAAAATAATTAATTATGGTATTTATTTTGGTAGTCTATAGCTTTTTCATCTATAAGTTTTTTTCAAAATTTAGGAAAATAATAATACTTAAGTATATTAGTAATAATAAAAGCTGCGCTATTTATCTCTGTTTATAGTAAAGATATATTTTTTTAAATTGTTAGGTTTGTGTTGTTAGATCATTCTGACAAAGTTCAAAGTTTACTCAATAGTATTGTTCATCAGCATCCACATAATTGTAGATTTCAGAGAATTGAGTTCATAATATGTTCATATTAACATGATGAAAGCTAATATTGCTGTTCAATTAGACCATACATATTTCAGAGAAATCTGTTCATAACATATTAATTTAATGATGAAGGCAGTCGATATTTGTTCAATCAGCTTATACAAATTTCAGAGAATTGTATTCAATTTAATTGAAACTTATTTTTAGAATTTTTTTTAATTATAATAACATTTTCTGTTAGAACGCTGTTTGCTGAAAAATAATTTTAAAATATAGAACGGAATTTTTATTGTTCGTTGTATAAATCTAAACTAAGGAGTAAAAGATGATAAAGCTAATATTATTAGAATATATAGGTTGGAAAACATTCTGAATATGAATGAACAAAAGCTTGATTTACCATGTAACACATTTTTTAGTGTTATATTCTTCTTCACATGTTGAGAGAACGTACTAAAAACAGTATTATTCTCTAAAAGTTCTATTTTCATTTATAAACTTCTTTTATATATTTTATAACTTAACGCAAGCGTAATCTTTGCGGTTAATTTCACACCTTATGTTATATAGTAATTTCAAATAGAAGATTGTGTTTAGGAGAAAGTTTTACACTTGTAAGCTTACCGAAAGCTAATTCCCAGTTTCATTTTCTATTACTGTTTAGTAATGCATTGTTCACACTTGCTAGCATATCACAAGCTAATTGCAAGGTTAATTTTCATTTTGGACAGAGCTACTACACATATATTTACATTCGCAAATCTTTTCTAACCTTAAATTTTTCTACAGTGATTTTAAAACAGACTCGACCCACTATCTTGGGCTTTGTAGGCTTCTTACTATATTACGGTTTCTTTACTTTCTTTTGTAACAAACGTTTCATCCTTTTCCTGTTATAGTTTTCGCTTGACTTTGTGTTCGTTTCGGGTGAGATATGAATTACACCCGTCAAGTGCTTTCTGTACACAAATAATTTTTAGAATTTTCATTTCATAAATTTATGTTAGGCAGTTGGATAACAAATGTTGATATTATAGAAATTGCTTGTTTAACGGATAGGTAGTTAGCATGAGCATCTTTGTTTATTTCTAAAATAGTAGTATAATTGGTTTTTTATTATACTGAATTTAATACCGATTTTTCATTACATTATCAATTAGATAAAATTATTTTGTATTTAAAATAATTCGAGAATTTATTTAAAAATACTTTCTCTTGTTAATCCTTAATAATATTTTCGAATGGTTTCCTACAAAATTGAAATTAGGTTTTAGAGACTAATTCTTCAAATAACGACTTTGAGAAAGTATATTAGTTTCTAGACAAAATTGTACAATTCCTCTTCCTGTTCTGACTTGGATTGTGCACCATAACTGAATTCACATAAAACTGCTGTCTGTTTTAATTCAGAGAAATCAGCAACCTTTGTCGGTAATACGTATTCATGAGGCAGTTTTATATGTTTATAAAAAGGTAGTTAAAAACAGGTCAATTCTTTAACATTTGAATCTGGGTATTTTCTTCAAGTTTTAGTCATAAATACCATGAAAATAAGTTTTTCGTTCTAGTCTACAAAATAAGCACTTACCGCCATTTGATTATTATTAGAATACTTTGATATCTTGTAAACTTTTAAAAAATACATTTATTTATACTAATGTTGTCATTGGTGTGTACTAAAAGAGTTCAACAAATTACGCTCACGTGAAAGGTCAACTTATGAATGAAAGAATATAATACATCTCAGATTATCTTTAAATTTAGAAGACACATAAAGCAAAATAATATTAGTTACTGAGACTTTTATTCATTCACTATAATAAGAGCGTTCAGTTGTCATACTTTTATACAATGTGTATTTCTTTCTATTCAAACATTTTTATTACCTATTTTGTTGTATACGCTGTTTTTCTTCCAAATTGGGTCAATAGAGGTTATCTATTTCTTTTATTCATTTGTTCCACTCCCGATCAGACAAAATCGCGATAATCCAGATATTCAAAGAATACTTAAAATAGCTTTGACTACCACATGCTTTGATGTATAAAAAGGGAGGAAACGCCAGTAGGGATTTGAACATCTTCCGTCGTCAAACAAAGATACTAGAGCTTTCTTTGAATCCATTCTGAGATTAGTTATACATAGTGTATATTCCATGTGAAATAAGTCTCTTAAAAAAGGACCAAGGTCCTAAGAAGCACGGCAAATTATAAATAAATAAAAAAAAAAAATCATTTAACAAAATATTTCTTGCTTAAATAAATATTTAAAAAATCTTTTACATTTATCCTATAAAATTAAAAATAACATTGTAAAATATATTCAAATATTCCAACAAGTATTTATTTTGTGTTAAACCTGTAGAATCATTAACAAAAGTACATAAAACTCATTTTGCAACATCAACGTAAATTCGTGGTCTAAATTACCCAGTGTATTTTAATTTCGCGGTAATTAGAGATAATTAAATACCAATTAAACCATCCCATGTATTTCAAAATGATTCATTTGTTTATTTAACCGAATTATTGGTTGAATAAATTTGTGTGACCCATAAAGTAGTATTAAATTTATTTAAAATGTAAATTAGTGTTGTAATTAATTAATATTTATCTGTCTGGGATGACGTCTATAGGTAATAACCTACGAAACTAATTAACGCAATTGATTGGATTGGGGTTCGTCGTCTAATTGGACTTGTAACCATGAAACTTCAACATTTTTTATTATTACAGTATTTATTACTTAAAATTCTCGTACAAGCAATAGCTTTCAAATAAAGATTAAATGGCATTGGTCTTCCATACTTACTACCATTCATGTATACCGTAGTACTTTAATCCTTCTTCTGGCTTTGCATTTACTACTCGTTTATATCCTGAGAACATTTTAATACATGTAGCTTCACACAAACTGCTGATGCAGAATGTCCAAAGTTATTATCCATGAAGGGACTTGACTTGAAAAAGCTTCTCAATAGAATAAAGTAATTTCAATCCATCCCTTTTATCCAACAACTTTGCTTTAAATTCGTTTTCAGTTACATATCACCTACTTTTAGTTTTGTAGTAATAGAACTCCTGTCCGGATCGGTATCAGGTCACCAGACGATAGTTTTTCAGGTCACGATCGAAGAAGCCTTATTCAAAGAACATTCAAATATATACTACCATACATAGAACTGTATTTAAGTTTTGTAGAACCCCTAACAATAGTGAGGCAACGAAAAGAATCTGACCGATGCAGAGTCCATAGAAATCTCCGGGTTCTGTTCAAAAATTTGTAAATAGAAAAAGATTTCTAGAATTGATATTCATTGATTATGAAGCAAGGCTTAGCACACACTGGATACTCGAATATTTTAATAGTCGTTCTTCTTAGTACACACTTATTTCCAAATCAATCACGTTTCCACATCATACCTACAAGCATCTAAAATAACATTTTTTCGAACATTTTTTTTTACAGTGCATATATTAATTAGTTCGAAACAATTAAATGAAATAGTTTAGATCAAGAATGTTCGAGTTGGGCAACAAATTGTTTGCACAAAAGATCTATAATATTTAAAAGGTCTTAATTGAAATAAATGTTTTCCATTAATTTTCCATTAGACTTCTTCAATCTACATTTACTATGTACTTTTCCAATTTTCTCTTCACAGGTAATGAGTGCTTTATTCTCTATCTATTGAATCTCGTTTTATATGTTGTTATTTGCTTTGCAAGCTGTAGCCATAATAGATTTTTTCTGCATTGCAGACAATAACTTGTTACACAGTATTACAGCGTTCAATTTGTAAAGTGTAAGAAATGTATCCAATGAAAAAACTTTGAAATAAAGTGGCTAAAAAAATACTGAATAGGCCTGTTAGTTTTTCTCTGCACACGTTTTTTTAACTATTCAAACAAATTGAATGGACGGTACAATTGAAGTATCTTCTGTCTGGATTCGAAGATTCATACAAAGAGAACCCTTAAAGCAATGATGGCTAAATTGCGGCACTTATTTTGTTTGGTTAGTTGAAAATGTACTTATTTAACGTTATACATATCTTAAAAGGTTTTTATTCTGAGTAATGTCTTTACTGGGAAAGTAAGTACAAATTAAAGAACTTGATTGGAATATATTATAACAAAGTACAAGTTTTAAAAAGGTAAACCACCTTATCTAATATGTGCAGTGTATATGTCTTTAATTTCAGCATATAATGGTGTTTCGGGTTACGAACGCTTCTAATTACGAGCAAATCGAGTTACGAACACGAGTTTCGTCCAATGTCTCGAGTTACGAACGCACAAACATAGAGTTTAGCATAACGGAGATTGAAACATTGGAGCACATTAAGTTTTCATGTCAGAAAAAGATAATAAGCGAGAAGAATATTGTGTAGTTATTAAAGGGAGGCAGTGAAGAGAAGAGATGGATGGCGGATATGGAGACAAGGAACGAGGAAAGAGAAAGAACGGCAGAGTAGAAGTGATTTTAATCAAAAGCGATGTCTAATATAACCATGCGAACACCTAGTTGCCATTCCAAAGCACAATGTGTTGTGGATTGAATATTTTTCCTAGTATCAACTCAATGCTCGGAGAGTGATAGGCGTAAAAGGCGGGAGAAGGGAAAATGAAGACAGAAGGGAAGAAGTATAGTGAAAATATAATAGAGGGTTTGTCGAGAGGAGACAAAGAAGACAAGAGGTGAGGTGAGAATAATCGGTGAGAACAAAGGAGGCTAGGAAAAATGAAGGGAGAGGGTCAAGAGAAGAAGAAGCAGAAAATACTTTTGGAAATAGAAAGGTCTAGAATAGTTTAAGTTTAATTTCAAGTTTAAGTTCTATGAAATGTAATAAGAATGTAGATTGTAAAGCCGAAAGGCACACAATTAATATAATATAATAATAACATAGCGTTCTTTTTTCTTGATACATTTTTTTAACATATAAATACTACGTATATTTAGTTACGTAAAATATAACATACATGTTGCTTTAAAATAACCTTCATTATGGCTCTCAAGAAAAAGAAAAGTGTTAGTGACAGTAGCGTACAGAAGCATAAGTGTATTACAGTAGAAACATAAGAACGTAATAATAACTAAATGAGAGAGAAAAGAAATGAGAATGGTGTTCGTGTTTCTCAACTCGACAAACCGTTTAGTAAATTTACGATATTTATTTTGTTAAAGAAAAAAGATGAAGTAAGAATATTACGACTGTGGCTAAAGTTGTGACTATATTATTGAAACAAAGCTCTCAATTATTAGAAGAAGTAAAAAAATTATTCTTAGTTTAGATAAAGTAAAATAGCTCGCTGGATGTTAACGATAGTGTTAGTGAGGCCCTAGTATGCGAGAAGGTTTTACTTTTGCACGGTGATTTAATATCGAAAACACCAAATTCTAGTAGCGGAGTGATGGAACGGATTAAATGAATTTACAATAGTTTCAATTGGGAAATTGAAATTGGTAAAATTGTTTCGAAAAAATTGTCTTTGTAGTTTACTTCAAATTTAAATGTACTTTGCCACACCTGCGTTTCGTCCTATAAATTCAATTCGGACTTGTAATATATGTCATAAAATATATGTGAATAAACACGGCGCGTAAACACAGACAGATTATACAGATTCCATGAGACAGCTGAATATGTTGATGTGTAATGTATGTATAGGTTATTTTTAATACGACTTTCAACTGTCTGAGTGGCTTTCAAAGCATATACGATAGTTGATATAAAGTGAAAACCTCCTATTTATTCTTGACTTTTAACATAATCCATTTTCATTTGTCACTTTCGCTTTCGAATAAAAAAGCAAACATAGTGAAGACATTTGTAAGACCAGAGAATTTTCATTTTTCAATAAGCGTATTCGATTTTTTCATTGTTAAAAATATGTGCTATACAACAAGAGATTAAACATATAAAGAACTAAAGCATTTTATTTTGTAGTTATTTTGTTTTGTTATCTTTTTTATTGATTTAAAATGACCGCTCTTGTTGAAATACTCCATATATATAGTTCTACTTGTATTAATAAGATAAATAAGACCTGACCAGTATTTGCATTTTTTAAATAACTAAAAATAATAAAAAGTATATTAAAAGTGCAGTGTAATTAAATACCAGAATAAAAGGGCTGAATATTATGTCCAGAGGAAATTGCTGTAAAATAACAAAGAAAAAAAATGTTAAGTCATTTCTAAAGTTCACTTATGTTACGGTTTGTTCTGATACACTTTTATTTCATGACTAATTATATAAATAATACACAGCTAAACCCTGATCGACATTTTAAAGAATTTTAATTTAATTTTGACGGGATAATGTTCGAGTGCATTAAGGCATAATGCCAAACAGCTGTATCTATTTGATGGATTTAATTGTTGACAAGTTAATTGAATATACGTTTATCTAAACAGACATTTATTACCAAAAATATATTATACTACAATATAGTGATATCTTGACAGATATCTTGCGAAATATATCTAGCCAGTTAAAAAACGAAACAGCGAAGGATAATTACAGGATTTCACGATAGATGATCCGATCAAACCTTCAAGACTGCCGACGTTACTCTTGAGACAACTCCGTTGTAAAATCTCCGTGAAACTAGAGAAAAAATATTAAATATCATAGAATATGAGACTGTGCCGTTTCTCCAATTCTTAGTTAAATTTAGGGCAAAAGTGAAGTTTAACCTAATAGATGTGTTTTTGTCAATTCAAGTTATATCACAGATCAACCACAGTTAACTAACTATTGCTTGGTTAAGCTACAGTTACGTTTCAGTTCTGAGTTAAGTGAGAGTTGAGAAAACGACCCTATAAGTACATAAGATAGTCTGGTCATATTACTGGTATAATTAAAATACTGAGTTTTATAGAAGAATCTCTTAAAATGCAGCTTGTAATTAAACTAAATAAACTTCTTTTATAAACTTTATTTTTACTAAGTTGATAATTATAGTTCAAGCATCATTAATTTCAAAGCTATGCAGCTAATTAAAATGTCATTAGTGCAGTTTGAAAAGTTAGTTATGTAGTGAATATTAATTACTGGGAAGTTATACAATTTTAATTAAAATAAATATGATGGTTTGTATAAGTTTAGTTTTACTTGACATGGTAGTACTTGAACTGCAGTAGAAGCCGCTCTTCAAACAGGTACTCATATTGTTTGTTTTTTAAAAAAAAAGTCTTATACAAAGAGAAACTATCAAGTTAAATATTAATATCTCGAATTTAATTAGTAATTTGTGAATTGACATTACATTCCTTTAGTAGTCTGTTATCAAGGTACCTACCTTTTTTTTTAATATTTTTTTTTCTTGTGCATCAACTTTTACAAACATTTACAATATATCATTCGTAATTCATAAATTATAATTTACAACTTATAAATATATTTAAAATAAAGAAATTAAATTTGTTTTGTTTACAAACTCAATAAGGCTTTTCAGATTTTCTTTACTTTTATATATCAGCCTACATTCCTGAGATAAGGTGTTGATTTTTTAAAATCAAATATATATATATATATATATATATATATATATATATATATATATATATACATATATATATATATATATATATATATATATATATATATATATATATATATATATACAAGTACACACAAGTTTAAAAAAATAAAAGATAAAGTCAGATTTAACTGCGTCATAAGATATTTCAGATCGTAATTTTTTATAACCTCTTAAATTTTCAACAGAAAATATTTAATATTATATTTTATAAGTTTATTATTACGAAGAATCCATAATTTCTAAATTTATTGTGTTGTTAAATATCATTTGGGGGAGTTAAACATTGATGTGTTTTTACACCATGAAAAACGTGCTACAATGCAATCCCAGAATATTGTTAAAAGACGCATAAATCTTATATTAAAATATATAACACAAGAATATATTTCAATTCCGGTGAACTCCCTAAAATTATCTTGCTAAAATATTCAAGGTTCTTTTATACTGTCGACAGCATGTTACAAAAGGTTTTTTACTTTATCTGATTTACCGTAGCTAAACTGTGTTGACAATCCAATGATAAAAGCCCATAGGTCTTCAGCTTATAGACCTAAAGCTTGAAAACAAACTTGCAAACCTGCAAAAACATACACCTATGAAGATATAAGCTTTCTATACATAAGATCAAAGCTTTTAAACATACAGTCTTATCCTAGTTTAAATATACCACTTTAGGTGTATGGGCGTAAACCCACTTTCTTTTAAGAATTTCATAAAATTAAAATATAGTGTTAATCTAGGTGTACTTAATTTAAAAAAAAAAAAAAAAAAAATTTATCTATTGTGAAACGAGATATTTATAATTAAAGTGCACATAATTAACATCCAACGGTCCGATAAAATATAAAAGAAAAATACATAATGACATAGTTTCGTGTATATCTGAAAAATCGTTTAAAAAAAAAAAACAAAAATTAATTAGTCTGCCATTAAGTGTTTAAAAGTTTTTGTATATTATTTTGTATCTCTAATAAAAAAATAAAAAGTGTGTTTATAGGAACACAAAGTCAACAATATTATATGTCACTCTGTACCAGCGAATAAATAAATTTAATATTGTTTTTATGACCTGTGCCTAAGGATCATAACTTATTCATTTTTGTTTTTATTTGGCAACACATCCTGAATTATAATTTTCGGATTTGTTGTTCAAGGAAATTAAATCATTCTGTTTATGAAGTTCAAATTATATCTTCAAATTGGGTTTCAATCGTACAACATATCGTAACGGGACTTTATTAAAATTCTAAAATTTCAAATTCTAAATTAATGACTTTTGATAAAATAACTTATATTTATTTAAAATGCATAAAATAAGTAATGCAGTAAAACATAAGAAAAAATTGTTACATGCTAATGCTAAGGGAGACTCTTAATTAAATACAAGAATACAAGGAGTAATCTGGCTGAGAATCGAACCTCTGTACAATTTTATAGAGTGTACGACTAAGCACACTGGTCATGATAGAAGTATTTGAACTTTGATTTAAAAAAGCTTCATATTCTGTAGATCAATATCTTATCATAAGTTCAATAATATTTCTTAGTAAATTACAGTGTATAATAAATAAAAAACCCACATGATATTACTATCGGAAACGGAAGATACGAACATTCAAACATTATATATTTCCCACAGTTTAGCCGCTGAGTTCGGTTTTTACTATCGTTCCTAACGCCTGGAGTATATGTGAATTTTATTACACTACTTCATCTCACCAAAATACGACCTTCCATAAAAATTGGTTTTTGAAATTGAAGGAAACGGAAACTAAAATTGAAACAGAACTTTCTATTATTTTAAATTATCTATTTTCTAAGTGAATCATAAATTATAAACATAAAGTAAATTTGATAACATTAATATTATCCAGTGCATTAAAATGTTACTTTTAGGAAAGTTTTATATTTCCTTAAGTATACTTATCATTCAATGTCAAGTTAGATGAATATCTCCCGGTGGTGTCATTCGATATATGCCACGTGTCACGTGTTACACCATCTTTATTTTTTAAATTATTATTTCCTTCTTTTTCCTTTAAAGTTTTGCCCTAGTTGATGTTCGTACAGACGGGGAATTATACCGGGGGCGTAGTCTCAGCTTTCATCCAAGTTTTAAGAACATTCCAAAAATCTTTGATCTTTTATAGTAGAACTTCTATAGGAGATTCTAGAGCAGATTCCGTGGTTAGTTCTTGTATTTAGCTAGCTATAACTTTATTTAATAATTACACGGTGAGAAAACAACTTTTATCTAAAAGTTTTAAAATTCCTGTAATCAAAAATACCATGAGATCGAGTTTAAAAAAACAACACAAGAGCGACGAAGAAAATATAATTATTTTTGGTCGAGAATCTGAGACACTTCTCTTCAAATCTATAACTATCGGTGCGAAACTTAACACATTGATATATATCGACAGGCCGTAGATTGATTAAATAAAGATTTACAGAAAATTATATAAAAAATACAAGATATATCCAGCTACGCCCTTAAACTTTAATAGCATAAAAGAACCTTTATGTATTCAACAAATGAAAAGGGCTTTCAAAACGTTAATTTAAACATATTTTACTCTAAATAAAAGTCTGTAACTTGTAGGACAACACAAAACCTTTTTTTTGTATTATAAAAGGCCATTGAAAATGTCGTAACAGTAAATAAAAACAGAAAGTTAGAATGCTTGACGCAATTACACACGAGCCATGTGGTCTGTATGCTTGCTAATAAAGACTGGCTTCTATCGTCTTGTACATTGTAAATACGCAATAAAATGTTATTGTTTTCTTTTTTGCTTAATTATAATAACCACTTGATTTTATTGATGCTATTATAATGATAATACGATTCGGCAGAGGCGTTCTGTCGCATACTTCAACCTAGAACTATTTATATTTTTTAGTACATTTAGCACATTTAAAAAACAGTACAATGAAAACATTTTAAATAGTTTTTGGCATATTTTTATAACAAAATTGATTGATTGATTTTTGTTCTTGGCGTCTTTGGTTTTTAAAAATATTATGGTGTTGTGGACCTTTAAGAAATATAGAATGTATTTTTCATTCTGCTAATATTAAGAATAAATTCTTGCTCCTTGATGTCAAAATGATTATTAAATTTAAATAAATAAACCTATAGGCAATAAAACAAAGTAAGATAAAGACGTAGCAGAATAAATATCATTGAATGGTAGACTTCAAAGTATATTTCATTTTTAAGACTAAGACGCAAAAGAAAACATTAATTTGATATATTTTATGTAAATAAAATTGCTAATTATATACTTCATAATTATTTTCAATTAATTTTTCATTAAAAGGTACCAAGGTCTAAATAACGTCTCTAAAGGAATTTCCTATTAATTGCTTATTTAACTTTTAAAAATCTCTTGGAGATTCCAATCTCTTTCACTCCAATTAATTAGTGAATATTAATTGAAATAAATCCTTAAATAATTAAAACACAATGGTTATTTTAATATTATATAAAGATGAATACATTTAAAATTTTAATGAAGCGGAAATTACAAAGTTAAAACTTGAATAAATTATCACTAAATTTTTCTTTTCATTGATGAGTTAATTTTACTAATGATAGCCCAGGTGGAAAATGAATATTGGAATTAGGTTTGAGCAAGTTAGCAAGTCTGCTATAATTTTATACTTGGCAGTCGCTCATTCGATTGTGAGATCTTCTTAGGCTATTTATCTGGTCAAACAAATATACGAGTTAACTAGTACAACTTGCATTAAATCCGACGCAGTTTATAGCTGGAAGTGTTCACTCACACTTCGTTTGTCTGAATAGAAAGTCCCTTTTAAACGAATATCACTACGTTGCCTTTTTCCAGGGATTAATGCCTTTAACTTAAAGGAACGATTATCAATCATAATAAAAGAACTTAATCTAAAAGTAAAATAAAATAAATAATAGAGTAAATTAGCTAATGCAAAAATGTAAATTAATCAATTTCCAATTAATCTCAAAATTCTAGAATTGTGTTAGTATTGAGTTAACTTTCTTTCTTACACCCTATTATTTTACTTTGTTCTGTTCTATTGCAAAATAATTGGGGTTGGAGGTAAGGGTTTCGATTGGGATTGGCTTGGGGTGTTTCAAGCTGATTTAAATGTAATTTGTAAGTTGAATACAATTGTTGCTTTTAATTAAATAAAATCTAACAGGGGTTGTGCCTTGAATATGTGATTGTAATTCAGTTTGACAATAAGGAACTGGAAATCCAAACAATGTTTTTAAGTTTCAAATACATATAAATAAGGGTAAATTGAAAGGAGAAAGTTCTATAATTAAACTCTACGTCGAACTACGCATTTTATAAACTATGGGAATAGTTTACAAATTAGTTTGCTTTTAGTAAACTCTAGATGCGTAGTAGTGAGAAAGTTCTAAGAGTTGGTATCGACTCCTAATGTACGTGGATTAGCTGTTATAGAAAGTGAAACCTCACAAGGTATCTGATGTGTTGTAGATACACTCTTAAATATTCTTTGACATTTGACTTCTTATTTCTGAAAGATATAAAAACGTTACAGACAATTTTCTAAATCACGTTAAAGAAGCTAAGTATGTCCTTGTATGGATAACATAGTCACCGAATGAGTTAAGAGATTGACGCTACGAGTACGTCATATCAGCACCTGCAACTCTATAAACTCTTTTCTAAAAATAACTTTACTTGACTTAACAGAAATTCAATTGTATTTAGTTTCAAGTCAATTTACTGTTCCTACACCCATTAGTGTGTCCCTAAATGGCGCATTGGATGATACGTCACTGGTTGCTATGTTTTTATATTTGTTTGTCAACCATACCTATTTAAAAAAAAAAGGAATTGAGTATTATTTCCCTTAATTGAAACATAATAGCGCAAAACAACCCCATTCCATTTTATTCAGAGTAAATTTGTTACAGATTTCATTTGAATGGTTTCATTCTATCCAGTGTAAATTTGTTATATATTCCAGATGATAATTAGAATATCTAGAATATATTTCAATTGTATTTATGAAACAGTGTTTTAGTTTTAGTACATTACTAAAGTACAATTTAGTGGTGCAATTTGTTATCAAGAATTTCAATTTATATGTATGTATATTATATGTATTTGTCATAATTGTTTTTTTTTTTGCAGCGTTAAAATTTCCACTATATTTCATCTAACCTTACTCTAATAAAATTTAAAATAAAGTTAAACAAACTTAGCAAAATATAACCATATCTTTGAATTCTTTACACCTTCACTAAGTCTCTTATGTTTTCTTCTAGTTCCCCGCACCACCTCTGTTCCTTCCTTCTTTTCTGAACTACTACTATCCACCTCCTTCCTTACCTGCCCTCTGTTACCAACTCCCCATCTCACTTCGCTCTCTACCCTTCCCTCACATTCCTTTTTCAAGGAGCCGGTTCTGAAAAGCACTGAGCCCAGTTTAAATTTGTTCTAAAACAATTATAATTTATTGCATTATGCTGTTTATTACATTGGACAATTTGGTATAATAAAAAATACTGATTAACAATATTAATGTACCATAATATCTTATGCGAAACCATAGGGACCATTTTCTGAAATAACTGATCTTAAATAGTTTTCTCTTGTGAAAAATAAAATCTAGAGAATCATTCGAGAAACCCATGTTTACCAATTTATTATTAACATGTTGACAATAAATCTTTCAGTTAAATTAAAGTATTGTCAGTTTTTCCCAATAACGGTATTTTATTTTTATCTCTTCCTAAGAATAGCAATATTTATTGTCCTCTTGAAAGGATAATTTCGCCTGTATGTACAGATAATCGATACAACATTATTGCAATAATATATTTATTAGAACTTGACTTATGTTAAAATATGTAAAATTATATATTTTTTTCAATAATGCTACTACGTAGCTGCATTTTTCATTACAGAAGACCATCAAAATATTGTATACTTTTATTTTTTATAACTTTTGTGAAATATAAAACCCTATAAAATATTTAATAAACGTAAACGTTGAAATGAACATAAACTTTTATTTTCGTGCACCTTGTTTTGGGGGTCGTCCTTGCTTTATAGTAGAACATTCAAAAAGATTCAAAATCCCGCAACATTTTATTGCTAAAATTTTTCAAATATGAAGAGCTAACCAAAATGACGATATTGTAACCACGATGTTACCAAAGGTAAAAATTGTGCTAGAAAGTTAAAATGTTGTATATAGGATAACTTTGGTACCTAATTTACAAATGCATTTTAAAAGAAAGTTGATCACATAACGAATAAAATGAATGTCAGTGAAACAAAAAACATATCGTATGTTGAAGTTGCTCTTATTTGTAGGACCATAACATTGGCTAACGTTATATGCAATTGATGAATACTCAGAATAAAAAAAGAAATAAAATTTGATTAAAGAAAATTTCAAAATATAAGGCATAGTTTTGTACTTATTTAATTTTTTCTAAAAAAATATTTTTTTAATTCCACAATTTTGTTTATTATAGTCTTAAACATAGTTTACAAATAAATAATTAGAGTAGTAAATACTGATTTTATAAATACGTTCCATTTTACGTTTTCTAACTTCCAGTCTCATCGATTTTTATCAAAGAAAATAAATTCCTTAAATCACAATGAGCTTACTTCAATATCCTGATATAAAAACCAAAAACACTCAACACTATCACTGCTGTTCATGCCACATGATCGAATCTTTTAATTCCTCAACTTTATCCCACGGGAATGGTGGATTGCTTACATCCCGTCTAATTCTCAATGGTCTGGAAGTGCGGGATAAACCTTTATAACCAGTTCCAATAGATGAGTGTCCTCCGAATCCTCCAGAGGTTCCCAGATAAGACGCTGGAGTCACTGGACGTCTTACTTGTGCCGCTTTAATACACATCATTCCATAAACTCTGATGCCAGGAACGCTGGCGTAGGTTGGCTGATCGTGAGACTTAGGTCCTTCTGTTAAAATAAATTTAGAACAAATGTTATATACAAATCAATACAATCGGACATTTCTGTATAATTCTGATATCAATTTCTTCTAATTCAAATGTAGCTTAAGGCTTACAAAGCTTGTAATTTTGTCTGTGATATTTTTTTCAAACGAAATTCATTCACTCAATATGATTCCACAAACTGGGGTATCATCAAAGCGCAAACATCATTTGGGACTGGCCGTAAGCTACTGATCACGTGGATTACACGGTTGTAATCTTTTATATGTAATTTACATTTTGTCCTTAAGCAAAAAAAAAAAAAGAAAAAGAAATTAAGATAAAAGTTATAAATGGTTGGATTTCCATCCCTATTTGTTTTAATCAATATAAAAATACGTCTTTGAACTTGTATGAACTTTAATTGCTTAAGAAAAGATTGTCTGCTCCTGTTCAACATCTCCCATTTTACTGTAATGAGTGTACTTCGCTAAAATGTAACATAAATGTTGATTTTTTAGAATATTAAATATCTCTTGGTATATTTATTTATCATTTGGTGAAGTAATTTTTTTGTTAATCATGAAATAAATTAATTCCATCTCCGGGAATCTAACCTGTACCCCAGCATAGCTGAGTGTTACGTTTTACAACTTAACTATCTCGGCTACCCAGATGACAGAATAAATTTGCACTCGCACTAGCGCCTAAACCAAAAATCTGTAGTGTAACAGATTTCACGCAATTAGAACATTTGTGGGATCAACAGTAAGCGGTTTTTAAGAGTGAAAGCAGAATTAGTTTTACGTTCATTACGCTCAAAATTTATGTATCTGACGAAGAGATATTCAAAAAATACAAAATGGTGAAACGGATTCTTTCTTTTTATGACTCTTATAATCCTTAAAGATGTGTTCTTATGGTTGTAATGATTTAACACTAACATTTTATGATGCTATTAATCCTAGGAAAAGCTATTTTTATGATTCTGAAGGTGCCATTTAGATGTTAAAGAAATTTGAAATACATCTATCATTAAATACATCTTAAATTCTTCTACTCCTTGAGGCTTGCGGTACCAGACTGTGAAATTTGCATTCACCTATGGAAATTGGACCTGGTATATTAGGTATGCAGCTGACGAAATTCTCACTGAAGAGTGTGAACATTAGTGCATAAGACACATTAGCTTTTCACGGAACACGCCTGTGAGCAATGTCAATGGTAACCAAATATTCGTGTATCTAGGATTCAAACCCTGTCTCACGGCTAGCGTTCACTTTGTTTATCATCTTTACAATAGTATAATTTAAAATAAAGAACGATCTTATTTAAAAGGTAATAAAATAATTTATTCAATTAATTATATTGCTGTTGATAGTGATTGTTAAAAATTCATTTAATTTATTTAATGCAATTACTTAAAGAACTGATCTTACCTAATTTATTTTCTTCCGGACATCTACAAATGACTAGATAGTGACTTTTTCCTGTTCTTACATTTTGCAACGCAAGCAGAGACCAATCCCTCGGGGTTCTGCATTCCCTCACTTCACTTGTTGCTTCACAAGTTTTTATCAGTGTTACGGCTTTCTGTAATTTATTTTCTCATTATAGATATCAATCAATAAGTTAGTATCGTGCAGTATGCTACAGGGAATTCTAATAGCAAAATCCATTCTATAGAGTAGTATACAATGATAGCAAGCTTATCGCTTCGTAGATTATATGTAATTTGTATTATCATCTTTGTTATTAAATTACCACTGCTGTTATGGATTCTGGATATTACGGAGAATATTGAGTTACCTTTAAGCAACGTTGCCACTGATATAGTTCAAATTACGAGAGTTCGGCGACGATTTAAACTAAAAGCACAACCTTTTAGTGAACAGTGGAGTAAAGTACAAACCATGAGGTTCAAAAATAGTGCGAAATTTCTAATAAATTTAGAAAGACACTATACAATGCTTTAGTATAACTTTTCTTTAGCAAGAGTCGCCGCCCTACTTTTGTAATTTAAACTGTAAAAAATTTCGTGCACTGTACTGTGTTAAGTCCTTTTAAACGAATAGATAAGATCTTTAATCAAAGTCTGATTTGATTTTAAATCTGACAGTATGTTGTGCTCAAAAATCTAATCTCTTCGTGTAAAAGGCCATTATGGTTGTTTCTAGTTAATCTGTATATCTTTCCATTGATAGAATCTGACACGTGGAAGGGTAAAAAGTGAACCGTATTTTTATTTATTTATTTACTACCTGTTGAAAGGCTTTACAGTCTTCTTTTTAAATCGTATCTTAATCTCGAAGTGTAATATTTTAAGAGTCATTAAAACCTACAAAGTTACAGTTTTAGTTTTATGTTTTAACCTTTAATGTAAGTTTTAGTTTGTTTAATACAAAGAAATAGATTTACTTTATTACCTATAATAAGTTATATTAATTTTTTTTAATTATAACTTAGTGCCTTATTTTGTAACCTTCTCTTTGACGTTAGGCATCATGAATTGAATTGGTGTTATATTTATTTGTTTGGTAATATTAAAAAATAAAATTGTGCTAAAAATGGTACTTAATATTAAGATTTTATTGGCCAATATTAACAATCAAATTAATATCAGATTAGTGTAATTCAAGTAAAGGAATAAACATTCTCCTTTTTAATTACAAGGGCTAATAACGTTGTAAACATATATACTGTTAAATTGGAGTAATGCTAAAAAATATTGGCCCACTTCTGAACTAGAATAGAGCGATCGTTGTACTCTGTGTACCACTGCTACAATCATATAGTAGATGATATTTAATTACCGCTAATAATTTAAAAGTTTAGTACGTAACACAATAATATCTAATTCACCCACCACCCTGTGTTTCCAGGGATCCCCGTTGTTGACTAGTACTGTTATCAATGTACTCCCTGAAGTGTTTTTAATTAAACAATGCGGAACTTACTATTGTGCGAAAATAATAATTAAGATGAATTTATAATTAAATAGGGAACAATGCTAAGAATATTTATACAGGGTGTTCGAAAAGTAATGAAGTAAGTTTCTATTGTTGCAACAAAAGTTGATAAATGCTTTATTTAATAAAGGTTATACAATCTCTTGGGAAATAATATTAATAATATATTTAAACAAAGGATAACATTTGTAACTGTCATATAATTTCTAAGAAGCGACAATACTAATGTAAGCATTTATTACGTTTTTGTTAAGCTTTTAGTAATTTACAGCCAGTGTTTTTCTTTAAAACGTCTTTTTAATTTGAAGATTTTAATTAATCACAAGAATCATAAATTGTATTTTACATGTAATGATATGGAAACTAGGATTATCAATTGAAAAAGCAATGATATTTGATGGGTGTCATAGACAATGTTGCTCGTCTAAGATTCCCATTATGAGAATTCTTCAAGATGTGTTACACGTGTTTAAGAGGAACAACGGGACGTGATAGACCATGTAAGCTGTAGGAGAGGGATGTAGAGATATAATTAATAAAGAACGAAACAGAGAGATGGGGGGGGGAGGTTGATTAAAGGGACTTTAAAATAGAGAATGCAAAGTTTCAGATAAAAGTATAGATACAAAGTAAAATAACTGTGTAAAAGGCACGATAGGTGACTGAAAGAAATAGGAAAAAAGTAATTAAATAGAAGAAATAGAAGTTACAATAATTCAAGAATAATTAAAATATTACGTCGAAAAAAATGGAGACAACCATTTGGATAATAATTTAATTTATTTAAGTAAACTTAGAAGGATTAAAAATAGTTAATACCTATGTAAATACCTATGTTAAAATAGTTTTAGTTTTGTCATGTTACGAATGAGTTGCTAAAAGAACTGTAAAGAATTTGTAAAGCTAAAATGCATGCACAATAAACACATGTTATATTATTATAGGTTATTTCAATAAGATGTGTCATTATAAGTCAACAGAAAAACGCAATATTTTCGTGAAAAGTGGTGATATTTTTATTTTAATCTAAAGTACAAACTTTAATGGAACACAATATCTACCACAATATCGATTGTATGCATATAGTTCAGAAATGGTGCGAAATATATAAATGACTCTTGTTAAAAGACTTTTAACAATGTTATGGAATGTAAACCAAATTACATAGTTCCAATAATATAAAATTTTAATTAATGCTCACGACTACATAGATCGTCATGCCGTTGGATTAATCCTGGTCCCATTAATTAATTAAATAGCATTCCATTATAGTACAAAGTGATAGATAGAATGTGCATTTCAAAGAAAGCAGTTATTGTTGAATTAGAAACAGATGAGCCCATAAAAATGTATATATTGTATAAAGTATGTATTATAAAATGCTGATAAATGTAATATATTGGTTTAAGTGCTAATAGCTATTAAAAGTTGATGAACTCAAATTAATATAAAAAAGTACTAAGATATTTTCATACACTCTGTACCAGTAATGTATTCCATTAACATTTAACACATCACTAACTGTTCCTATTTACCTTGAACGAGTACTCCGACTATTACAACAAGACTTTATCTACACTTACTAGGTCAACAGAAGACTCTAGGATTAATGTTAACATTATCGTTCTACTTCAAACTAAACAATCACCTTATCGTAAAACTATTGAATTAAATCAATGGCAATAAATTGAAGTCGGAACACAAGTACTTCTTCTACAAGAAACCATAAAATACAAGTAAACTAGAAGAACAAAATTTATTGCAAATCATTTTGTAATGTTTTTATTTTCACATTTAAAATAACATATTAAAATTGGTTGGTTAGTTTGTTTAAAACCATCCACGCGTTGTTTTGTAGTTACATATTATCATAGACGTCCGTAGAAAATTTACAGTAGGGATATGAGTATTATATATTTGTTTTTTCCGGGGGAGTTTCACAACTCATGGACGCTAATGTGTATATATGTTTTACGTATTATATGATAATATTATGTTATTTCCGCTACGTTGAAAATATAATACAAATAATTACATACCGTTAACGCAATTATATTTGAAGTTATAATAAAATAATTTAATGTATTTGTTTATATTATGATAAAGAAAAGTAAAATTGTGTTTTGAAAAGGTTGAGTGATATATTATTTTATTTAAATTAAAGCTTAGCAAAGTTGTACACTTATGTTTATAACAGAGCCGTATTAACATATGTGATCTCTCCAAGATTTTTCTTTATTTTTTACAAACATTAAGGAATTCTGAAGTGGCTCTATTTGCTATCTATTTTAACAACAAATGTTGACATTAGTTAAAAGTTGAATTATTCAAAATATAGTTTTGTTGTTAGGCAGTGAACTGGGTAAAAAATTCTATAAAAATACACCGCCTTAGTTTAATCAACCTATTCTAAAATATTCCTGTCTTCGACTAAGAATAAACACCAACCTGGCTCAAAACGAAGTGGAAGATCTTGAAGACGGATTCTTATTCATAACAGTTTAATTATAAATAACTTAAAACTTATAATTACAGAGCACCACCTTTTAATCTATAAAATTTTTTTTATAAATTAAAAATTTGAAAAAGAAACGGATTGGAAGAGTTTCGAATATACGAATAAATATGTACCAGTATGAGATCACCTTATTTAAATTAATTTTTATTTTACTCCCAATTAAATATCATATACTTTATTAAATTATTATAGATTGTAAATAATTGATTATCACTTAATCTGAATAATCAATTACTATTGACGACATTGCTCCTATTTTACCCTCTCTTCTTGATTGAATTAGGAATAAGGGTTTTGTGTAATATAATTATGTATTTCAAATTAACATGACATTAATTGAAAATATATGAAATTAAGGTGACAAGTTTCTTAAACAGGATTTACGAGTATATTGCCAAAGTTTATTATGTGTTTTTTTTATTAAGGAGGTACAGGACGTTAACGTAAATGATGAACACGTTGTAAAATTTAGAGGGTCGATACAAATAGTTAAAATACATGCTGTCTCAAAATTTTAGAGACCTAGGGTTAATAGTTTTCTTTTTATACATGATTAAAAATAGTCATTTTCCATACAAATCATAATTTTTCTCAAGCTCAATTTCACCACATAATATAACTTTTAACTATAAAAAAATGGTGACACGGCTTTCAAAAACTAGGTGTGTATAAAATAATCTTTTCTGTATCTATTGCAAAATGAAAATTATCAAAAGGATACCTATTTACGAAAATATTTAAATAAAACCTTTAAGAAACAGTAAATGTAGGTTATAAGCCGGCAACGTTGCAAATGCCAATTTGAGCGGGAAATTCAAAATCGAAATAAATGTTATATACAATATAACAATTTATTGGTGAAAGAACCAAATTGCGCATGCGTCAACACACGTAAATTTGCAGCGTTGCAAAATTTATTATTCCTTTTTCAAAATATTTAATTTGTATTATATTGAATTAATATAAATTTAATATTAATTATAGGTAATTTTTAATTTATTAAACTATTATATGCATAAAAATCATTTTAACAAGCAAAAAGCAGTTTAATAGGGAATTGAAAAATTCATTTTCAAAGGAACAGTCCCAATATTTGCTCGTCCCTCATGTACTTCGTATTTTGCATTTCGTATTACCGAGAGATAAACTTTTTGCATTGACAGATTCACGCTTAGGTTTGCCTGTTGAGGTGGTTTGCTTAGTCAAACCGTTACGTGTAACCCCGCATTAGCGCATACACATATTTACCTAAGTGAATTGTTGTTCTATGAGACGATGCTCTTAAGAAACATTTGCTTATTTACAGGTTCAATTCAATAACCATTATTATAACATTAATCATCATAATAAAAACAAACACAATGCATGATAAATAAATTAGAGTTGAACTGCGGTCTGCGAATCCCGTTGACGTATCACGTGACCTACCTTCTTTGATGGATTTGACATTAGACGGGTGGTATGAAGGTCGTCCGCGTTCAAACTTGCGGAACACGGATCCCTGTAGCGTGATGGGCAGGCGCACAATGGTTGCGTGACGTTCAGGCGGACGTACACAGCGTTGCATACCTGACCATGACAACAAATCACATGTTACATACTTCTACATTGTTTATTTATTACATTAAAGCCGAACACAATATTCAGTTGTGTTTAAAGCCAGGTGCACACTGGAGACATGACCGTCTTAACACAATTTTGTTTCTATCATAGAAGAATTAAACAAACAGAGACATTGTTACAATTTTTGTAAGATATATTAAGTGCTCATGGCTTGTGAAGAGTCAGTCTGGTTTAAGACAGTTGTGTCTCCAGTGTGCGACCGTTCTAGACATCAGTTTTATTCTATTAAATTTTCCAAGAACTATTTCAATTTCAATATTTCTTGTGCTACTAATTTGCATACGATTTTTCATATACGAACCCTATATGTTGAAAGGTAGCTTTGATCATTTACCAATTTCATAATTTAAGTTAGTAACTAGGACAGGGCGAAAGAGAACACTGCGCATCAACTACTTTTTTATTGTACATCATGTCATTAACATGATATAGCTGGATCTTCCTGTAGGTTGAGCACAACTGCTTTTTGAAACATCCTTAAGTATTAAGTATGATTCCCACTCACTGCTCTTATTTAGTATTTTGTATTTAATTTAAATTGTTTAGCATATGACATCACGCGTAGTCATTCACAGTACCATTTTTAATTTAATTTATTTTTTACTTTAGTTTTCTTAGTTTTTTTAAGAACTTTACAAGGTCCAATGTTTTAAATTAAAAATATAAAATTACGAAAAACTATACCACTAAAATCAACAAAAACAATCTGTCAAAATGCAGTAGGATTTACTTTTAAAAGAAGTTTAATGTTAGTTTTTGAAAAATATAGAAAAGAAAACAATTTCTATTACTAATTGTTATTAAAAATAGTAATTTAATTATTTCACATACAATGAACTGTCAAAATTACTAACGATGCATACGCACTAACTAAATTAACTAAACTTAAATTAAAACACAAATGTAAAAAGGGATGCTTAAACGAGAACCTGAAATCTAGACTACAATATTAAATAAAAACAGTAAATTAAATATCAAAACAGTGAGTGGGAATGAGGCTTTAATCAACGTAAACATAATTTCTTTCAGATTAATATAATTCATCAAAAATTTTAAGTTTTTCCATTTACGTACGAAGAGTGATATGGCAGTAGTCATTATTGGAACTTTTCACAATTATTTAGCAAAAACGTAATCCTTTTTTAAAACCCTCTCAAAATCTATTGTATCTGGATAATCCAATACCAAACCGGTCTCTGCTGAACAATATAATGAATATGTAGTTACGGATCATGACATGAAACTAATTAATCAACCTTTGTTAAATAAAGAACTATTTTTCCCTTGTCCATATGACAATGTACACGTATAGGGTATAATGAGCATCGTGGCCGCCAAATATTTCCGGCCTCGTTTCTATAACCTAGGAAGTACAATCAGGTCGGAAACTTTTGGCATTTGAATTCATAAATTAATTAGACCACCCCTTACTATTTACCTGCTGGACGGCACACTCTGGTAGAAGGTAAATATGCTGATTATGCGGGTAATGATGGTACTTTGTTGGTTTAATTAGTGTAGATGTCGCTCCGGATGGAAGTGATATCGATCCAGAAATCTGTAAGAAGAAAAACATCATTTTAATATATGCGAGATTTACGTACTCATAAGCACAGTCCAGCAATAAAATATGGTTGCCTGAACGATTTCGTATTTATTGTTTTAAATATTAAATTCATTTTTTTTTTAAGTATATAGCTCAAGAAGCTCAAGTATGTATTTAGCTTCAAATATGCAGTTTAAAAATCCAATGGCATTTTGCAACTGTTTTGACTAACATAATACTACTGTAATATTTTTCATAAGTTTAATTTTACATTATATGAAACAATTGAAGAAATTCCTATAATTTGATTTTGAAGTTATAATTCAAATTCCGCATCTATAAATTTTCACACAGAGAAATTTACATAAACTGTTCGATTTACATGTTTATAAGAGTTTCTAAGATGATAATCTACAAAGATAAAGTAACGGTGAATGTTATCAGCGTATGAATCTATTCGTTCGTTAGAAAATATTCAGAGTTCCTTATCTGGTATCATATATCTGCCACAGTAAGAGAAGCGTGGGAGTATATGGTGGGGGAAGCGGAGCCGACTGAATGTGGCGTTTAAATGCAAATAAAACAAATACATATAATTAAATGCAAAACTATGTAATAACTGCAGTACTTACTTAAGGTAAATATATGTTCAAGCTAGTCATTTCTGTTTGTTTGTACGTATATAGTCTTTTATATGTTATATGCAAAACTAACTCATTAACTTTCTCATTAAAACGTACCTTATCAACAAGTTATCAAAGGAGCAGTGCTGGGCTGTTGAAATTATTATGTGAGTTCTTTCGTCCTTTCAATTTTATTGATTCTATTTGCGACTCTTACGTCAGAGATTCCGATATTCAAAGTTTATTTTTCAATCAATTTCTTATAATCAATCAAGAAAAATACACAACCCAATTATTACGTATACCAATGTTGTGCCAGTAATTAATAATTTAAATGTATTCTATGTTGATTCTGATTAATACTTGACAATACCTCATTTGTTTACCACCAGTTTCTTCGACACGGATGTTGATATCACATATTGTGCTAATGTAGAACAGTGCCCTTACTTCCTCCTCTCGTCTTCCCGCCCACCACACTTTATATAATTTCTCCACTTTATTATCACGTTTGTTTACCTACAAACAAAGTATGTTTGAACACCGGCCCCGACAATTCCCGGCAATACATTATTTACAGGTTAAGCGCTCATTCACATTGAACTTGTAATAAAACAGTAACTATGTTAAGGTCTTATTACATAACTACTTCATAATCTTCGTAATTAATTTCTATAAGAAAGTTGCTCTCATATACTTTACATTGTTTGTCAATTTATATTAACATTGAGAAAAACGTTGTTTTTATAATGCAAAATGTAGAGCGTCGTATTATTCTAGTAGGCGGATATTATATACCTTTTTAAAGTATGTATACTCTGACTCTCTTTATAGAATGGCTTACATAGAGGCTTGCAAGGTATGCCGCTGCCCATTGTTTTAGGGAACTACGTTACATATTTCAACTTTACATTAAAAATAAATACAAATTGGGATGTTTCCTATATAAACCATATACATTGTTTGCTGCACATGGCATGCTTGCTGCCTTATCACAAAACATTGCTATTCAAAAAGTTTTCTCTTGGCACCTCTGAATTTTTCTTAGAGCGTCGTAAATCAGAGCTAATATTCACATATGTTGACAGTTTACGCATTGAAAATCTCGAAGGTACATTGCTTTACACATTGAAATATTCTTATTCTTTAAAAACTGAAGTAAAAGAAAGCGCAACCAAATATAAAACGATGTCAGCTTTTGCGAAGTTAGTAGAAATTTAATAGTTTAAATTTTACAACTAATAGAAAGTTCGTAAACCTTGAAATCGTCAAAGGATTCGTTTGACTGAGAAGCTCATGCGATGAAGACTAGATGAGATTTTCTGATTTCTGTATATTTTAATAGAATAAATAATATCGTTTAATCACTAACGCATTTGCTCATTATTTTTATATTATTAAAGATTTAATGTTCCTTTTTATAGCTTCTAAATATGATTATGTTCTCCAATGTATTAAAGAAACACTACAAATACTTTGTTTTTAATTTAATCGTTTTATCTTCTGATTGACTCGATAATTATTTCGTTATAGATGCATTAATAAATACCATCGTCTAATATGGTCTCAACACTTGTACAGAATTATTCTCATTACACAGCAAACGCGATATATTATTTACACAAATTTGCAAAGTCATTGCGTTGCAGATAAAGTCATGCATAATTTACCGTGTTACATTTATTAAACGGCCTGTACTTAAAACTCTAATACATGCTCATATAAATATACATTACGGATATAAAAAATTGCCATTAACAAACACTCAGTATAAACCAAAATGATAAATTATTTTAAATGCTATAGTTAATCTGTATACATTTGTATGCTACTAGGTTTAATAAAATTAAAGCGAACCAGCGAATTCCTCAGTTGCAGTTTTCTTGGTTTCGCATTCTAAATTACATTTAATAAATAAGCAGAACTGACCCCGCGTTTTGTCGTTATTGCTTCGTGTAACATGTGAAATATTAGCTGTCAATTTTTTAGACAAATAAAATCGCGAAATTGAAATCTATCTTTTTACCATATATAATTTAAGATATAAATTTTGTGTGATAAGATAGGGTAAAAGCAATTTTCGATAATAAGGAAAAGCGATAGTAGAGGGTCTCGTCAAACTTTTCAGTTTAATTTAGCCCATTCATTGTTATCACAATGGATTATATCTGCAATAGATGTACAATGTGAGGCAGTAATGCAGCACGATTTCACATCTTGCTAGCGGGAATGGTGAGGGGTAATGAAATTAGGGGACTTGACCTTGGACGTATACATAGCTGGAAGTGTTAGTATGACCATGGAGTGTTCATCGAGTAATGTGCACCTCATTTATGTTTAAATAAATCAACTTTTTTTTAATCTCCAATTTTTCTCATTTTTTTAAATCGTGCTCTTTCAATGCCTCGCCCTGTACTAGTATCTCTACGAATATAAACAATGGGTGCCTCGAGAGAATATTCGCATTATTGTGCAGTTGCTTAAACAATTTTCCTTATGGTTTGTAATTGATGTATTGTTCCATCAACATTATCGAATGATGATAAGCATCATTACAATCTGAACTCGCCAAGCAATAACTATCTGCATAACTCATCAGGTAACGTCCAATCCATCAAAGGTTCGTGCTTTACCTATAAAGTAAATGATTACAGCTCTAAATCAAATTCACTTAATGAGAAATTACTGAACGCATCTATGAGGCATCTTCCTGACAATATAATTACAGCAGGTTTTCTTCTCGGTCAAAATTGTAGATATTCATAAGTAATGCCATAACAATAGCCCCATCTGTTATCATGAATTACAGTGGGTGGTCGTCTTATTAGACTCAACTTCAAGCATTAACGATTGTGAATTTTAAATATTTATAATTAAGCGAAACACTATAGTTTGAAAATGTATAATTATTTGTTAATAAATCGCAATCTTATAGAAGATATTATTAATTGCAGTAGTTTGATCCACAATTATTAAAAGGACCTACAGTTATAAAAATTAAATTTGCGTGTGATGTCACATTTGATAATTGCCATCTCTTTTACACAACAGTATGCATGTATGTGATACGTCATTTAATACTAATTGCTTGTGGTTGTGCATCCCATCAAGTTTTTAATTATGATTGTTGTGAAAAATTAAATATAATCTCGACTACTCACGAGTCTATTATGTAATACACATATTATGTAATGTTAATAGGCTTTCTTTTAAAAGAAGCTAATAAATTTAGTCACAAAACGTTGTATTTTAGATAACAAAATGTTAGATACACCTTATATACACGTAACTGTGTTTACCGGGAGATTACTTCTTTTTTATGAAATTATTATTATCTTTGGTTATAAAGAAATAGGGTCGACAGAATAATCTTCTTTTATGATTCACATATAAATGGTAAGTTCTCAATTCATCCTTATACGCTTGATTTATATATATTCCGAAATACTTTTTTAAATCACATCTTGCTTTTATTCTGTGACGCCTGCAATCAGATAAATACTACCGTAATAACTTTGAAAAGGTCTACAGGCTCTTTGTTTTTAACCTTTGGAACATTTATTTCTCGAACTGTCTCATATTATATGTAGTGTATTCTATTTCTATTTAATAGTTTCGAATAATTCTGTGATTTTCAACTCCTAAGTGTAAATTTAATATTAACTCTAGATATGGTATGAATACAGGCAGCAATTGCATTATGGTTCACTAAACATTACACTGTTGATACGAAGCATTGTTTACTAGTGGTGGAACTACCTATCAATACATCGTAGTACTTATAATTATATCGATGTATAGTTATTTATCGATTTTTTGTATTCTATTTTATTATAATTGTTTTGCTTTCCTTAACTTATTTGATAATTAAGATCTAAATTAATCTTACATTAAATCTATTTAACCTCTAAATTAATCTTCCATCGATTCTTCTCCTTTTTTCTCTTATTTTCTCTTTTACTTCTTTTACTACAAAAAATTAAAATATGTATAGCAAAGTAAGTAAAAATGTAAGTAATTTTAACAAAATGACAAATATTATTAATTTTTGTATTGAATATTTTATATTTTTATTAGTTTGAAGTTCATTAATATTTCAGAACAAGTTTCATTGCTTTTGTGAAGAAAAGCAAAATAAATTTGGTTAATCCATAGAAATAAAATTGAAAAAAGAAAAAGTATAAATATGTTTGTTTTTTTTTAAAAGTTTAATTGTTAATAAAGTTTTGTGTGCACATGATAATAACCTCAGATATTGAGACCAGGACATCATAAAAACATAGTTCTTGTTCAAGATAGAACCCAGCATCGGAAATAGGCTAATGGTAAATACATTTTTACACCTTTGTATAACAAGTAACAATATCTAAATAACAATAATCGCAAATAATGCTAAAATAGGAATTGTTTGAAATAACAATCGTGATTTTTGTATGTTATTCGTGATGAATATAGTCGTCACAGGAAAAAATACGATGATATTCGACATAAACATCGTTAAACTTTAATCAACGTTTTAACACCACTATGCACTTAAGGCTCGATAGATACTCATAGAACTACTCGTGGGTAATGGATAGGTTCGATATTATATGCATCACCGATCTCAGCCTGTAGATAAATAATCAACGTTGAACAGAGGATATGAAGATACGATCTAACGGCCAGGCCAAACGAAGACGTTTGAATTCCGATAAATCTATAGAAAGGAAAGAAACCGCAACATGTTTAAACAGGAAGATAGCATATCCTGCCTATTGTTCATAATAAAAATTAAAATGTTGTAATCGTATATAATTATAAATCGAATTGTATATTATTTGCAATTATTTTTGCAATAATAGTATTTAGAAAAAGTAAAAGGGTTATAACGGATTTTGTAGATTGGGGAAGTATAGTTTTATGTCGGCAGTTCACTCTCGGCGAGACATTTGCCAAAACATTTTCTCAAGTCTCGTATATTTTGACTTGTGTCAAAAGACTGATCATAAACCGAGGCAAACCAACGCAAGGCGAAAACTACACTACACACTCGATCATTATACATAAAATGTAAAAATGTATCTAAGCACAAAATGTAAACTCAAAATGTAAACTCAAATTTAACGTGATATTTTTTCTTTCTTTTTTAAATGCATGAACTTTCGATAGTTATTAGTACTTAAGGTGAAACATTACTTCATGGTTATATAGTGAGATATAGATGGCAACAGTGTTCTTAACTAAAATGACAATCGATTTGCAACTTTGTTCTAGTATTCAATGTTTTCAAATATAAAAACGTAAGTAACTTTGCACACGATTGAGCTATTTAAACCATATAAACTTTAGGAGTCAGATAAATGTTCAAACTTTGTTTATAAATAGTATATCAATATCATTAATGAGTAAATCAATTATTTAGAAACATATAGCGTGTTGAAAATCAAATTTCTTACATTTATAAACATTTGTATTACATAATTTATAGTTTATAGATATTTAAAATATAGAGACTAAATTAGATTCATTGATAAAGTCAACAAAGTTTTTTTAGACTTTTTTTCTGCTTTAAAATATCTGCTTAAGTCTTCAAGCATATTACAGTTTTGTTTGTGTGATGAGTACTTGTAGCATTGAAGAATAATTTGATTTACTATTAGTGAGCTCTAACATTGTTCCCAGATTGTTTGTTTTCCTTTCAATAATATGTATGAGTAACATTTGTATGATCTATCATGAGTTACGTTTTATTATTAACCGAAGTTCATCATAATTCTCAAGAAATCAAATATTTAACCTTCAAATATCAAATATTGAATTTTCGGCACTTAACCGAAAATGTTCGTACACAAAAGCTAAATATTCGGACTCGAACACGCAGGTGTGAACGCTACATAACTCTAATAGCACTACAATGAAGAACACGAGTATTTTATACGAAAATTACATTGCAACTAGTATAATAACTAAAATAGCTGCCAATGAAATAGTTCATGATGACAAAAAGCGTAAGGTTGGTTCACATCCTGCCACAATGAAGCGCTTCTCACTCTCTGTTCATATTCTAGTATAGTTATATGAATTTGAACCTTACTTCGAACGTCGTATTGTAACCTGGTGGCGTTAAAAAGCAGCGGCAGCTGGTGGCGTTATGTGAACTACGTATTTCCTTTTTCAATTTGGTGGAAGGATTACATCCGGCGTAATGAAAATGTAACGAAGCAAGAACACAAAATGAAGAGGAAAACATAAATGACACAAATAAATACAGATACTATACGTTGTAGGATTTATATTATAGAAAGGGGTAAATATAAAAACATACAAAAAATTCTCATCGTTGTCAAGTTCATTAATTTCGATTCCCGAGGGCTGAAGCTTATTCCTGACTGGGTATTTCAAAATACGAGTATGTAGTATATATTATTTATATTAGTACGAGTATGCATGTTTAATATGAATTGAAAAGCGCTCATAGTTTACATAAATACGACGACTTACTCACATTTGCAACATGAATAATTCGAATTGAATACACAAGCTTAAGAAATACGAGTTTTTAACATCTACAAATTCTCATAAAAGTCTGTAAGGTAAATAAAGTACAAACTATGAAAAAAAAATAATAAAAGAATATATATATATATATATAATATACTGGTATTACCTCCCGTCGCATAAAGGTCTATATCTACACATCAGTTATCACACGTGACAATCAGTGCCAAGTCGCTTTTAACTGGGAGAAATACTGACTCACTGAGTGTCACTGATACTGACAAGTAAGAATAGCTTCATACAAAATGTATGGAACAATATCATATTTCACTGACAGTGAACGGCACGGCACTGGTCGTCACTGATGTGTGTTTGGAAACCACAAAAGTATAAAGCTGTGTTACGTCATGAAATGGATTCAGTAGGATTTATACACAAAAGAGATTTAAACATAATAATGTAATCCAGAGATTACGGTAAATTGAGCATAATACACCTGTAATTACTATTAGTAACTCAGTTAATAACTTCAACGTGTGTATTACGCTTACAACCAGTTTATAAAAGAAACAGCCTGTTTACACAATGCATAATATATGTGTGAAATGTATTATACTGTATTTTTTTCATTCTTCTTTATTTATAATATAGAACGGTACAATTAGATTCTCATCTGTTTATTTGTTCAATAAACTGTGAAAATATATATAAATTATTATGAAAAGAGCTGTATCAGAAGTTTTTTGCTGTCATCTCAAATCATATTTTGTTTTATTTTAAAACAGTTCTGTTTTTCAAAAACAGGCTGTTCAATTGTTCACATTGAACAGACTGGTTTTGTTTTTAGTGTTTTTATGTGTGTCCCCTAAAAATTATAAACATGATAAACAACAAATGACAAGCGCAAATGTTTATAAAAAACAAAACTGCGTATTGAAACCAAGCAGACTAAAAAACAACAACAAACGTGTTTTCGTTTGTTCTTACCGACTCCTGATGGGAATGTGTTTTGTTAACTAAAACAGCAACAAAAGATAAAAATGTTTTGAGAACTGTCTATTTGGTGTCAACATTGGTGTCTTTGTTCCTGTTTTATTGAACTGTCTTTCTGGTGTTAAACTGGTATAAGAAGTTAAGCATCAATGCCCTCTGGTTGACAGATCTTGTTGATATTTGGCATAGTAATTCAGTACTACAAGTGCTAC
This sequence comes from Panorpa germanica, assembly GCA_963678705.1. Classification (NCBI taxonomy): domain Eukaryota; kingdom Metazoa; phylum Arthropoda; class Insecta; order Mecoptera; family Panorpidae; genus Panorpa; species Panorpa germanica. Next base: position 11,758,028 of record OY783214.1, read on the forward strand.
AAACTTATGCCAAAAGATTTCTATAAACTAATTAGCGCGGGTTTTTTACCTCACAACAATCTCGTTGAGCACATCTCGTACGTATGAATCAAATTACATTATATACGCACGTATGAAATACAGACTTCGATACAGTGATGTATTAATAAGCATGTACTCATTTCGGTCCTGATCATGCTACGTTTAACGACGCCAGCTATTAGTAATTTAAACCGAGTTACGAGTACCATATTTAACATTTTGTATTACTTATATCATTAACAATTACAGATCAATTTAACAATAGTTTTACAACAAGAAAAGATAACTATTTCAATGTCATTGTCAGATGTTATTTATCTGCTTTCCAAAATTTAAAGAAAAAAACAGTTATCTAGAAATTATTGCTACCGCAACATTAAAAATTTACTTTGTTTAAAAGTATGGTGACATTTACTGCAGTTAACAGTGCGTGAAGATGGCATTTAGATTTGTCATGGCTGTTGAATAAATTTCATGTAATTATTGGGATATGTCTAGTTTGATGAGACCACGAAATAAAAGTTGAAATCTGACAGTTAACCATATTATAACCTGTTTAGCTAAATATGTAATTGTTATTATTTAAATCTAAGTAAACTGTCTAATTTTTTATTATTTTTTTTTATTTTGGCTTTCGCTTATTCAACCTTCTTGCCGTATATTTCACATTAATTGTAATATAGTTATTGTATTATTTTTGTAGATAGTTATAGAGATATGTAAATTTTTTTTTTTTTTTTAATATAGATTTTTGGGCTTAGTAGGCACGTAGCCTTTTATCGCCCCTAATACTATTCTGTCTTTTCTTATATATTATACCCAGATAACAAGAATGATCTGTTCATGGCAACTGCAGTTATAAATCTCGGTTTCTCAATCAAAAAAGCGGTGAATATGTAAATTGAATTATCAAAGTTTGAATCAATATACATTGATAACAACCAAACCCAGAATACATATATATCTGGTCCGGGGATCGAACCCGAAGACACAGCAGTCAGCGTCAAGCATCAATGCTCTCGCCCACTGTGTCGTCTACTGTCTAATTTAAGTAATCAAAATCTTCAACATTGCAAAGAAAAAAGTGTCCACAGATTCGCATACCTCTTATCAAACACATTAGCTTTACAGTATAAAACATGGAAGTGGAAGGAGAGAGGTAGAAGACTGAGAGAGGTAAATATACTAAGTCAACAACTAAAATCGACATCCAATCGACTATCTCAGTTAAAGTTGGTTCGAAGCACCTTGCTTAAAAACTCGGATGTTAACTCATTTATACGACTAACCAGGTCATGCCTGTGACGCTTACCTTAAGACTTTGTTATCGGATTCAGTTTTAGGATCTCTGAGCTAAAATATTTACTGAGGTCTTTTAACTAGATTCTGTTGTAGGAGAAAGGGAGCATCAACACAGGTGGCATTTGTACATCGACAAAGAGTTCCCGATTATTACTGAGATTTCCATAAATTTGCGCATGAGCATTTTGTTTTTATTCAATAATTTTAAAAAATTGGTTTTAAGTTTTTCCATTGCCTTGAAAAAATCAAATCTAATCCAAATTCAAGTCTTCTTTTTTTTCTAGTCTAAATAGTTCTCTGAAAGCTCAGGAATTAACCTTCTCTTTAATCAATTCACGAAAGGATTAATACAGGTCAATAAGGTAAAGGATTGATCTACATCTATAAGATATTCCAATGTATACGTGAAGCTTACCTTATATTCAGTTAATAAATTATTATTCAGAAAATGTTGTAATAATATATAAAATTTAATTACCATGGAATCTAAATTACATGACTCCACCATAACTGTAACACCTTATTTTATATTTAATTAAAGATAATTATTTTTATATCAGAACGTTATTATTATACGTATACAAACAATGATGTCTGTCGTGTTGAACATCACATGACTGTAAATCATTGAATAAATTACAAAATGATTCCGCTTCTTTTTAATTGAGATATGTTAAATTTATTATACCTCTTGCATCTTTTTCGGACAAGAACAAATGCTCATACAAAACCTACCAAGTTTAGTGTGAATATTTTTTAATATTCTGTTCTAAAATTTGATGTAATTTTGTGTATCAATATAAAAGTTCCAAGTTATAGAATTTTTTGCTAAAGAATCAAGACATTACCCAACAAGAAAACCCATTGCTAGCAAGAAACACTATGCTTAGGTATTAATTTCTTTTCTAGTAATATAAATCATATTTTAATATTATCTTCACGTAGTTTATTGCCAGAACGATTTGACTGGATATAAATAACCACGTACCAGTAATTTAATTCCGTTAACTTTGCTATAGCCGTGCGCATGCGCCTATGCATCATGAATCAAGTCAAGTCGACTCAAACACTCAGAACTTCTAATACTGATTGCATTTTGTGCAGAAATAAACAATACGGAATTATATCTCTGCACTAGAAATACATAAATCACGTCCATTGTTTTGTACGTTGCATTTATTAGATGTATAGGTGAGTTGCTTTTATAATCTAGTCCGTAATATTAGTTATATGTACTGCCACCAGGTGTTTTAAGGTTATTCAATTGATTGCTTGCTGCAGTAACCGCACATTCAATCACATAGCGAATTATTAATAAACAAAAAGAAATAAATTGTATTTTAAATATGCAGGTCAGTTCTCTCTATATATTTAAAACAGGGGCTGGAAACATTTAATAAAACAGCGACATGTCCGTTAGCCCAAGTTAGTAGATCAAGTGCTTCTATTCAGAGTTCATTTGGAAATTTACATTTTATTTACTATCATGGGCACCGGGCAGGGGGGCAGGGGGACAGGGGGGACGCAGATGGTGATTAAGAAATACAATGTTTATTATTAAATTTATTGTTTATTTACTATTTCTTGCTTTAAATTTAACATTAAAATTCTGTTTAAAAGAAATTATTTTTCTTATTAATTTATTGAAAAAAATTAGAAGTCACTTCTAGCAATCAAAGTATTCAACAAATAACTCATGTTAGGAGGAAAGGAGAAAGAACTACTTTGAAAGGAACGTAATGGTGACAGAAGAGGCAGAGATAAGAAGGCACAAGTGTGGAAGAGGAGCTTAGGGGCAGAGACAGAGATTCATGTGAGAAAACAGTAAAAATTGAAAAAAATATTGTGCAATTATTGAAGCAGGCAGTGTATGAAAGAGGTTGATGGTAGAAATTGAGGGAAGGAGCGAAGAAGAGAAGGAATGGTAGAGTAGAAACGGAAGGAAGAGCAGTAGAAACAGAGAAGCAGTAGAAGTTTAATTTTTTTTTTTTTAAATAGAAAGAGAATGCGTAGAAGGAATAAGGAACACATGTGAAATTTAATTAATCACAATGATATGTAATTTAATAGTATAAGGCGGAAGAATGTAGTGCCTCATGTAATAACTCATGTGATAGGTTTTAAATCCCTGAATAAACGCATGAATGCAACAGCTGCGTGTGCCTTTACCTTTTTCCGTTTATTTTGCATGCCATGTTCAATCATGTAGATACATTTATTTGTCATTGTTATTTGTAACACTTCATGAAGTAATTACTAAGCGTAATGAAAGAATACGTCCGTCCGTCCGTCCGTCTCTATTAAAAGAACGAACAAAGATGAATTAATAATGTGGGATTATTTGTTCAATAAGAAAACAGGATCTAAACTAAATAGATCTTAATAGAAACAATAGATTCTGTAATACGTAAAATTATAAAACAAAGAAAACTAATTATTTGATGAAACAAAGAAATTTACCAGAGATACAGGCATAGGCGTGCATAGAATAAGGAAGGGAACCCGTGACGCACTTTAAATCCCGGAATATCGAGTCAAATCTCTTACTATTTAGCTCAGTAAAAATTTTGGGGTCACTTTCACATCATATTGAAGATGCGTATGATTTTATTGTCATGAAAGAGTTTATTTGCAGTTCAGTTTATCACAGTCGTTCATATGAAATGTCTATTTTATCGGCACAAATGGCGAAACCAATCCACCTGTCAGAATACAAATGAAGATAAAGTTGATGCGAACTATAATTGAAGTGCAATAGTGATAGAAGCGTCACTAAACAGGACACTTCACCAAATTGTTTACTGGGAGATCTAAACAAATTTAGCTACCGAAGCTTTGTTTGACAAGACACTTGCTCTGAAATATTGCTACATAACTAAGGATCTTATTATAACAAGGCAATTTGAGTAGCATCAAGCTTGTCTTCTTAATCAGAGAAATGCAAACTGTATTTACATTTGTACATTTTTATTTTTGTCATTTTGTGTTTAATTCAATTTAGAATTATGAATTTGGAATAACAAAAATATAACCTTGAATTAATAATTGATATTCAGTTAAGAAATATAGAATTTGTAGTGTAACACAGGTGCTCCGTGCATATTCCATCCAATCTGTTCCATGTGAGCCATACAGACCTATGGACGCTTACCTTTAATTTCTAATAAACGAATTATACGTCAACTTAATGTACTTAGGCTAATTGCACGTAAACCATTAGATATCCATGAACAGTGATTGGAATTTGATCTCCAGAGAGATACCCGGTTAATATTGATAACCGTGAAGTAATACATCCGGTACCGGTACCGGCTCCAGCAATAGTAGTTAATCTTAACATTTTCAAGAAGTTACTTATCTTATAATTAAACTCTTGAAGTTACATTAAATTACAAGATGTTAGGGAATATAGCATAAAATATATAAGCGATCTGAATTACTGAGGCAGAGTTCCAAATGAAGAAAGGCACACGGTTGATATTTGGAATAGCCACGTTAAGAACAGTGCTGCTGACGTTAATTGGTATTATACAAAACATTTAAAAAAGGTTTATTTTGATGCAACATTTAATCAGATATATTTCAAGAACATCTGGGTAATATATGTTATAATTGGAGTTCCGGGACTTTGAAGCAACGTGCACCAAGATCAAAACATTGGTTTTCTTAAGTAAAAGATCTCTTAAACACAGCACGTTTAAATTAAGTCGACCGTTAATTATAAAACAATTTTAGTAAGGTTCTGACAAGCTAATTTCAAGATTAATTTTCTAGTAGTCGTATAGAAATTATTTTCCCGCAAGCTTATTAAAATGTAAGGCTTCTACCACAAATAACATCTTTTATTTACTTCTTAAGAAAACAAAATGTTGTCAAAAGCACATGCTTTAATATAAAACAAACATATAGAAAACATTAAACATATACGGAGAATAAATCTTTTGCGAATTGATCAGAAATTTTGCCACGGATCATCAATTGAATATCGTTGTTCTGGTAGAATAAAGGTATGCGTCCACATATCAGCAAATAAGTCATTGCGCACATTGTATCGCGTGGTTGGAGGTATGCGTCGATATAACAGTACCACAAGAATCGAATAGGATGTAGGTTTGTTTTTATGACCAACTTTTGGAAGCGTATGTTCTTACTAATCCAAGTATAAGCAGAACCGCTTCCTTCCTTACCCCCTTCCCTCGATTGCTAAAGAGTCAGAATACCATTGCTAAAAATACGATTTTGATACCATGTACTTCTGTTTATTAAGCTATAAATAAATTTGTTTGAAACAAACCGCCTAATTCTTATGAATGGATTCGATTTGTGGGCAGGACTTCCAGGCTAAATTGCGTGTTAGGCTATCACATTCATAGTGCCGCCGTTTCAACGTGTACGATACTGATCAATGAACGCATTTCACAAAGTAGCCTTTCAAAGAATACTTGCTGGTTGTCGGCGCATACTTTTATATACACCTCAGCTATAATAATAAAAACTTGACAAATTTTTTGAGTATAAATTCTTTTATGAAAAATTCATTACATTGTACATATTTACAATAAGCCAGGCATGTCAACAAAATGCTCATCATTATTCTTCCCTCAATCAATATTAAATTACAATGTAACGACCATGTTCAAGAAGTCTTGTCTAGTTTTTCAAAATGATACTTTCCAACACTTTTAGCTACTTTAACTTTGACCTCTCCGTTACATCACAGAGTTTAATTGTCACTCGGGGAATTGTCTGGCATCGCTAATGTTCACAATATGTATGTAGTTTTTTTGTTTTTTTTTACTTACACCGGTTTTTATATGCGAGACACGATTCCAGTTTATATTCCTATCTTGTTTTATTATGCAAAGGGCCGCTTTCATTTTTCATTGTGAGTGTTATGACCCTTTAATAAATTTCATTAAAATTAACGTTAGATTTTGTTTTGCTTTAAATTTTGTTTCTTTTATAATTTACTTTTCTTTTTTTAAATATTTGCTTTAGCTTTTCAACTTATTATAATATACTCGTAAATTATAATGTTCCAGGTGTATATTTATATTTTTATATGTTTATATGTTTGGTTCGAATTTTGTATGGTATCTCGAAAACAGATCCAGGAAAGTTTTTGAAAATTTTCTACTTTTTCCCTGAATTTCCTGGAAACCCGTAATTTTGGAAAAACTGAAAAAAAGTGGGCCCTTTTTTGCTGTATAATTTTGTATTCGTAAAAGATAGAAAAGTTAAATTTTGCATGTGTCTTACGCTATTAAATGCGAACATATTTCACAATTTAGAAATTCAAAATTTTATAAAAGGGGCGCCGAGAAAATTAGGGGGCCCGATAGGAAACTTTGGAGAAAGCTCAAATTTTGAATTTTGTAATAATTGAATATCATGTTTAAAAAAAGAAAAATCAAAATTTTGTTTGGTGGCACGGGGTTCACATACAAAGGACAGTCGTCGCTTGCGACGAATTTACATTTACATATAATTTTATTTATACACCTATATCAATTTTTTTCATGGGTTCATGGTAAAATCTGCGCTAGGCAACTTTGGGGGAGGGGGTAAACCTTGTAGAGGCCTAAATAAGATCACGTAGTTTATGGATGACCTTTAAATTCTTTATGGCACAAGACAGACTCAACGTTTTGGTCTTGATAAGTATGAAAAGTGGAAATAGTGGAAGCCTATTAGAATCTCAACTTTTTGTATGTTTCTGCATTTATTTGTTTAAAATTATAATAAATCTGGATCAATACCATAAATATTTTAAATTTTTTTTAGTGGCATTCACACCACTATACATTGAAGCAATTTCGAACTGACGTAAATAGAATCTCGTACAGGTATTCTACACTTCTACAGAATAATACGACTTCAACAAGTCTGCTACTGATTATGGTTAATTACATGTCGGCTTTACAGTTAATAAGTGCTTATTACTTAGCACAGGTAGTCTAATTATTATGCTGATTTATAATTAACTAGTTGTCATGTGCAATACTACTTATAAAATACTACAGCTAATTAACTGTATTAAAATATTAGTAAATACGTCTGTCAAAGTAATTTAAGATTTATTAAATAAAGATTAGTAACAACCCGATAAACACTGTTACATATATTTAAGGTTTATTTAACATAAAGTAGTTACCTAGCAGATAAGATATTTTGGGTTAATATAACGTAAGGTTATGAAATAAAAGTTATCTTTCCACTTAAGTGATCGTTTTCTGAAGTTAATTAAATTTTTATGCAAGTTTCGCTATTTTTTTTTTTTGATCCGGATAAGCGGCGTCCGGACTACATTGGTAAATATTTATTTTAGACAACTTGTATACAAAAAATAATATTTATTAATTATATTAAATGTTCACATATGCTTATTTAATTGTATAAATAAGAATTTGCAAGTAAATTTTTGATTCTATTCTTAAAATCTCGCTTCAAATAATAGTACAAAAATGGAGGTGGAAACAACCGAATCGAAGTTTTCTTTAATTAATTTTTACTACCGGCGCCAAAACTGTTAATGTAAATGCCAAGTAAAAGGTTTTTAATGTCATTACCATTTATTTAAAGACATTGTAACCAAATTAAAACATACGCGTGTTTATATTTTATATTTAGCGGGAAGAGGTACTAAATCTCCCTAAGGAAGTCAATCAAACTTTTAATTGTTATTTTAGTAATTAAAATATTGATTCATACTTAACGCAGCATAGTATTCTTAAAGCAACATCAAAAAACAAATACATTAACCATTGTTTACCTTCTTAATTGGTTCGGGCTTCACTAGCGGCTTTTCCCTGTTTTCCACGGGATCAATATCCTCCCTCGCATTAGTTTCGGTTGTGACTCTCTCATCTTTTTTGATTGAGCCCTTAACCTTATCAGCTACAATTTGTTCAGTAGTTGTTTGCACAAAGGTTTTTATGTTAGCAGCAGTGATAGTCGTTCTGTTTTTCTTATTGATGGAAATAGGTTTTACAGTACTTCCGGAAAATGAAGACGTGGTTATCCGAGTTATTTGTGTAGTGGTCGTATCTTGATGTTTGTTTTTCACCCCTGAACTTGTACTATTTGTTCGCCTTGAATGGTTTTTCTTCAAGGTTAATCTAGGGGTAGTTCGTCTTATTCCTCCTCTTGCACGCGCTGATTCTGACAGTTCCATTGATCTTTGTGACGTCAGAGTATCTTCAGTTAACTTATCACTGGCTGTATTTTGATCGACTGTTGTTGTTGGTGATATGTCAACACTTATTGCTGTGGCTTCTATATTTTCCCCGTATTGTGGTTGAGGCAACATCCCTATTAACACAAAAATCACTGATATTGAATAAAACCGCGACATTTTATTATTATTTTATAAAAACTGTTGTTAACACATTCGCGTTTAAATTTTAACTGAATTTAAACTGCACGATGTCTGTTCTTCTACTTCCTTAGTCATTAACTCCAGCACGTACCAACAAAGAACTTCTTCCTCTACTTCTATTGGTGGGACGAGTATACCTTGCTATTCACTCAGCAGACTCACTGCTAGTAGCATATAATATTAGACTTTTTTATAAAGTTTTACGTTATAAACATTACTATAAGGTTCTGAAGTCAGATGCACACTATAGAATCTAGTTTTAATTAAAATTACTTGATTTTGCAACAACTATTCTTAGATACATATCAAAGAAAATTCTGAACTTTGTAAAGTTACGTTTGTTAAAAGTATATCGTTTAACATTAATTTAATTTGAGCGCCAATTGTTTGTTTGAAATCAGGTGCTGTTCTCGCTTATTGAATGCTTTTTTAATTAATTGGGCGCTGGCCCATTTCCTGGTTGAGTCATTTATAGTATTTGTAGTATCGTAGCCTCATATATGTGAACCACACCGTTGACTGATAATGTTTATGATTATGTATGTAAATAATGAATTTAACTTGACAAAAACAAAGTAAAGTGCTAACAAAACAGTAAGTTTAGGTAAGGTATGTGAAATTAACAATAAGTGAGGGTGACGACGCGTTATAGAGGGTGCTATAGCATTGATGTGTGACGCCAGAGCCGGATTTAGAGGTGTAGAGGACCTGAGGCAACGAAAGAATGGAGGCCCCTAATTATTTTCCGAATAAAACAAATAATTTCTTTTCGTCAAGTCTTTCAAAACTTTATTGCTTTTCTCTCTATTGTGGAGGCCCCGGGACAGTAACCCCGCCTGCCTTCCCTCAAATCCGGGCCGGGCAGTGTTTTCGGGATAAATTTTTGGATCAGCGGTATATTTTTTGATTTAGATTGTTTCGTTTAACTGATTATTTCCATTGTATAACCATAAATGTGTAATGAACTGGTGTAGAACTTATATATGAGGTCTCGACACTCTCAATATGGTATAAGGTCGGTAGTATTAGGTCTTTAAACGAGATCGGTTATTTGGTGAACTTTTCAACAAAAGTGGTCATTTCAAACCAACAGGAAAACACAATATTTCTGTGAAAGTGGTGATATATTTATTTTAATCTAAAGTACAAACTCTGAGACACAATATCTACCAAATGTCACCGACTTATTGCGTTTTTCTATTGATTTAAATGACCACCTTTTCTGAAAGATCCTGTAAAATTATTATAGTGTAAAACTGACTTTACTATTACGGTGTGTTTAGTGGATTCTATACTTCACTGGTGCATATGATTACATGTGTAAATCTGGGTTAAAATCAACCTTTGTAGTTCTCAGTTAGTCTTTTCTGCAGTGGTAATAAATAATTATATAGTGGTAACTTATATGGAGCATTCATTCTCTATGCAAATTTGTGGTGAATTCATCTGATGAATACTGGGCAAACACGTAACGATTTACCGGACAGTTTTGACGGAACAGTCCACCGTTACTGGTAAACCGGAGCGTGAATGTATGGGAATGTTACCTGTTGCATTAGTCGTACTATCTAAACACTGTCAGGATTCTGGCTGTGGCTCAATCTGATATAAAATGAATGGGAAAGTAAATATAAAACACACACATAAACGACGGTCAACTGGAAAGATACGAAAGAAGTGATTTCGATTTTCGAAAACACGCGCGTATTCACATGCACAGTTAAGACAATCGACTGACGCAGGCTGAATTTTTATATATAAAGAAGAAGATTAGCGGTAGATTTAGAGGTATTAAATTTTTTCCATGAATTATTCAAATATATGTTAGACTACTATCAGGATGTTTAAATAAATCTCTTTTTAAACTAGAATAAAATTATATTCACGAACTTTTTTCACTATGACAGTCTTATCAGATGTTTCTAACTGCATATATAACATCGTTAATCTAACAATCAATAGATGGTAGCAGTGGTTCTTAATATAGATTCTACTAGTCATTTTGGCGCCATTATTTAAATAGTAAATAATATTAAATTACTTACTCACATTTCAATGAGGAACTATAGAAATATTTCAGGAATTCTATCCAATTTCTCATAAATAGAATTCCTATAGGTCCTCTCATCTATATATAAACTATTTCAATGTAGCTGCCACAGATTAAATTAGTGGAAGTCACCTGTCGTAAACATCTGTTCAGAGGTATAGGATAACATTTACATATTGTTCTCTACAGTGGCGGATTCAGTAGTCTGTGGGCTTTCGGTAAAACGCTTTCTTAGATATACCCTCTTTGCAACTCACGAACAATCAATGATATCAAAATATTTTAATTTCGGGAACCCTTCTCTGATATCGTGCGCCTACCGTTTAATCTGTATCTGTCTCTTACTACATTTCTGGCATATCAGTTTGAAGGCTCCTATCGCCTTTACAAAGGGTTCATATTACTTTGGCTTTGTAAACAACAGTTATGTGGGAATTTGTAAGTATTCAAGCAAGGGTTGCCAATCCTTTACCAATCCTTAAAGTTACTAATTGGTTGTTTCTGGTAGGTATGTTTAACCGCTAAAGAAGTGCTCAAATTATTCTTTTTTACATAAGGACGTCCTCAAGCTACAGAAAGATATGTAAACTATTAAAATTAAAAAGCAATGGTTTATGAACCCACGAAAATCAGATTTTTCATTGTTTTAAAAATTACAGAAGTAGTGTTATTAAAACCGCTGAAACTTATAAACGAATAGTTGGAATGTCATGAAATTTTGACACATATCGTTTCAAGGTTGATACTATCTAAAAATTATATGGATTAGTCAATAGTGGCGCCATCTCTATGTAATTCTACGGACTTATTGAGTGATGTGTTATATACAAATTTTTAAAAGTCTTACAAGTCAATGAATTCTTAAACATATTTTATTTGTATCTTTGATTTTACTTTTGTTAACATTATTTTGGTCATATTTAAGATAAGAGGTCTTGCACGAGTCACTCAAATTTAATTATATCTAGTAACAATGTTTCAGAAAGCTAGTTGTTACTTTACAGGACTCATGCATTTCCATCAAGTTAGCTATGACCTTATGGCTAACGGGTGCACAATCAGCTATAATGATTTATGATGATGTTGAAGCCTTAGCTGTTATTACCTCATGATTTTAATGACATCAAATATTTAAACGACTTATTTTACGATGCAATTTCATTTCTGATTCTATAACGGTGTTTGGAAATTGTATTGACCCTTTTTCAATTGTAGTTATTAATGCGTGCTTGTCTGGTTGAGTAGTTAAAGGGAATAGATTTATAAACAGTGGCGTACGGTAAACATTTTCCGTATAAATGAAATAGTTATATTTATGGTAATAAGTAGTATAGTCTGTGGTAATAAGTAATAATAATTAATATGAATAAAAATATAATTCAATTTAATATGTTTCTAGCCATCTATTGGATGAATTATTAACTAAGTGTAACATTTTAAATGATAATGATTTGGATCTCTACTAATATAATTTAGTTGTTTTGTTTATCTGAATATAATTATAATAAATATTTCCATATTTTGTAAATGTTTTAGTTAATTGTTGTGCGCCTTTCTAATGAATGTACTATATACAAATACAAAAGCATTCTCTATTATCAAAATAAATGGCCACCTATTGACAAATTCGAAAAATATTTCTTGAATATTATTGTCTGTATTAACAAGATTGTATAGTATATAATTGTAACCAATTAAAAATATTATTATTGTTTTTTTAAATTACTGTTTCAATTTATTATAATTTTGAACAATATGTAACTAGAAATTGTTTTTATATCATCAAAATGAATTATAAACTATTTATTTCTAGTTTGTTGGTGACATATTATTGTAGATTAGTATATAATTTGTGGTATTTATAATAATTAATTTATTTAAATAATTTATAGTGGTTAGGCTCAATGAATAATTATTTTTATTAATAAGATAAATACTGCCATCTAGTTTTAAAAACTTGAACGCAATCTGAATGGTTTATATCTCTGCTAAGTTTTACACAGTACAATAGCAGCGATTGAAGCGAAAAGAATAAAATGAAAAATTTGTTTTGTAGATTGTGTGTCTTTAAATAATATTTTATTTTATAAGTATATAGTAAATACAACATATATTATCAAGCCTATTAAAATGAAATGCTATATAAGCAGTGGTATTTACTTTTTCAGTAAGTAAAGAGATAAATAGCAAAGTTTTGAACAATATAAGACAGTAATTTATATTACCATCCAATGTGTCTTCTTACAAAAATTAAGTTTGTATGCTATCACTCTTTATACGCTATATTTAACCTCTGACTTTCTATCTACTTAACGCTATTGATTCATTACACTTTTCTTGTTTTTAATTGCTTTAATTGATATATACGAGCTATTTATTGACTTTGACATTATTAAACACATTCTTTCTAATTAACATGACGTAACAGCAATAAATTTTATGCTCGGTAATTCTTTGTCGTATATAAAATTCAACAGTCATGCTGCAATGGTTGACAAAGGAAATAGTTAGTTGATAGTAACATACAACGATTCCCTGTTATATACTATGTACTATATATATATATACGGTATATAAGTTTTTCTTCAAATGAAAGATTTTATATCTACATATTGATACAACTTAGTAAACATACATTTGGTACATTTTTTTCTTAGATAAATTTTTCAACAGTGTTACACACTTCAGGTAATATTGCAACATAATAGTCATAGCTAACTGCATTGAAACAATATGAATATTATTAATCTTCAACAATACTCGTTATATTAGTTTTTTACATTGTTTTGGTGATTCAAAAATCCACGATCGGCAGGTCTGCGTTAGGTTTAAAACCTCTGTCTTAGCATCGCTACTTAGAGTATTCGTTTAAACACATTATATTCGGGGATTGAGGGAGACAGCGTGTGCCTATTACCATTAAAGAAATATTTGTTGAAAAAGGATAGCATATACTTTAAACATACTGTACTGAACGAAATACTATACAAGTATACAAGTGTAACGGTGAAAAATATATTTTACTTGTCTAACCGCATCTCGTTTCTGTCTCACTTTGGAATGAAAATGAACTAAAAAAAATATATCCTAGTGTGAAAGAAACAACTGCTACTTAATGAATGATGTTGGAAAAAGAAAGAATATTATTATGAAAACAATCTAACGACTAACACAAAATCTGTGACAGGTAGAGAATCAATTTGAACTAAAAGCGACTTTTGTGTACTACTTTTGAACTATTAACGAACTTGCTAAGACTACATATATCAGATTTTATTTCATATATATATATATATATAAATTTGTGTGTGTGTGTGTATATACGGGCGTATTCCTGTTGCTTTCATTTTCATTTAAAAGTGCTTTCCCAGCGTGGTTCGCAGGAAGCTGCTGTGCTTTCCGCGTGACATTGGGGTTTCAGACAGGGGTGCATCCCATTATAAATCGACAAATAAAGCTCTATCATAATAAAATGAATAATTTATAGTATCAAACATAAATCATTCAAACCTGTCGAACTTAGAATATTGTGTCAATATATATATTTAATAATATGTGCATACATTACAAATTAAAATTCTAAGAAATGATCATAGAATTTTTACAAACGAATGTAAGTGATTATTTGAATTTAAATGTTAGCGCCTTAAATATTTAAATTTCAAGTATATCGGTATGACTATAGCGATTGAGTTCTTTGCGAGTATTACTAAAATATTGCTTGTGTCAGATTTTTGAAATATAATATATTTTAAGAAAGCATCATAATAAATCACAATATCACCATCTTCATCAGTACCCTACAAGAATATTTAATTACACAGAATGAGAATTAGATCATATTGCAGAAAAAGAAAGATAAAGTTACATTAACAAAAAAAGAATACCACACTAGTCGCATGACGTCAGAGAAAAAGTATCAAAATGAGTCCCTAAATTTACCGAAACTTATTAATCGATCTTAAATATATTAAAAAATAAGTTGCACACCTTGCAGAGGGCATAAGTAGCCCAATTTAGAAAATATAGCACTTTCAAAAGTCACATAATAAATCACTCCACTCAGGATTTTAAAGCTGCCATTAAACATTCTTTTGGTTAGCATCTATCAATGAGTAAGTAGGAAGCATGTATGCATGCGTAGTATGAGAACAAACGAGACAGCTATACTCGTATAAGAGGATATTATTATTTTTATTATGTACCATATTATTATTTTATTATGTAACCATAGTTCATTGTCGTCTTATGGTGCTGTCTCGTTCTTAAAGAGAAACTAGTTCCACTTACATAAATTGAATTGAATATAGTCTCCAAGTGTTATTTAATTCTGTATATTCATATTTCCAAAGTTTGAAATGAAAGTTTTTACTTTCGTTTCTCCATAAGTGATCCAGCATCCCAGTCCAGCCCGGCTACGCATTGGTCTTTTCCCTGTACTCCCCACGTAGTATGTAATATGATTTCAGCACTTCACTTACCAGACGCGCAGGAAATGTAGTAACCCATGTAGTTCCGACTACGACCACTTGTCGCTCTCAATGCAGCTACTGTAAAAATATATACTTAATAATAATTCACTCGCTGAGATGGAAGGGAATATTCAGGAATATATGAGAGATTGAGGGTAACTTAACTCACTGATCAGGAAGAGGAAATAGTGATATTTGGGATTATATATTCACTCATAGTCAATTTCTGATCGAGTAATTGAATATTTATGGAAATATATGTTTTTCCACGTACTATTTTAAATCATTTAAGAAATTGTTCAAGTAGATTTAGAAGACCTGTGCTTATAAGGGCCAGACTAAAATGAATATGTCAGGAAATAACGATTACATTTATTTGTTTAGGATAAGGTTTTGTCTTTAATCTAGAATGGTTGTTGATTTTTAATGAAGTGTTCAATCGAGTATAAAATCGTAACGATTTTTCAAGCGATCTTTTTTTGTAAATTTGTCTGTTGTAAATATATATATATACTAGCTTTTACCCCCGTCGCAAGCGACGTTTGTTTTTTGTGAGTGGCTTGAATTTCAAGTCAAAATTTAATTTTTAAATTGAAATAATAAATAAACTCGTCCTATATTGATTTAACATTTAATAACAATTAATTTTTCATACAAACTGACTAAGAAAATACATTTTTTATATCAAAATAAAAAATATTTTGAATTTATGCGACAACTTTTTTTCAAAATTTGGGATTTCTTTTTCGATTCGTAAATAAGTTGCCAAGGTTAGGCTATATACAAAATTTCAACTTTCTAGCACAATTTTTACTCTCGGCAAATACTGCCCCCGTGCCCCCTAATAAAATTTTAAAATTTTGAATTTTTTTTTTATTAATAATATACTTAATTATTCTAGAATCCAGAAAATGAATTTTCTCCAAAGTTCCCTACCGGGCCCCCGAATTTTTTTTAACCCCCCCTTTTTCAATTTTTGAAATTCTAATTTTTGAGAAATGTCAGCATTGAATACCCTAATACACATGCAAAATTTCAACTTTCTATCTTATACGAATTAAAAGTAATACAGCAAAAAAGGGATCACTTTTTTTCCAGTTTTTCCAAAATGACGGGTTTCCAGGAAATTCAGGGAAAAATCCGGGGACGCCAAAAGTCCTAGAATTTTTTTCTCTACGAAATAGGAAATTTTTAAAAACTTCCCTGGAGCCGTTTTCGAGATGCCATACAAAATTCGAACCAAACATATAAACACATAAACATATAAGAATATAAATATATACTTGGGACTTTATAATATACTTGAGTTTACCCCCTTCGCAATGCGACGTCTTTTTGGCGTGTATCATTTGAATCCAATAAAATAATTTGTAATTAAATTTCATATTTAACTGTTCTATTTTTAAATTGAAATAATAAATAAACTCGCGCACATATACACACATATAAGTTGACTAAAAAAATATTATTTTTTTATCAAAATAAAAAATATTTTCAATTTATGCGTTATTTGACCAACTTTTTTTCAAAATTTGGGATTTTTTTTTTCGATTCGTAAATAAGTTACCAAGGTTAGCCTATATACAAAATTTCAACTTTCTAGCACAATTTTTACTCTCGGAAAATACTGCCCCCGTGCCCCCAAATAAAATTTTGAAATTTTGAATTTTTTTTTATTAATAATATACTTAATTATTCTACAATCCAGAATATGAACTTTCTCCAAAGTTCCCTACCGGGCCCCCGAATTTCTTCAACCCCCCCTTTTTCTATTTTTGAAATTCTAATTTTTGAGAAATGTCAGCATTAAATAGCTTAATACACATGCAAAATTTCAACTTTCTATCTTTTACGACTTGAAAGTAATACAGCAAAAAAGGGATCACTTTTTTTCCAGTTTTTCCAAAATAACGGGTTTCCAGGAAATTCAGGGGAAAATTCGGGGACGCCAAAAGTCTTAGAATTTTTTTCTCTACGAAATAGGAAATTTTTAAAAACTTCCATGGAGCCGTTTTCGAGCTACCATACGAATCGCGTAAACATATAAACATATAAGAAAACAAACATACACCTCGGACATTATAATATAGGACTAGCGCTTCGCCCCGTCGCAAAGCGACGTGTATATAATATTTGTGACTAAATAAAAGTTATTTCCTAAATTGAAAATAATGCAAAATATTATTTTTAAGTAATTTTCGCTAAAATGTATTGTTTTTTAAATTTATGTTTTCTTATTTTGTTATAATTCTTTCATTTACAGTAATAAAGCACTGTATTGGCCAGTCTGCAGTGCCCCCGCTTATAAGCTCAAATCATCACCTCTTGGCCCATGCTCTCTTACGTGTCTGAACTTTTAATTTGATTATTCTAAACTTCCGCCATGGGGCGCCTCCTTCCTTCAGCACTCTGTATCGCTTCTTCCCTGAGCATCGTCGGTCCTTAGAGTACTTTCACAGCGCCCCGCTCTACCGCTATAATTAAATAATCCTTCGTTTCCTGTTCCCTGCGTAAAATTATCCAATTTACCCTAATGAAGCACAGTATTAAACAATGTCCACTGCCCCGCCCCTAAACACCAATCATCACCTATTGGCTCCATGCTCTGTATCGTTCTCGCACTATCAATTGTATTCATCTGCACCTCTGCTACAATGCGCCTAATTGCAACACCACAGCCCAAATGAGCATCATCGCTTATTAGGGCACATTCCTATCGCACCCGATTTCGAGCAATCATTAAATAATCCTGCGCTTTCACCCCCTGCTTACTAATCTCTTAGCAATTAGTTTTCAAAATTAATACCATACTGGCAACCTGCATACTAAATTTCATCCTTAGAAGTACATTATTTTTTAATAATTATTCGATAAGATAAATGCTTGATAAAATTAATTTTCACTCATTTCAATGTAAACCTATTAATTACATCAATTCATTTATGTTTTTAAGAAAGCCTAGCGTTTCGCTCCTGGTAATCTCATCTCTAGCCCTTATCCTTCCCGTTATTGTACTTTCAATTTAATCCCCTGAACCGCCGCCCACATTTTCAGCACCAAAGCACATATTCTACAACACGGTTACCTCCCAGAGCCATTATTATCTATCGCTACTTCTTCTAACACCACTGTTACTTGGTGTCCTGAACCCCGGCGCCACCCTCTCTCCCATCAGGCACTACCAATTCAATATTACAGCAATTCAATTACATAATTAAAACTGCACTGTAATCTTACTTTCTAATTTTCGTATTTATATTTACGATATAATATTATTCTGCAACACGGTTACCTCCAAGAGCCATTATTAATCTATCGCCACTACTTCTAACACCACCGTTACTTAGTACTGAACCCCAGCGCCACCCTCTCCTCCAATCAAGCACTACCAATTCGATATTACAGCAACTCATTTACGTAATTAAAACTGCACTGTAATCTTACGTTTTAATTTTCGTATTTATATTTACGATATAATATTAGTCTCCCCAATAATCCTCGCTCCTGAAATAAAATTGTCAAATTTAAGGCAAAGCAATCTATTTTGCTCGTAACAAATCTTTATACCTTTATAACCTTTATCTACCTCTACTTTTATAAATGATCGAAATTTCAAAATTGAGCTGTTTGGCGAAGCCTTTCCCGCCCCCACTTCCCCAATTTCACGCCGCTACTTAGGTTAAATTTATTTTTCGCAAATATCCGCATGCGTAGTTTCTATTTTTTTAATTTGATATTTGGGGCTGTTAACTATTTCCCCCCTACACCTCTCTCTCTCCTGTTCGATTTCACAGCACAACAAACGCACCAAAAATCAGTTCAATTCTACTATTAAATGTTATTTGACTATTTAACTTAAAGAGAACTATTGTGCTTCTATTTAATATTCTACAGGCAAAATATCATCGTTGTACCTCTATTTTGTTCATATACTCGGTTTATCACCCCCACTCTAGTGTTACACTTAAGAAAATGTATTTTCTTTTATATTTTCGTTATTAATATGTCAATCTATATCTGCATACTAAATTTCAGCTTTGTATTTATATTTTAGCATTAGTACCCCCCCACATACCTGCGCTACTGAACATGTTTATCAAATTTTAACACAGGGATTTATTTTATTTGTATCTAAGAACATATATTCTAAACTATAGCCTTTCATCTCTATATATTTCATATTTCTGGTTTTTGGCCCCCCAGCGCCCGCCGCCTCTGGAAAGTTGCAGTTTTCTATAGTTTGTCTTTAATTACACTCTATATAGGGCCCACGTTCCAAATATCAACGTTCTAACTCTGTTGCAACATTGCCCCCAAAAAATCACGCCGCTACTGAATTAAAATTTTGGTAATTCAATTATTGGCAAACATGCGCAATTAGTGTCTGAATACATACCTTAAGTTTTAATACTACTTTTTCAATATTTCTGGCTTTTACTGTTTTAACTCCCGCCGTCACTGGAAATTTGGGGCTGTTTATTTTTTTTCATCTCATCTCTAGGGCTTTTCCTTACCGTTATTGCACTTTCGATTCAATCCCCATACCCCGCCACTCTCACTTTCAGCACCAAAGCACATATTCTGCAATACGGTTACCTCCCAGAGCCATTATAATCTATCGCTACTACTTGTAACATCACTGTTACTTAGAACTGAACCCCAGCGCCACACTCTTCTCCAATCAGACACTACCAATTCGCTATTACAGCAATTCATTTACATGATTAAAACTGTACTGTAATCTTACACTCTATATTTCGTATTTATATTTACGTTATAATATTAGTCTCCCCATTAATCCCCGCTGCTGAAATAAAATTGTCAAATTTTAGGCATAGCAATCTATTTTGCTCGTAACAACTCTCTCTACCTTGATCTACCCCTACTTTTATAAATGATCGAAGTTTCAAAATTGAGTTCTTTGGCAAAGCTTTTTCTCGCCCCCACTTCCCCAATTTCACGCCACTACTAAGGTTAAATTTATTTTCGCAAATATGCACATGCATAGTTTCTATTTTTTCACTTTTGCTATTTTTTGATATTTGGGGCTGTTAACTATTTCCCCCTATACCTCTCACTCCTGTTCGATTTCACAGCACAACAAACGCACCAAAAATCAATCCAATTCTACTACTGAATGTAATTTGAATATCTGACTTATAGAGAACTATTTAGCTTCTATTTAATATTCTACATGCAAAATATCATCGTTGTACCTCTATATTGTTCTTATACTCGGTTTATCACCCCCCACTCTAATGTTGCACTTAAGAAAATGTAGTTTCTTTATATTTTTATTGTTATTGTCAATCTATATCTGCATACTAAATTTCAGCTTTGTATTTAAATTTTAGCATTAGTACCCCCCACATACCACCGCTACTGAACAAGTTTGTCAAATTTTAGCACGAGGATCTATTTTATTTGTATCTTAGAATATATATTCTAAACTATAGCCTTTTATCTCCATATATTTCAAATATCTGGTTTTTGGCCCCCAGCGCCCGCCGCCTCTGGAAAGTTGCAATTTTCTATAGTGTGTCTTTAATGACACTCTATATATGGCCCCCGTTCCAAATTTTAACGTTCTAGCTCTGTTGCGACATAGCCCCCAAAAAATCACGCCGCTACTGAATTAAAATTTTGGTAATCCAATTATTGGCAAACATGCGCAATTAGTGTCTCCATACATACCCTAAGTTATAATACTACATTTTCAATATTTCTGGCTTTTACTGTCTCAACTCCCGCCGCCACTGGAAATTTGGGGCTGTTTATTTTTTTTCATTAATTACTGTCTACAGCGAGCCTACATATTAAATTTGAACGTCCTAACTCTATTCTAACATTGCCCCCAGAAATTCGCGCCGCTACTGAACTTAAATTTCAAATTTCCAACTATGGGAAAATGTGCACAATTATGATCTCAATACACATACCAAATTTCAGTTTTCTATCTTTTCTAGTTCGTCAGATATTAGCAAAAGTATTTTTTCGAATTTTCCAGTTTTTCCAGTATAAGTTTTTCCACGGAAATTCAGGGGAAAATTCAGGGACGTAGAAAGTCTTAGAAATTCGTCCTTTACATCGTACCAAAATTTGAAGAACTTTGTAGGCGCCGTTTAGAAGATACCATATACGATTTTGTTACCGGATATATAAATATATATCCATATATCCATATATATATATATATAAATATCTATGAGTTCTTATGGGTTTTCCATGTTAAATTGGAACATTACGAACATTATAATAGTAAGATATATATATATATATATATATATATATATATATATATATATATATATATATATATATATATATATATATATATATATGTCCTATGAATATTAGGTTTTTGTAATCCCTTTCTTTTCTTAAGATTAAAAATATACATCATTAATTTATTTTTAGATAAAAAACTAAACATTCTAAAGTGAATATCTTTCGTATCTTCATAATATATTTTCTCATAATTTAATTAAAAAATTCCAATTCAATTCCCTTAGTAAATTTAAAGCATTTTATACTTAAGTGAAAACAATTTGTATGCTATTTTTATCCGCCTAATTTAATTTATATCAGGGTTATGTTTATAATTTACACTTAAAGCCTCTTTACAAATGATTATTTTCATTTTTTGACATGACGGCTAAACAGAGAATTATATGTTGTTACAGAAGGGTGGGTTTGACCTAATTTTATTCTACCCTAATCCTCCCTGTACGTTTATATCCTACATTATTTCATTTTGATTTCCAGCTTGTTGCACGCGTGCATTGAAGATAACTGTTATATCCAGAAAATAGGAACAGGAACCAGGAAATACACGCTCTTATAAAATAATTGAAGTTGAAGCGAGTGGCTGTTATAAAAGATAATATTTATAGGTATACCATTCAGCAACAGGCAGAAATTGAGAAAGGAAAGGGGAAGACTCAGGAAGTGGAAATAGGCGTTTGTTTGATTACAACATTTATTTGATAATTTGTTAAATTGTTGACTTCAGAAGTGGGATTATTTGTATATGGGGAATTTACGAGTAATTCGCCCTACTAACATAATTGTTTGCATTTTAGGTTACGCTGTTAATAAGAATTGGTACTGATCTTTTCATGTAGTCCAAGATCACAGGACCGGCAGACATCACTTATTTTCTAATGAATAAAATGTGTAAGATTGAGTTGTGTTAGTATTTACAATCGTATGCCTACCTGCTAACTTGACCAGGCGGCCATTTTTCAGGTATCAGGTAATCAAGGTTTATGTCTGACTCACTCTCATGCGCACGGATAATGCCCTCTCGCTCCCACTCATAGCGGAATTAAAATTGGGACTAGGGGATGTTTGGCCTCTTGGTTCAATCTGTCCTCTTGTAAAACGTTATGAAACAGTTGTCTTGTAATACCTTGTATTACCTTGCAGACGCTTTAAAGATGACAAAATAATTACTTAAACTTACTTATTTTCTAATGATCCATTTTTATATATGTTAGCGAGACAACTGTTTTAAAACGTTTTACAAGAGGATAGACCGATCCAAGTGACCAGACATCCCCTAGACCCAATTTTAATTCCGCTACACATTTTGTTCATCAGAAAATAAGTGATGTCTGCCTGCTCTGGGATCTCACTGTAATGTTATTAATGTTCAAATTTGGTTTTATTATTTAATGTTGTATCACAGTGTACGAGGAATATATGCGAATTGTCTGCCACATTGCTATCGACTTTAGTTCTTTGTACGCCGTATAAAACGATGCTGTATTCATAGCTCATAGTTGTCTTAAAATTTTCTTTATACTTTGTGATCTCACTAAATAATTATAATCTATAAATCTAATAATCTTTTATTAATTTATTTAGGGGTTATAATAAAAGAATGTCTACAAAATAAATTCAAAATTAATTACCAGTAGATATTGCTCTTAATTGATAACTTGACACGATCATTCCGCGTCAATGATTTTGAACAAACTTTCTCTGATAATAAATCTACGCCAATATAAACCAAAAATCTGGGGCAAGGTTATTAATAACATCTCAAAAAATATGACGATACAGTAACCCTTAACCCTTACTGTAGCCTGTCATTTGATGCCACATCGTATCCGATGCCCAAACACAGTCAGATGACATTAAAGGACTTGTTTGGGGATGATTAATGAATATAGCAGCTATACCAGGGTATTCAACCCTTGCGTTCTTTAGGTTTCTCAAAGTGTAAGACTTGGGTGTCATCAAAAATTGTAGCAGAATGCTAAATACATATTTAATAACATTAATTATTTACAAAGTGTTTTACAATTTTATTAATCTATTTCTATTTCTAGACTAATCTATAAAATTATTAGATTAGTCGATTTTCTTATTTGTTGTCTTGTGTAAGGAAATGTGAGTAAAAAAATCCTACTTTGTGTTGTGTAGCATATACTTAGAGAATTCTGTCTTTCGGTAGTCTAAAGTTTTTATTGTGCTGTAAAATTTTTGTGTTTGCAATTTCATTATGGTTTTGATGTGTACCAAAGTTTCTTCATGTCGTCATGTAGAGCTGTAGTAATAGCTGAATACTCGAATAAGAGTTTTATTTCATTTGAAGTAAAACGGTTCGTTCGACAACATAATGCTTGAGAGTATTGAAGAACTGGCATCTGGGTACCTAGGTACTAGGTAGTTTTAGGTTTACATCTCAGATTAGCGCTATATTTTTTTGGTTTTGACATTTTCTTATATAGTTATTAAGCGTATTCTTGTGTTATTACGTATTTTTGAATTTTTTATTGAAAAATATGCTAATATATGTCTGTTGACATTTTTTTAATATTCAAAAGTTTAGAGTAATAAATAATCTATTTTATTTATTTTTTGTTAACCTTTGTCATAATATCAAAACTTTATGTGTTATTCGAGATAGCTGTAAATAGTAGCTAAAGTTTATCAAATACTTTTATCCATTCCTTATGACATTCTTGTGCGATCACAACCTTCTACACTTCTATTTACGCTACTGAATTCGATCTACAATCACAGATTGAGAACTCCTAGTACTGAATATATTTTCCAGTGCTTCATACCAAATGTTGTTATTATTCATTGAAGACACACCATCCTCATACAGCGCTGAAGAAACAAACTTCCTGACTGCGTGATAGACATTGATAACAACTTGCAGATTAACGTTTACCGGGTTGCTATCTTAATTACTTTCGACTTCACTACCTGAGACTGATAATATAATTTCTGTTTAACATTTTCATTTTAAATAAATTTAATTATAATTTAGTAAAGGAATGTACGAACATTTTCTAATTTATTGTAGATCAGAGTTTAGTGAATAGTGAAACCAATCTGTTATAAACTATATGCAAGGATACTTTGAAATTAAACAATTGTAATACTTACTATATCAATTTAGAAATTACTGTAAAATACACAAGCAGTTTTCTACGCCGGAATATCAGCGCCGGTCGCAAATCATTCGAAGAAATGTTGCTGTTATTTGAAGCACGTTTTTAAAAAAAGAATCAAAAATTTCCTTGCAAATACTTATTTATATAATTAAAAAAAATTATGTGAACATTTATAATTTTTGTACATAAATTGTTTAAAATAAATATTTAAAAACCATGTACGGTGAAACAATTATGTCTCTAGAAAAAACCGGAGTCAAAAAATAGCATTGAATCTATTCAATGCCGGAGAGCAAGTCAAATTGTCATTTCAGAAATTCGATACTGCGCAATCGCACTTATTTGATTTACGATCGGTGTGCGAAACTGCTCGTGCAAATGTAATGTAGTCGTGTAGTTCAGTTAAGAGCCTCATTTTATAACGTTTTGAATTACTAAATATTAAATATGAATTAATAACAGTGTACATTTTTGACACTTTATAATAAACAGTAGTAAAAACGTTAACGCTGAGCAGCTTTCCACGGCCTACAGGGACCGCGGATCGCTACGTGTTCTTCTTGTTTCCAAGCACCATCTAATTAGCTGCATATTTAAGAGAAATTCATTATCTTCCTTAAGACAATACACTCAACAACATTATTACATTTACTGGAGTCTCACTACGTTTTTATAAATTTGTATTTTGCAATAAAAATTAATTTTTGATAATAATTACGTTAATACAATTTCTTGCGCTTCTTATTTATGTAGACAATGTGTTAAACGTAGACAAAATAGGAATGAGGAAACCTGAAAATTATTACAAGAATTGTCATGCATGTTGAGAGTGGGTTCGATTCTCGGCGACAATATATATTTATTGTTCCAAAGCTTCAAAAAAATGCCGATGGTTAGAATACCGTTTTTGAAAAAACACAGTGCTTTTGATATATTTGGTTCTGTCATTACTTTACAGGCATTTATATTCAACAGTGAAATTTATTAAATTTAAAAAATAGTTATACTTTGTTTAATAAAGTTTTATATAGCAACAGTTTAACGAAAAAATTTTCTACGTTTAAATAATTTTAACAATTAATTAAATATTGAAAAGTTGAAACCTAATTGATCAAAAGTAAATTGATGTTCGTTCAATGACAAAGTAATTATGAAAACAATGAACTTGAAAAAATATTAAACGACTCGAAAATACATTTATTTAAAACAGATCAACCATTAAAATTGCTCAAATTGGTCGTATTAATTGCTGTATTGATATAACAGTAATTAGTGTTTTCGTTTAATAAGGAGGTTTCGTAGGACACATTTTCTAATTTCGTTGCCGATGCTGTATATGTGTGAACCACACCACTACTTAATTTTGTTCTTAATATATAGGTTGCGTATGTTCCTTAGTTATAGATTTTTTTATTTGTTGTCAACATGTGGTTTTAACACGTAGTAGCAACATGTAAAATTTTTAATTAAAAAAATAAATTTAAACATGTAAATTTGTAACATGTTTTTTTTAATTTGTGTTTATTTAACGTCGGCCTATTTCTATTTAAGTTGGCAGTATTTATGGTATCGAGATCTCATATATGTGGGCTACAGTGCTGCTGCATAAGTTTTATGGTTATAAGCACATAATAAAAATAATTCTGATAATCACCAAACCTAGAAAATATAGCGCTAGGCCAAGGATTAAACCCGAAGACAGAGTAGTCTTATTTAATCGTTAACTTTAGTTTCTTGTGAAATTGTACCCAAATTTTGTAAGTATTGAATTTAGAACGTTTCTGTAACTGTTTTTAAAGCAGCGTTTTTATAGTTCATCGTCTTCTTATTATACACAACTCGTTTTTAGATAGTGTGAGTGTTTAGAACAGAACTTGGTAATATGCGGAGACTTGTGACAATGCCTTCTAAAGACAAAATTGCTGACATTGTGCATTGTACAGTTCGTGTAGATACAGTCTTGTCTCCAATATTCGCCTAAGATCAAAAGCAGAACTGTTGGCAGACAATAAAATAGATTATATCGATCACACCAATGTAACATCGAGTAATTAAGAATAAATTAAACATTTTATTTTTACTTAGCAATTACTTTGCAAGTTCACTGCATCAGTAATTAATATACACGAAAATAACTCAGTCTGCTTCTGTTTTGTTTTATTTCTTCACTAATTAAATTCATTAATTCCTTCAGACTTTGCGCTTAAGTTAATTATAAGTTTAAATCATTAAATGTGAAACAAAGTTAACACTTTGCTATAAACTTGAAATGAAACGATTTTAACACCGTATTTGCACAAAAAATTCGAGTAAAATCTACATTTTGTTATAATTTGTACTTAATTTGGTCATAAAAGACGATAATAATTTGTGTATTTATTGTTTGCGCTTTTGTACGAATGTATATATTTACTATGTGTTGGTTGCACAATTTCTCTACATTTATTTTCACAATTCATTTGTCAAGTAACAAAAAGTAGTACAACTCTAAAGTTATTTATTCAAATATAATTAACCTAGTGGTGGTCTCTTTTGGCTTAATTATCTCTCGACATTTCTATTTGTTAACATGTTATTCTACTAGCTATATAAAAACATGGTGATAGCTATATTAACACAATAAAAAGATACAATAGTTGTTTGTAGCTTCATATAAGAGATAAGCGGCTTAAATATAAACTGCTTTTATTTATTTTTAAACCTAAAACACAAGTTATGTTTACTAAGACTGATAACTCTTTGCTACGTTGCAAGAAAAACAAAAAGAAAACTTAAAAAAAGACATTTGTCAAAATTACTTATAATCTTGTAAAATAAAAAAAAATCATAAAAACGAGGTAAAAGTTTAGAGATAAAGAGCGGTGCTTTTATGTCGGCCATGTCTTCTTTGACGCATGGGGTTGTTGGTCATACATCTAAATCTTGTATGCGGTTTACAACATTTGTTTGCTTTTGAAACTAATTTTGGAAGAGATTGCAATCCTCTTTATTAAAGGTAGAATTATCATTTTTTCAAAGACTCATATTTTAAGAACTCTCTGCTAAAATATTATGGATATATTTCAAAAACTTTTGCTGGTCGTTTATCATTCTATATAAATAGTTCCTCAATCTTTACATGCATTTTTCTGGAACATTTCTTTCTCAGAGTCAATTAAAACATATTGGCTTTTGTTTAGAGAGAGTAGTGCGAGTAAAATTTTACCCCAGATGTTGCAAAAATTTTAATAAGATCTTAGTATAAGCCATCCTCTATTTTCTGATAAGACGCTGATTGCAAATAGAGAATACAGCTGCATTATTAGGACCGTACTGGGCAAGCCTGGCAGGGTTTTAATGGGGTCAACCTAAAAGGGTTCTAATCGGAAAATAAATATAAAAAATTAACTACGAATGTAAAACTGAGACAAATTCATCTTCTGCTGAGTTATTTTACTAAGATTAATTTGGGTTATTAATTTAAACTTAAGTGTTCAATAAAATGATAAGAACAATTACTCACTTTTCTACAAATAACTTTTTACTTTGTAACAGTTTATAATTTTCTGAAACTTCGATAAACTTTTCATATCCAAAGTAGGGCAACAATAACTAACTTTTACCAAAACATTTTCACCCTGTTTAAAAACTTAACATAAAACAAAAAATTATAATCTCCAAGTTACAAGATAGTGTCAAAAAGCTATTTTAAAAAAAATAATAATTAATTAATAAGTAATAAATAAGTTGCGTTTTAGGAAGCGTAGTAGTTAGTACTTCTTTTTACATGTACAGGCCTAAGTAGTTGACATTTTTCTTCGATAAATTATTGCTTAGTTAAAAATTTGTAAATGTCTACAATAAATCTTCTGTAAATCATGTTTTTATATCGTTTATAAAACGTTGGTTTTTATTAACTGCTGGCTTTTGTTAGCTATAATTTATCTGTGGATACTAAAGAAAACCTCATGTAATTCTTGAATTTAATAGCCTGTATATTTTTTTAAATGTAGTAATATATTGACCAGTTTTTTAACAGATTCCTAGAAACTGAAACACAAACAAAAACAGCGGAAAACTTTCGTTTCTTATCTAAAAACATTATCATAATGAAAGAAGAACAAAATGCGTGTTTCCTTATCAAACTGGAATCGGATTTCATTCTATTTTAAAAGTAATTGATAAAGATCATTCGGTTCTTTGTTTACTTCAATTATCATTTAATTATTCGTTTGGATTAAGCAGAAATTCTACAAAGTAATTATACATAATTACTAAATAATATTTGTGACAGTAGATTTCACTTTTTAGTTGAAATAAAGCTCAGCTTTCTACGCTTAGCATTGTGAGCTTTCCAAGCTTTTAACGATTTATTAAACTGTGCTTTTTTTATGATTCTGTATAACAGTTACATAAAGTGAAAGTTTTTTTTTTGACAATTATGAATTGTTCGATTTTCCATTAAGCATAAAGTTATTTTTCATTGTTTAATTTTAATTATTTAAATGATGTGACTTTCGAACCATGAATTTTATTAATTGAGAATTTATTTATAAAAGATTTTTAATTATTAATTTCAAACGATCGTTAAAAGGATATTACAATCAAATATCTTATTTTAGGGAAATACTTTGGATGATTTTATTTTGTAGCATTTCTGCTAGCTACCCAAATTATTTAATTTAAAAGTTCATAATGAAAAGTTATTGTAACTTGAAATATTTAAATTACGCAGTTATGACTTGTGTACCACAGTTATCCATTTGCTAAGTTAATATAATCAGAAGAAATTTAAACTTTAGACAATTTTCTGACATTATATTATTTATATGACATTTCCTTATTACATTTAAATTTGGTGTTTTATCAACATTTTAGTTATAGGTTATAATATTATTGTTTACTTTAAATTGCATACGTCGTTATACCAACGCATGCGCAGAATGCAACTTTATTTATATTGTCCTAGGCGTTTATTTTCTTTGTATAATCCGACAGGACAAAACATTACTTTGCCGGGTTTGGTTGTTATTAACAGCGTCTATTGGCAGAACACCGAATCTACCCTGCCTCCATCTAACTTTATTCAGCCTTGGAATAAAGCAGCAGTGCAAATCCAATACGATTTTTACAACGGTAAACGCTTTTAACAAATGCTGCCGGTCTATATTTTGAAGAAGACTTTAGGTTTGTTATGTTCCTGATTATCTACACAGGAATTCAGAGCTACGATTATTTACCACAGGAAATTACTCGAATTTGGTTTTCTGATCTCTGAATGAAATAATTTTCTGAAACTAAACGTACTGTTTTATGTAAAATAATTTGTATATACATAATTTAATTACTGAGAGGAATTTATTGCATTATATTATTTCGTAGTAATTACTGCAGCAGTAAATACATGCGTTATAAAATATGCAATTACTAAATGTACTTGATATTCTAATGTCGTTATCGAACAAAATCATAAATTATAATGTTGCTTAATATAACACATTAAATGATATTAGACTATATACAAAGAAGGAGTAGACCCTTCTATAATGTGGATTCTTAAAACGTGCTAAAAATATTTCAATTATGAGTTTTATTAGCGAACAAAATAAAAATAGGGAGAAACGCACCCATTACTTAACTTTGCTGATTTGTTATAAAGTTGTTTGTATTTTAAGGTAAACTTTCAGAGTGCGCACTAGTCGCATAAAACGCATTCATTAACTTGATTCAATAACACTTTAAAGATAAAAAAAGCGAAAGGAAAAATGTATGCAAACTAATGCCTTTTTAGCGAACAGACAATTTTACGTTAATTCGAAAACCAAATTTCAATAAAGCACCACACTTTCAGTCTAACCATAAAGATATAAGAATAGAGAGCGCGAAGGGTACGGCCGCGTGTAAGAGGAAGCGATAAACAGAAAGAGAGAGATAGCTGCCAAGTGCACTATCTGTCTCGCTAAAAAGAGACACAGAGGATAATCGTCAGATATCTCTTTCTATGCCATTATCGTAGTTTAGCCTCTTGCTCATTCTATTCTTATACCTCTTTGAGTATGACTCTATCTATACCACAGTTATTGTTCTACGACTATAAATCGTCTATATCAACCAATGACCTTTCGGCTTTCACATAATATTTTAGGGTCACTGACTAATATCCGACACTACTCTAAGTGCTTCTGTACATTATTTTTACACGCTGCAATCATTTTTGACATCGTAATGACGGCTTCAGTAACTAAGCCAAAATAAACAAACCGGGATGTTTGAAAAACTATTTGATGCACACACTAACAGTCAGTGATGATGTACGAGCTCGAAAAATCTCTTTGACAAGATTCACACACACACACACACACATACGCATACAAACAACACACACGCACACTATTGTTTTAATAAATACATAAATTGAGGGCAACGATATATTTCAATATCACTAAAAAATGTTCAGAAAGTAAAAGATCAAAGAAATTCTTTTCCGTTGAATTAATATGTAAATATTTCATACATGACTTATTCCATTTATTATTTTATTTTTCTGCAGATTTATAAGATTTTTATTATACCTGAAGATATTTATATTAAATGTAATTTTAGGTATATGTGAATAGGATATACCTAATAATAGTAAAAGGCAGTTGGTAAATGATCTGATGTAAATTGTTCAAATCGTACTCGTTTCAATGTAAATCGAATCAATTATTAGAAATTGAATGCGACAACGAGTGGCGGAAAACGTTCTAAAGTTGATTGTTGTTTCCTTTAATGAATTTATTTACCATATATCATACATTTATTAAGCAGCGATGTATTTAAAATATGTGGGACTTCAACACCGTAAAATCGTACAAATATTGAAGAAAAAGAAGTAGAGGTAACGTGAGCAGTAGAATAGAGAAAGCAAACTACAATAAGAGGAAGAAGATATTTGAGTATCTGGAAAAAGGAGGACGTCTGAATACTAAAATGATCACAAGCTTTATGCTGTGGAACGAAGAGAAAGGATGCAGTCATTGGAAGAAAGAAGATCTGATGTATATACAAATTAGTTTACATAATACAGTACGTTTAGTTTAAGAAAATTATTTCATTCAGAGATTAGGAAACCAAATACGAATAATTTCCTGTGGTAAATAATCGTGGTTCTATTCCTAAATTTATGTTTAGGTAATCAGGTAGAGAGCATTCAAGATATTTGAGTAGGTGGAGCGTAAGGTGGGTAACTGTAGAGAGAAAAAACTATGTATTATCACTACGATTGAGGTAGGAAGGAAGATGGATAGTTGAAATTAACGGAACCCGTAGAGAAATAGAGGAAGAGAAAGACAAAGAACAGAGAAAAGCCATTCCTTTGAAACGTAGAAATAATGAATTAAAAATATTATTAATGTTTAAGAAAAATGTGTAAATTAGGTCAGGTTCAGTTTAAATAAAGGAGATTTTTTAGATTTAGCTTAAAGGAAGAATTTAACGAAACATGAACATATGATAAGGTATTACATACGATATATAATATTTATTACAACCAATAAAGTTACTGTCTTCTTTGCAAAAGAGACATACCTTATCACCAAGTTATAAAAAAGATATTAATTGCTTCTTTCGTTTAATGTTCAGATTAGACAATATCTGGTAATACTACAAATATTTTCAACAGAATCGCATTAAATCCTGGTACTCCACACTTCATTTAAAATATAATAACTCCCGATCCCGATCCCGATAAATCTGTCAACATGATCAAACCATTATTTTTAACGGTTTACTTCAGTTTCCTATTCAACATCAACATTCAACAGGGTTCACATTCTCCATACTCGCGCGGTTTGTATTAAATGGATGCCATGTAGTTTGTAACCCAAATCACCTACTTAAAATATATTTCGGAAACGTCTCGTCTATATTAGGATCATAAATGTCATTTATTACTAACCTCGTACAACGTTTTATATGACCACTTTGTAAAACAGCTTGTTACTGTACGACTTACGCATAAAATTCACGTTTATTTTAAGATATCACGAAAAACGGAAATCCCTGGATTGCGTGGTGTAGGTAAAGATATAAGTTCATGTTTCCATGTAGTCCAGTCAATACACACAAATTAGAATCAAAAGTATTTTTCAATCTCATATCCAGACATCATTGAAAATTACTGGTATACATAATAACTCTATGTAATGAGGTATAGTTCATATTATTGGAGATCGACAGTCAGTTATGTTTAAAAAAGTTGAGCCACGGAAATATCTCTGACAGACAATTTATAGTCATTATTAATGGAAGACATGAACTCGTCGCTTATTTTATTGGACCCCATTCATTACTACTACAACGGCTGTACATACAATATTATAATTCAAGAATAATGTAATATAGTTCGGCGGCGACTTATACTTAAAAGAGGTTATAAGGGCGTTATAAATCTGTAATACGATAATGAATTCTATATACATTATAGAAAAATAAGTGAGTCAGTGTTTTTTAGTTATATCGGCAGTTTATACCCCACAACTTGTTTTAAGTATGAGTCGCAGCAGAACTCTCGTAATTTGAACTATATTACACAATTATATTTAAAACTCATTACCACTTACTTTGTAAATTTTCTTTCATAAATGTATATTATGAAATAAAAATTCTTAATGTTTCAACAGTAATTAAAAAACCTCAAATTCTATATTTCAAGAAGTTTTCATTTTCAAAAATCAGTGGTCATTCTTATATTATTTCCTTTTTAATTATTGGTAATATATAAAATTCTTATAATCAATATATAATTTACTATATTCTTAATAATCTAAACTATGTCATTTAAATATTGATTTATGAAAATGTCGGCAAGCTATAATTTTTACAGCACTTTTGAATTTTTTTATGTTCATTGATAATTTTATATACACGTAAGTAATTCTTAAAGAGCCATTAAGTCGCTCCACATTTGAACATCTATCCAATTTTACACTTCAATCAAAAACTACAATAGCTGACGTAAAAAAGGGTTAATTAAGTTCACTATTAAAAGAATGGCTACAGCTAAAATTCCCGCTAAACATATTATATACCAGTATATGGTAGCATATTTTACATAATTTTTTTGTAATATGACTTACATAAAATGTTACAATTATATTATATGTAATTTACATAACTTTGTTTAGTAGTTTTATATTTTTACAAAGCATAGAAATAATGCAACAAATAAAAAGAATGAAAATCTAAATATTGTCAGTAATTCTGCTTGACTACATTTGAAATCAACCTGACCTACTCCTAACCTTCAGCTCCAGTTTTAGTTAAATAAATATCAATGCTGTTAAAACCATTTGGAGAGGTCGTGACACGTAAAGTGACTGACTTGAGCAACGGGTTGCAGAACTCCCGGAGTAGGAAAACGACAGCAAGAGCACAGAACGATGTAAACCCATCCGGCGGAAGTTAATGAATCAATTAACTTAAAAGCTTGAACTTTAGTTAATTAACGTTATATCTCTCTATGTTATTATTGCAAACAGATTACTATTATAAATATTTATTTTAAAGAGATTTGTTTTTAAAACAGTGACATGTAATAATATTGATTCAGAAAGAAATAATATTTTTGTTTCTTTCAATTGGCTTTTTGAATTCTTTTATTTAGCGCGTTTGTTTTTATATACTAGAAGCGTTGAACAGCGTAACTAATAATAAATTGTTACTTATAATTCGGGTTGTGTAATAGGCTTAAAGTTTGTATATTTGTACTTTTGTAACACACAAAGTGTTTGTCAAATTTTACTTTTACTATATATTAGGAACTAAAATTTATATTTAAAAGAATACAAAACTCCAAAGGGCGGTGCTACAAACTTCGCAGACGCTTCCTGTTAACATTGCCTTTTTGATTGAGAAACCGAAATTTATAACTGCAGTAGCCATGAATAGATCATTCTTGTTGTCTGGATATAACGTATAAGAAGAAGCAGAACAATATTAGGGGCGATAAAAGGCTACGTGCCTAGGAAGCCCGAGAAACTATACATAAAAAAAAAATAAAAAAAAAAAATAAGAATACAAAAATTAAATAGACAAACTATACGTCATTTTAAAAATTCCCAGACGTTACGTTTACTTCTACATTTTCTGCCTCTGCACAGCAATAGAAATGGAATTATGCACGCGATTTCTATAAATAATATACTCGTAATTAGGAGTTTCACGGTGAACTGGTAGTCGTAGAAAAAAGTATATCCCGATATTAAATACAAAGTGTTATGCGTGAAGGGCACTAACAAGCTACATCAAACATTCGTATATTTTTATTTACTAGTTGACGTTGTTCTGGAGATAAGGGTACCATATTTGTTGAACTATTATCTTCCACACCAATGCGACATTTATACATAACGTATTAAAGTGTTTTGTTATATTCAAAAGTTTCCACTGACGGTCGGTACATGCACAATCCCTTGTAGACTAAAACAAACACACTATTTGTGTTTGCTTTATCGGAAATGGTATGTGACACTTGATTAATATGAGGTTTGATTGAGGAGTTTTTTTTGTTATTTGATTAATATTCACGATCTTCTGGCTGCACGCAATTCCGCACAGAGACTGGCATATGAATCCTGCGAAACAAGTTCAATAAAAAAATTGTGCAGTATTCTCTCTTGCGGAATGTATTGCGCAATAGAAATACACATAGTTTGAACTGGATTAATTGAATTAATGAATATAAAACACTCAACCACATATAACAGTCATATAACCTATTCCAACACTATGAATTATTAAAAGCGGACTTTATTTAAAATTTCAAATCATAAAACATCTATTTTCGTCAGTTTTTACGTTTCTCATAGCTCTTTTAACATGGCTCTTTGACCATATTTTACATTTGAGCACATTAAAGAAATTGTAATGTTTATAAAATCAGGCGAATAAGGTGAGCAATCGACATTACTTTGCAACCACGCTGTATTGTTAAATCATAAAACTAACCGCAGTAATCATCCGAATTACACAATAATCAACTAACAATTAACAATAAACTTTAAAATACCGGTGACTAAAAGTTTGTCCCAGTCTGAAAACACCCTGTATATAACAAGCTCATTATTTCTAACACGTTTATTACAATATACGTGCTGCGTTGTGTTTAGTTTTTAGGTTATTAACCAACCATCTGCAAGTCAAACAAAAGTTTGTCATGTCTTGTGTGCGACAGTGACAGTGATGTCTAAGTACACATGTCAGACTTCACCGAGCACAGCAGGTTGCCGTCAACCAGGCGCGGTGTTCCATATCATACAACTTTTGGATTAATAATATGGTAATGTTTTGAAGATATCATATTTTGCATAATTTGTTTTGTTTAGCGCTTTATGTTTTAGGAAAATTACTAGTAAATAAATAAACATTAACCTAATATTTATTTATTTATTTAAGTGAAATTTTATAATTAATTATTTTTAAGATATTACAGAATTTAATTATGATGTTAATATAAGTGTTCTTAATTCAATGGGCTTGTGTCCTCATTTTTTAGTGGTCGATTTTTCAATTGTTGATTGAAATTGATGTTAATAAATGTGTATTGGCGTGTCTATTTTATTAAATATCTAAATGTTGACGGAGATATAGTAATTAAAAATTTGAATTGTAGTTTAAGCGTTAGAAATGGTCGGCCATATTTGTATGACGTGAAATACATTTTAACGTCATTTATTTGTTGAGTAGGTCAGTGCTGTGGCAATGTTTTGTAGCTGTTGGTAGTCAAATAATCAAGTCAAGTCAAAGAATAATAAGTTTTTATTTTATTTAACCCTATTACGGCAGACATAATATTGGAATTTTATTATTCTTTGAAATAGCTGTAAATAATATTTGATATTTTGATATATAAATACATATAGCAGAGATTTTTGAGCTGTAAGGTTGGTAACCTTACATAAGGATTGTGATGTCACATGCATTTGGAATATGTACAACGTTGAATCCCTTTAATAATTAAAGAGACAACATGAGTTTTTTAATTGTTAATATCTCTTAACATATAGGGAGTTATTAAAAAATAATGGAACATTTGAGGTTCTAGTAACTCACTTTATCAATATATAGTACACAAAATTTACAAATTTACTATTACAAAATTTTAAATGTTTTGAACAGCTGTGAAGCGTGATAATAATAATTAAAGTGAGGCCCTACAAAATACAAAAAAAAAAACTCGACAACGATTTTACAGATTTAAAAATTTGACGTTTTAGGTTGATATTTTTTTAAAACAACATACGTGTAGTGGTAATAGCTATCGAACTTGGCAGTATGTGTTACTATACTACAGTGGTTGCTTTTTAGTGAACAGTGTTGCTATATTTTTCAACAATTTTATTGTATTGAGTGCAGTCTCTGAAAAAAATATAATACTATCTTATATGGAGTGTACGTAAAGTTTATACTTAATATCCGACTATACTTTTGTCTAGAATTGTCACTAGTGAACTTCATTAACGAGAAATGAATACTACATCAGATCTACGTAATCTTTTTTTTATCATTTTAAGAAAGAAGAAGTTGCGTCTGGTATCTCTCAAATCATTTTCAAATTATATCAATTTCTTTTCAATTATTCATGCGGATTGCTTTTTATTACTTCCTTTCCGATTGACAGATACATTTTTAATTATTAATAAGTAATGGATTTTTTTACAATTTTCTTTATTGAATTTTGAGAAATGTCATGATTTATTTTTCTTTGTATATCGGATATCTCAAGTAATGCTTTCTTCCTCTCTTTTCTCTCTTTGTGTGTGTCTGTGTATGGGGATAAATCTCTCTTAGACAATGACTAGACATTGTCGATAAAATATACAACGAGATGCCTCAGCAAAATCTCAGATTTCACTGAAAAAGGAAAACGGTAACAGGAAACTGTCTCTGGATTTTCTATTTTCAAAGTGGTGTTTAATTTTATAGAAAAATGTAAAAAAATGTAAATGTACAAAAAATAAGGTATACTGTATGAAGAAAAAATAAACTAGACAAAATTATTTTCACATACTCGCATCAGTACAAGGTGATTCTAAATTCGTTATTTACGTTATTCTTTATTTAACAAAAACTGTTGGATCCGTGTTGCATCTTTTTCTTTCTAGCTTTAAATTGCAAAATGCCTGTTGCTTTGTGAATGTTTTATTAATAACAATATTGTTTTATTGATAATAATGAAACTATCAAAGTTCTGTAAATAATATATTTTATTATTCGTACTATTAATGGTATCGAGGTGCCATGAGGTACATTGCTGTTTAATTAATAAATGTTTATATTTGGTAAATAATTAATTAAATAAAACAATAAGCAAATCCAGAGAATATAGCCCATTATAAAATATTGATGCCTTCTAAATACAAAACATAGATAATATTCATTTTACTTAAGGTAAACCTGAAATACTTTATTACCACTATTACTTTAATCCTTAAAACGGACTTTCTAAGTTACTATAACCGTTAAAACTGTCTACTTAAATGTTTTAAAATGTTATGTGGTAATATGTTAGTGGGCAAAAATATACATTTATTAAAAAAAAATTTTAAATAGGTTGTATTTTAGATAACATTGTTTGTGTAACAAGTAACTTTTGTTATATTAAATAAACCTTAAATAAAGTAAATTCAATTATTATTTTTAAATTTATTTATTTAAGCTTTGGCTTATTCAGTCGTATTACCAAAAAAAATTTAATTAAAATATTATATCTGCTCCTAAAGTACTATTTCTCAAAATTAATTTGGAAAACAATTGTAACAATTTTTAAATACTTATTCTTTAAGTTGAAGATTAAATTTGTATGTTCTTATTACAAATACTCAGTTAATTAAAAAAAGATTACAAAGTCTATTTTGAAATATACCTATAAAGTACAGATATATGTAGGACCATCATTAACGTCGTGAAATACTACCCCAAACGTGCCATAAGGGTGTATGACGTCACTCGATACTCGTAAATTAAAAGCACAACGAGTTTATAAGTCCAAAAGTGAAGTTACGATAGCAGAAAGGGCAATAAAGTCAATAACTAATGTGTCTGGCTGCGAGAGGGTGAGAGTGGGAGGGAAATGACGTTGTTTCGCAGTTTAGAAAACGTAAGTAATAGTGAAAGTTTAACGCATTCTCGTCTTACGAAATTATATCAATGAAGCTGTCTAGAGGAATGCGTCATGAACTGCGTTAATTGTTAATTTTTGCTTCAAAGAACTAGGGGTGGCTGTACACCTTAAGACACAATAGTTAGCTTTGTTTCTGTGTGTTCAACGTGTTCTCTTTGTTATATTACTGCAATTTGAACAGCTAGGTTATATCTCGCATTGTAATATAATAGTGTTTTGCAGATTTGTATATTATACCGTTATAGTTGATATATTTGTTTATCATTTTGTGACCTAATACTCTGCCAGTCATGTTATAAATGTATACCATCTTCAGAAATCGAATCCGGGGCCCTATTCCTGAATCTTGCGAATTATATTCATGATCAAACATATCTGATTTATATGAGTGAAACATTTTACGAATCACTTTTAAAAGAGTATTCCTGAGCTATTTCTAAATTTTATTATTAATTATTATTATAGTTCAAAAACATTCGTTTAAAAGTGATTTGTAAAATGTTTCTTGTTTATATAAAACATATCTGTTCGATCACGGATATTATTTGCAAGACTCAGGAATAGGACCCCCGGACCTAATCATAGCTGAGTGTTAGATTTTATGACCTAACTACTTCGGCTACCCAGAGGACAAACTCAACGAGACAAAACAATATTCGTTTAAAACAGCCGTGTCTCCAATGTACAACCGCCGCTAGTTGTTGGGCAGGTTATGCAGGGCATGTTTCATCAAGATAACAGACGCTAGTTTAGTTTGACTTTAGTCATGGTACTCAAGATCGGTCAGAGATGGCAGCACCAAATCTAAAAAAGTGCGCTTAGAGTAAACTAATTTTACAGTAGTTTATTTTAAGAGGAAAGGAAGCAGTACGGCGAATTTTTTAAATAGAGCAGGATGGGCGCAATAATCATCTCGATTTTACAATAAATTTCTCTTGAACCGACTTTATTATCTTGGTCATCTTGCTGTTAATCAACTTCAATGCAAAGTATCGAGGTAAATGACATTGAACTTGT
This sequence comes from Panorpa germanica, assembly GCA_963678705.1. Lineage (NCBI taxonomy): Eukaryota > Metazoa > Arthropoda > Insecta > Mecoptera > Panorpidae > Panorpa > Panorpa germanica. The sequence goes on from OY783214.1 coordinate 11,797,824, forward strand.
GTGATTCCATATTGAAAGTGGAAGAAGAGAATATATAACAAAAGAATTTTCGCCAAATATTTCGTATAACCAAATTTTTTATAAATTGTGTCTTATCTTTCATTTAGCTATTTCATATTTCTTACAGCAATTCTTCAACCGTTAAATAATAGTCTACGTACGACTAAATCTAACAAAATGTTGCAATATTTGTTTTCTAAAATGTAAAGAATTTTCATTTTGCTATGCAACTATTGTACTCTGACATACGTAAGTATAAAACTCGTAAAATATAAAGTTTTGTCTGAGTATTTTTATTGCAGCTCAACTCAGCTCAGCATTCCGTTCTCATGAACATTGGTTCAATTTCAAATTCTTATCTATATTATATAAGAAAAGTTTTATAATTATAAATTACATTTCTTTTATCAATGTTCATACTCAAAGCGTTTCATGTTACATAACATTTAACAAAGTATAAAATTTCACAAAGTATTTTAATTAACTAGTTTGTTTTTAGAGAATTCCATGAAATAATTAAGAGTTTCAAGTGTAAAATGATACAGTGTAAAACACATAACTTAATAAGTTCGTAGGATAGTATTGACAAATTCATTTGACTTTTAGATAGTACCAACCTTCAAAAAATATGTGTCAACACACGAAATTCAGATTTTTACATTGTTTTGAAAATTACATAAGTATCGTTACTAAAACCGCTGAAACACGTAAACTAATGGTCTGAATGTTATGAAATTTTAACAATTAATTATAAATTAATGGTTCGATCCATATTCTCTGCTAAAAATATTAATCTTCGTTAATATATTATTTAATAGCGTGTACTTACCTCACAAGTTTGAGTCCGATGTTCGTTCGAAGGCGTTTGAGTTTGAATCTGCATATTTTTTCGAAACATTTAAACCTTTTAGAGAGTAAATTTTACGAGTCTTTTTTTCTATTATTATTTAATTAATTTAAAGTCTTCCCATTTCTGATGCTAAGTCCTATTACCGACAACCTCTTACTATATTAGCAGTTTTTTGGGCTAATTCGTTGCCACTGTGTACATATTTAAATTACAACTTCCCGTTACTTTTTGAACACACATCGTATATGGTAGCATTGTAGCCAAAATAATAATGAAAGATATTACACAAAAGACTTTCAAATAAAAATGCATCTTTGAGTTTATATTCTCTCAAAACTTTATTTACAAAAATAATACTGTAAGAAATCCACCCACTACAATTCCTCTCACCATTTCAATTATTTTTAAGGACATTCGAAAACATAAAATAAATAAATTTTATTTCAAATCTTAATTAACATATATTTATAGCTAGAAACATCGGGGGACATATTTATTACGAATCTCCATTTATTATTGAACATACATACATTTATTATCATTTTTATCTAATTATAGTTTTTTTTTTTCAATCATTTCAAATTATACATATTTTTTTTATGTTAAATAATTTTTAATTAGTAAATTTAACAGAACATTAACGAAGTAAATTTAATTGATTCAAATTATTCATTTTAATTATTGATGCATTTAGGAAATGAAACAAATATTTCTTTGTTTAGATTTACTATTAACTATAATTTTAGGAATACTTTTAAAGTGTACTCATATCAATATTTCGAATATTACCCAAGTTACAGCAACTTGAATTGCGTTTTAATTGCCTTTGTTTATGTAAGTTATGTTTAATTCTAAATAAAATATGGTATAAAATATTGATGTTTTAAAAATAATCCATTTAAATAGAATAATAACAAAAAACGCAAAACTTAATGTCTTATCTATTTAGAAAATAAATTTCCTTATCAGTCAGATCACTACTCTGTCAAAAATAGAAATATATAGTATACTGTTAAATGTATCTATAAAAAGTTTTTTTCTAATTATATGTAGCGTTTGTACAAAGCTAGTTTCTTACAATTAAAATAAGTAATTAATAATTGTTTGTTATGAAAAATAAATGCATTTCACACTAATATTCTACAAGCTGCAATTGTTACTTTGATATAAAAATATCCTTAATATCACAGCCCCCCCCCCTAAATTTTGCTTTATTTATTATTATTCTGTATTAAATGTTAAATATATCGTATATTTTGAAACCGTTTTTATTTGTACATTGTTTTACATTGTTATAATATTAGTGACTAGAGCTAGAACGTTAAATCGAACGACATTAATACATTTATCATAGCACTCAATAGACAGATAGATTATTGACAAATCATTAGAATTTTTAAATAGTACGAGTCCTACACTTCTACGACATGTGTCGAATTTTAATCGATCAAGTAAAGCAATGACTTGACAAGGTATGTCACTAAAACCGCTGTAACTTGTAAACTAATTGTCAGAATGTTATGAAATTTTGACACATATCGTTGGAAGGTTGGTATTATTTAAAAATCTTATAGATTTGTTATATATCATCCTACAAATCTATTGAGTGATGTGTTATGATCTCAGATTGTAAGAATTCAATAACGCCGTTAAATTGAATAACGTTCACTTGACAAGTTGAAACGACGTTATTCGATCTTAACAAGTTTAACGACGCGACGTTATTCAATAACTACAAGCAGAGACGTTCTTAGAGGTTAAATACGAGCTTTTAAGTAACACTATTACACAAAGCTTTCTTTGGAACATTTTAAATGATGGAAAATGACACACTGATTTGACCGAACGTAATATTTCTTGTTATTATTTTCCTTTATTTGTGAATTAACCGTATTCGCTTCGGACTCGTCAATATCTTTTGCAATATCGTTGATTAATTGGATACTGACTTCATCCACTTTCGAATTACTTTCGATTTGATCAACACTCTGAATAATGACAACATTACTGTCATTACTTTCAGAAACATTAGTACTTTTTACGAGTGGTTTTATCTTAGAAATTTGAATTTCTGTACTGCTTTGATTTTGTATCGAATTTCGTTGTTTCGAGGATTTAATTGAATCGTTACCATGCTTTACATTTCGGCCATTAGGGAGAGATTTATCTGAACCATGGCGATTACTGTATCTCTTCCAAAACGATTCCGTATGGTTACTTGAAGACAAGTTGGTTGAAGTTGTATGAAAAGTACTTTTTCTACTTGAGTTTTGAGCAAGTCGTCTTAATTTTTGGCACCCGAGAAGTTTGAGAAATCCTTCGCGAAATTTGGATGACATTAAGTTGTATAAAATTGGATTAACAGCAGAGTTTATATAGAGCATTATTCTACAAAAATATAAAAGGATGTAGTAGTTCTCCATACCAAGCGCTACGAGTGTTTCAGTGGGTACGATGATTATCCAAAGGGTAAGCGCCCTAAATGGCATCAAACAGACAAAGAAAGACAACACAACAGCTCCGAGCATGATGACGACTTGTTTTCGATATCTATAGATACTGTTTGATGAAATATTATTATTTTTATTGTTTTGTGAGATAATTATTGGATTCTCCATGAGATTTTTAGCTATAATCGTGTAGAGGATAATCAATATTAGTAAAGGAATTATAAAAAACACTGAAATTGTTGACAAGAAAAAAAATACAGTCCAAAATGTATCAGCTTGTGTGAAACAAAATGCTTGAATGGAACCGTCGAAATATTCCCCGTGTGTGTAGGAAGCCACGACGAGGATGGGGCTGAAACAGAAAAAGAAAGTGTTATAAAACTCATGAAATAAAGTTGCGATGCTTTCGTGTGTGTGTGTGTTACGTCAGAGATTTTTATATGCTGAGAGGAGCACGTAAGGAGCTATATTTATTCTCTTTTTATACTAATAAAAATATCTCTTGGTGTCACATTGGTTGTTTTTTCGTGGTGTATTATTTTAAAGAAAAACTTTTCAGCGGTTTGTATTATACGTGCATCTGTAACACTTTGATATTTGATAAAAAAAAATGACAAGCAGGATCTTGTTTAAAAGAATACCCGCTAATCACCAGAAGTGGCTATTATCAATACATGTACAAAACCAAGTAAACTAAGATCTAAAACAATTTATTTTTTTGATTCTAACAACACGGTAAATAAAAAGAAGATTTCATGACTCTACTAATCCCTAAGTAAGTTTTGTACTAATTAATTTGTTTAATCCAAAAAATAATCATTATATTGACATAATTTTTCTTATTTAAAAGCTAACTTTTGGTGTTAAATAAACTTTAAAAAGTAGTATTAACACTGCAAACTTCAGACGTGTTAGCTTGCTATGAACTAACTCCAAGATTCATTTTCTACCTGGAATACATCTTACTGAGTGTAGCTGATTTATTATCCTTAGGAATAATTTCTGTATAGTTAATTAAGTTACGTCACATTTACAAATCAATCAACAAAAAGTAGTGAAACATTTTAACTAACTCATAGTATAAGTTAAGTTTCTGCGAAGTAATTCTAGCATTTCTTTGAAATGAATTAAAATAGCTCATTGAATGAAGAATTTAATCATTTATGAGATGTAATAAATACATTATAAATTTATCTTCATTACCTCCTTTAAGAATAATATTAAATAAGGTCAGAGGTCGAAGTTCTACTATCAAATTTCATTTTGAATCAGTTAAGAATATTTTGACTTATGACGTTTTCTTTTTAAAAAAGTTGTTTTTCTTGTTGATCTACTGATACTATTCACGATGATCTAACACGATAACATTCACAAGACAACAATCATTTTAAAGTTAAGAAAATAGTGCAAAACGAGAGCAACATTTTTTTTCTAAAAAGAAAAACGCCATTAATGATAATTAATTAATGTAAAATCGCAGATAGTTTTATATCAAAGATAACTAAAACAAAATAAGTGCACAGGTGGAGAATGAACCTTCGAATTAGCTAGTGGCAAACTAACAAGTGCAAAACTCCATTGCAAGACGATTTTCTACCTGTGATAAGAATGCAGAACGATGCGTTTGTGGTAGTATATACGCAATAGAATACAGTAAATGTTTATATGTTATTAACAACATTTAAAATAGCAAATGACAAGTTTAAAACCAAACATCAAGTATTTATTAATTCACTAATACAACAGTAATTTACAAAACACTAATTAATTCTAACATAACACTAATACTGATAAATAATTTGACTCACCTGTCTTGTTAGTAAATACCTCTACGAATAATTGATGTTTTCACACCTGTCTGTTCAGCGCCATCTATCTTTATGTGGTTTAATTACAATTGTGGTAAACATGAAACATTAAGGGGGAACTACAACTAAGCATCGCAAAGAGAAGCATAACAATGTTTTATTATATATTAAATAAAGATATTTAGTGGTGGTGTAGTAATAGGGTATATACATCTTTACTATAAAAAGAAATATAAACATTTGGTAGATAAAGATAGTTTCCATATTGTTAAATAGATTAATTTTATATGATTAATAAATAAATAGTTAGACTACTGTAAATTTTTTATTTAAATAATGTTTTACAACATAAATATATAATAATAATATAACTATAGAATAATAATTTTATTAATCGAGTACTTTTTTATTACTTGTATTTGAAATTAAAACCAAATACATAACAACAATTCAAGTCAAGAGGAAATAGTAAAGATAGAGCGTCTATGCCTGTGATAGACATAAGTGGAGAAGTGAAAACGAAGAGAGAAGGCAGGAAGGATAGTGAAAAGATAATAGAGGGTTTGTTGAGAGGAGACAAGGAAGGCAAGAGGTGATAGATGAAGATACAGGCAATAAGGAAGGAAAAGCAGGAAACGGTTTGCCGAGAGGAGACAAAGAAGATAAGAGGTGAGGAAACGGTGAGAATGAAGGAAGACTAGGGAAAATGAAGGAAGAGGGTCAAGAGAAGAAGAAGCAGAAAGTACTTTTGGAAATAAAAAGGTCTAGAATAGTTTAAGTTTAATTTCAAGTTGAAGTTCTATGAAATGTATTAAGAATGTAGATTGTAAAGCCGAAAGGCGAACAATTAATATAATATAATAATAATATATAATAACAATTATGGTAATTATTGTTGGTTTTCTAAATTTACAAATTAAAAATTATTTTTTTCTAATGTATTCCATTCTTTTTGCACTGTTTCTCTTAACTTTAAAGTAGTAAAATTATTTTTATGTTCTACTGCAAAATGACTATTGTCTTGTGAATGTGTTGTATTGATAAAATTGAAGGCAGATCAAAAAGAAATTTATACGAATCGAAAATGTAACAATTTACATTATTTATTATTTATATATTATTATTTGTTATATATTATCTTACCATAAAAATATTGGGCACCAAAGTTCAGCACTAAATCGCTTTTCCCTCGCCGATTTCAATTGGCACATGAATAAATTAAAGAGTCATTTAAAGAAGAAAACTGTTTTAAAACATTACTTTATTTTTTCTTATATTGTACTTATTTCATTATAAATATGATCTTAACTCAAAATTGTAAACAGTCATTGAAAATTTAATAGAGATAAGGTAGAATTAAGGATTTAATAAAGTACTCCATTAATTAAATTAAGTATTATTCTAATAATAAGTTAATGCTATTAATAAATAATGATATCAGTTCCTACTCATATTTCATTGATTATTATTCATAGTAGTTCACTTTGGCTTTTGCTGATATAGTATAACTAAATATATAATATAAAAAAGTAACACACAGAAGAAGTTACGATTCATCTTTCACTAAATAAGAAATTATTTTTAAATCAAATATTTGACTACACTGTCTCTTAATGGATAAAAATGTTGTACTTTTCCATTAAAGAATTAGCTTTTCATAACTTCATTGTAATTACAACGTAAATTAAAGATAAAATATATTTTTCTAAAAATAATTACTCTAAAAATATGTTACATAACATTATATATTGTACTGCAATTGGTAATCACCAATGTTTAAAGCCTTGGTATTTTATTTATTTGATTTAAAATGAAGCTTCACTTTAAGTTTGTTAGTATTGTGTACATGAGCAAATCATCTGGGGACTAGTTACCGTTAACTTTAGTACGAACATTTTTAATGATACAGTCATCTCTCTTTAATTCAGTATTTTATGAATCACGGGACCATTCCAAATTAGCGCTTTTGCCAGATTATCGATCATCCTCATTGCTGACTCCTGGGTTTTTGAGTTCAGACCAGTTATATTTTCTGAGTTTGGTTTTTAACAAGTAAAATTGATTGATTGGCGTAAGTTTTAATTCACTCTATAAGTGATCTACAGTAAAAAAAAAGGTTTAATTGGTGGATTACAGCATGCTAAACCGTAAAATACCGGATTAAAAAGAGTTTTTTTTTTTTAAATATAGTTTCTCGGGCTTCCTAGGCACGTAGCCTTATTAAAAAGAGTTTACTGTATTTAAATTATTAAATAATCACTATTTATCATGTAACTTTATGAAATTTGAATTCTACAAATAAACAATATTAGTCTTTCTGAGCTCTTGACATAGAGAACATTATTCTCCACAAATCATTGTACACAATACTGAAACTTTCTAACAAATGTCTACAATTAGTAACTAAGACTTGTGTCGCCATCACATTATTACTTTGCTACAAGAAATATATTGCCTAAATAAATATTAAATTCAACATATAGGAAGTGTTTTAGATATACAAGAAGAACGAGTACACTGTCACGAAAGCTCGAAAGTTACACATCTATATTAAAGATTATAAGAAAATTACATACAGCGTAGAAAGATTTACGGCGTTTTCTTTTTAGATACAATCTTCTCTTTATCGAGCAGTTCTTTTGAACTTCCAGTATACTGCATTCACATTATCAGTTTTCGACGCCGGAAAATCGGCGCTGGTTGTAAATCATTCGAAGAAAAGTTGCGGCGAAATTATATGGGGACTAACAATTAGACAAGTTGTTTTTTAAATTGTATTACGGTTATACTGTTTATGTGTTAAGTGTATTTTACTAAAAATGAATCTAGAAGAACTCAATTAAATTAATCAGTTTAATTAACAATAGAAATAAGAAAACAAATAGCATTTTTTCAACAAAACAAAAACACCTGAGCATAATTGTAAAAAAATGCACTGGTCTAGCTCGGAGTTGAAATTACAGAGCAAAGAAAGAAAACAACGAAAATATCATGAAAGAAAACGCCGCTAGTTAGTTAAGAAGAATATTTACATTACTTAATGTTGTTGTCTCCATTTCGTAATGCCCTAAGATATGATAAACTCTAAACGGAGCTTTCCTGCGAAGCAGTCAAATTTAACCTATTACAAATATAAGAACTATCCTTTAGGCTACTGGAATCAAAAATCGTCATTTCAAGATTGCGATGATTATCGCTATGTTTAAGAATACTTTTTCTACAAGAATTACCTACTGAATTTGGGCTTTTCAGTTCAAGATTGTTACAATGAGTCTTTATTCCGGAACTGTGCTTCTCCTGTGGTTTTAAAGCAGGAGTAGAGAGCTGCTTTTGAAAGAAACAAAGTTTCTGTAAAGACTTTTTATCACCTTGACACACACAGTTATTTTGCAAGAGATTGACGCTCTCAATCCAATCTAAGCTGTTGGTTTTGTTCAGCTCATCTTCGTGAAGTCTACTACACGCGGTCGGGGAGTTCTTATTGGGTACGCTTTTCACGCTACTTTGCATACGGCTGTTACAGGATGTGGTGGTTGTATTGAAAGTTTCATTTCGATTTCTTAAGCCCTTTTTAAAATTTCTTTTACTTTTTCTTATACAGCACACTCTCAGAAATCCGTCTCTGAATTTCGATGACATAAGGTTGTATAATATCGGATTGATCGCAGAGTTTAAATAAAGCATCGTTCTGCAGAAATATAAGATGTTGTAATACTTCTCTACGCCTAAATTTAATATGGTTTCATCAGATACGATAATAATCCAAAGCGTCAATACTCGAAATGGTAAAAGACAAAGAAAGAAAGAGACAACAACAGTGCCCAACATTAAAACAACTTGTTTTCTCGCTCTAAGATTAAATGTATCTAAATGTTTATTCAGTGTAATTTTTGTAGCATCTGTTATTAAGTTTTTAGCAATTATTGAATATAATACTAGTAATATAATTAAAGGTATTAAAAAAAATACTGATATTATCATTATAAAAAATAGAGTGGGTCCTAATTTTGTTGCTTGTGTTAAACATACTGGAACTGTACTTCCATCAGTGTATTCCAGGTAGCGATATTCAGCAACACCCAGTATTGGACTGTAAATTAAAAAAACAAAATAAAAATAAAAAATAACAGTCACATTTTGACGTAAAAATATGTGAAAATGTCAAGTTGTTGCTTTCTATTCATGATGTAAAACAAACGGTTCGAAAAACTATTGTTTAGGAAAACAATCATTTCCTTCTCTAGTGAACTATGCGATGCCTTCATTCATATTGTTCATGTGATAGAGAAACGTGAAGGACAATATTGCAACAGATATAGATATATATATGTGAGATAGAGATAGTATAATTTTAAAAACTAATATACATGTTGCAGTTAGTGTTGCCCAAATTCAGTCTTGGTCTTGCAGTCTTGGTCTTGTTCTTGCGTTTTTGCAAGACCAAGACCAAGAACAAGACCGCGTATTTTTAGCAAGACCAAGACCAAGACTGACCGTGCAAGACTTGAGCAAGAACAAGACATAGCCTGCAAGACTCTTGCGTCTTGCAGCTAGGACTTAGCGCTATTTCACGGAGTAGTTAGGTGTAACAGTTCGGTGTATAGGTAGGTAGGTACGCTTAGGAATTCTATGAGACGCAAAAAACTATATCAAAGAATATGAAAAACTGGACCTATGCGCATTACGACTAATACCATAAACATAGCGAATAAAAAAATATCTATTAAAATCAAACTGAGTGCATGCATAGTTATGTTTTAACCATCGGCATCATTAGTAATTAGAAAACATAGAAATAGGTTAAGTGATGAGTCAGCCAGATGGTTACTTTGTATTAATTCTTGGTCAAAAGAATTGATATAAAGTATCATAACCTAATGATAAAGCTGTTGATTTGTGTTGTATTTTATTTTTTATTCAAATAAATGATAAATCGTAAAACTCTTTTATTAAATTTCTTATAAGTTGAGGGTTCAATCTCTTTCTAGACAGATAAGTATTGTTCTTTAAAATACAGTCAAGTTATTGTAATTAATTTGTTTTTTTACATGTTTTAGCAAATGTAAGCTTATAAATCATAAATGTTTATTAAGAAACAGTTACTTCCATGGAAAACGACATATAGGTCAGTTGATTTTTCGAATTTCTTATCAAATCTTCAGTTATTTATTAATCTGCTTGATCTTTACTATGGCTATGTTAATTCAAGCTCACAATGTTCCAATTCTAATACGTTTTTCTAAGATTTAAAGTAAACTTTAATAAATAGTAATAGACTAATAGGTAATTGCAAGACTTGCAAGACTCTTGCTGCAAGACCAAGACCAAGACCAAGACTGGGAGCGCAAGACCAAAACCAAGACCAAGACCAGGTGTATTGGCGCAAGACCAAGACCAAGACTGGCTAAGTCTCGTCTTGTTCTTGCATTTGGGCAACACTAGTTGCAGTTTAGAGATATATTTACTGTCTGTGTTATACTATGAGCAAAGAAATTAAGCCCTATTTTGTTAGTAGATATATTATAGCGAGGACAATAATGATATCAATTTATTGTTAATAGATGTTAGCAGTTGAAATAAGAGCTTTAAGTTCATTATTTTTATAAAAGCAAAGCAGAAAGCCTTAATTGTAGTTGATAGTTATGTTTCTTGATAATGTGGATAAATATGTTAATTATAATAAATATTTTTAATCAATACATATGAGAGTGATTGAAAATATCATCTAAGCGTATCTGCTAAGTAAATATTGAAAGCAATTCGATTATCCAACCATTTTAATTATTTTAATTTTCATGATTCAATCAAGACGGATAATCGAGACGGTACTGTTTGGGCTTTCCATGGTGTAACAGTTTTCCATCTGCATAAGCTGAGATAAAATACTCAATATGTTACTAAAAGAATAACTGCTACCCAAAATGTATCTTTAGTAGTTAAGGAGGTACAGAACGTACCGTCAATACTAAAAGTTTATCTCTCGGTAATACGAAATGCAAAATACGAAGTACATGAGGGACTGTTATATTTTATATAATATTTATTCCGATTTTGAATTTCCAGCTCAAATTGGCATTTGCAACGTTGCCAGCTTATAACCTACATTTACTGTTTCTTACTGGTTTTATTTAAATATTTTCGTATATAGGTATCCTTTTGATAACTTTCTTTTTGCAACAGTTACAGAAAAGATTCTTTTATATACACTTAGTTTTTGAAAGCCGTGTCACCATTTTTTAATAGTTAAAAGTTTTATTATGTGGTGAAGTTGAGCTAAAAATTATGATTTGTACGGAAAATGACTATTTTTAATCATGTATAAAAAAAAACTATGAACCCTAGGTCTCTAAAATTTTGAGACAACATGTATTTTAACTATTTGTATCGACCCTCCAAATTTCACCTATACCTCCTTAATAAAATCATAAAGCTAACTTTAGTGCTGAATTATGTGCTTGAGAGATAAACTGTGAATATCGACAAAATGATTGACTTTAAGGCTTTCATCCTAATCAAACGTTATGTTATAAATTCTATTTTTTCCTTATATTACTGTGGTTTCAATAACAAGGTTATATTTCAAATTGATTGTAATTTAATAAGTGTGTGTTTTTGAGTTAGGTTTTACCAGTCACGGAATAAATTAATTCCATCCCCGGAAATCGAATCCTGACCTAAGTATAGATGAATGCTAAAGTTTACGACATAGACTTATAAATTTCTTTCTGAAAAAAAAAACGTATTCGCAAAATGAACGAAAGTGAACAGGTAGAATATATAATGTATTATACTTTAATTAGCTTGTAGTAAGATAACAAACCTGAAACTACACCGAAAAACAATTTCTGTATGTAACAGTAAATAAATCTTGGATTTAGCTTGTAGAAAGATATGGCATGTAAAATTGCAAGTAAATTATCTACCCGAGTCTCAATACCAAATGATATTTTATCTTAAGAAATATAAAAGGGAGATGTTTACTCTAAATAAAGCAAACTTTAAATGTAAGAGTCAGAAATAAACACAACCGTAGAATTCTATTTAAATTTTAAGTCTAAAACATACTTTTTATAAATTTAATATAAAAGTTAGCTATTATAAAGCTAATTAAAAACACGATTGTTTGACATACTTTTACACAAGTAATGTATTAGAAAGAGAAAGAAAGATGTTCGTGATAGTGGATGTTCATATATTCTTTCCTTTTTTCGCACTAGTATCTATGCATAAGTTCGTCTCAACTTTATGTAAGTAGCTCTTTAAATTAAAGCAGCATTTCAAGTTTATCAAAAATGAGGTATTTCTGTGGCATATTACTCTCTATCTCCCTCGACACCAGATTCCAGGCTAAGCGGATTAGCGGTCCCCATTTCATAACAACAAGGTTTCTATTTGGAACATGATGATTATTCTTATATTATAGGGGTTAAAGTTTATAAATAAGAAGATAGAAGTACAAACAAAGGGGTTGGAAAATGCTCAGGCTCTGGATCTGGGTCTCGGTTGACCTACTTTATAACTTTCACTGTTTTACTCTGGCCAACAAAGTTTTGTTTTTATTTATAAATAAACACGTGCAACAGTGTGCAGTAGAAAAGAGGGTCAAAGGTCATGACATAAGAATGAGATTGTTGCTTTGTTATTTACGCGTAAAACGAGAACTGACACAGGAAATCCACTAACTTGACTTTATAAGCCTCTTATATCTTATATTCTATGGTAAGTCACGTACTCTTATACACTACACACAATTTATATGTAATGAATCTTTTAAAAATGTTAACGAGGTTCCTGTATTTGTAGTTGCCTATTTTTCAGGCGTAAGATGTTTTATTTTTTATTTCTATTAAAATAAATACTCTGGGATTGTTTTTTATAGAACGAAATCCGACTGTGTAATTTGATATATAATTTATTAATATATATACGTATGCACGTATAAATTGAACGAAGTTATACCTCTTTACATCTAATTGGCCAGAGGTTGCGGCCAAGTAGGAAGCGGCAAACAAATTTTATTTCATCTTAAAACATGTAAACAAAATTGTTTGAAAAAATAAATTAAATAATTTTTAAGTAAAAGTACTTGCGGCCATATTTTGAAACACAAGCCGGCAGAACTGTATTTGAAATACAGTAACGTGAAATACTTTTAACCTGAAAAAATTTGTAAACTCTAGCTAGAAAAATACATTTTTAAAGTTTTATTTATAATTTGTACTATTTCTATGCAAAATAAAAAACAAGTTACTAATGACTATTCTAAACCAAAATAACATATTGAAATAGTAAATAGTAATCGGTAGTGAAGTTGTTTATTACTGGTAGTAAGGTGTAAAAAGAAATAAAGACATAAATGCAATACCCGTGTTAATGTAGTTGCACTTTTAGTTGGACAGATGATATGCGCTGCGCCTGTAAAACTTTTAACAGCACGATGTGTTACACTGACAGCTGTTACTGTCCAAATAGCATTTCAACTAATACTGGGTGTCGTTAGCGTTCTGTAGATATGTACATTCCACGACCATCAGCTAGAAGCTAGATTACATTTCAAATAAATTCTTTACGAAGAATTTAATCACTGCCTAAAAAATATATGTCAAGTAGAAGCAATTTTGTGCGTGATTTGTTACCTTGTTTAGTTGAAAAATTCTACAGATACTTTTCTTACCACTATAAAAACAAATCACGAAATGTATCGTTTAAATTATTTCCAAAACCTGACAGTTCTACAAAAGTCTATAAATCAATACTAAATGAAAAACATGTCGGTAATGCAGATGCCATAATTATTACCATCTACGATATTTCTGTCAATCAGTTTTAATTATTCTTAGAGAGAGTTGCTGCTGCAATGTTTTTCGAAGTATTCTTAGATTTATTTTTAATAATAATCTACTTAATTTGTATAAAAAGTGTATTAAATTGTAATAAATTAATCAGTGTGTGTAAATGTTTGGTGTAGAATGACTGGTTATTGGAAGTAATAAAAGTGAAAATATAACCTCATATTTTATTACGTCTGCATTTATTGTCTTAGCCAGTGATCGGGTTGCCCGGTGTGTTTTTTTAATTACAAAGTGTCTCAATAACTTACAAATACATAGTTTTATAAAATGTGTACTACAAATAAATATTGCTAATAAATTGAGACAGTAAATAATAAAATTATTCAATTTGTACGGGTTATCAAGTTAGGAAAGTGTAATTTAATTTACTTTTATGATTGTGTTTTGACATTCCTATTAACCTCACTTTTAAAACTTGTGTATTATATACTTAGCAGTGTTGTCTCGCGTAGTGTTCAGGAACGATGTGCATCTTTAAACAAACCAGGTTCAGTTTTAAATGTAAGCTTCACTGTTAAGATATTAAACATCTAACATGAAGTCTATATACAAAGGTCAACAAACTATTCAACCAGCTGATTAAAAAACCTGTTGTAGCTTTATTTTAGTATTTGACATTTGTTTACATTTCTGTTTTCTTTTGTAGAACTCCTGGTGCTGGGACGTCAAGGTCGCTGCGTTTCCTGTTAGAATGGTGAGTCATCTTGCTATATCTTACTATATCTAGAATGTTGTTTTTATTTTGGCATATGCTATGCAACGTGAAATATGACGTGTGTGCAATTTTAACAGCTGTGTTCTTTTGTAAACGAATTAAAGATAATGTGTATTAGTAACGTACATAGTAACTGTCTAGTGAACTGGACAATACGTATACTTTAACAAATTGACGTTTGCTCAGCTTACTAGTAATTTAATATATTTGTAGTCGTCATAAATAGCTTTTATGTTCGAATAATTAGTTTTTGCAGATTTTTAAATAATATATGTGTGTCTATATTAAATTCATGTCGTTGTCTGTCATATACAATAAGAGATTCGATTTATATTATTATTATTGCGTGTGTATTCATTCCGGAATGTTATATATTTGGGTTCGATTCTCGTATCAGGGCTACACTTTCTGTATTTAGTTGATGATTAGTTTAACTAACGTAGGTAACAGTTTGAATCATAAGACTCACTCAATAAGTTTGTAGGATGATATTTAGATAGTGCCACTATTGACAAATCCGTATGATTTTTTGGATAGCACCAACCTTCAAACGTTATGTGACAAATGTTAATGCCATTAATGCCATTAGTTAATTTCCTACGTTGTTAAAACATTGAAAACAGATCGTATGGATTTGTCAATAGTGGCGCCATCTATATGTCATCCTACGAACTTATTGAGTTATATATTTAATGTTAATTGGGATGAAGCCAATTTAATTGAAGGGATTAATAAAAATATTTTAATTTATAAGTTTTTTATATTTACTCGTATTATTAGTTGATCTACTATTGACCTTTTAAACATAACCAGTGGTCACAAACATTTTTATTTAGAACGCAAACTACAGGTTCGTAATCTTCATATATTTTATTATGAGTAGGTGCGATATGAGGCTATTTCATCTTCACATACCGTTTATAGATTAGTGATTATTTTGAAATGTAAATTTAGTCGCCACACACACTAACACATGTTTAGTGCGTAGGGAAGAATCGCTGTTAAAATATTTATTACTTTAAAATGTCTATTTTCGTTTCAATCCATAGTTATAATACTATCAACAAATGCACAATGTGCGTCATGGCTACAGATGAAAGGAGTGCATCGTTGATGGCGTATAATTTTTAAGGAGGTTGTGTGCTGTTAACTAAATAACATGCTGAAAGTGGAAAACGATGGTTCGGCGGTGACTTATACTTAAAAGGGGTTATAAGAGCGGTATAAATCTATAATACGATAATTAATTTTATCTTATTCGTTTCTATATACATTATAGAAAATAATTGAGTCAGTGTTTTTTAGTTATATCGGCAGTTTATACCCCAAAACTTGTTTTAAGTATGAGTTGCCGTCGAACTCTCGTAATTTGAACTATATTATATGTATGTTAAGATAATTATATAAAATAATGTAAAATCGAGCCTCTAAAAAGTAAGTCGTTAAACGCTGTTTGAATAAACCCTGTCTTTTTGTAACCATCTTTTTAACGACGTCTTTAAACGTTAGAAGATTTTCCAAAGATTTTTTTGTTTAATAAAATTAGTTTATGTATTTTAAAAATCCCCATTTACTGAAGTGGACTATTAACAAAATGGTGAGCTCATCTAGCATCAATTTGGCACAGTAATTGAGTGCAGTGCTACCAACTTATGAAAAATTTTAATAAAATAATTTGCGTGGGCCTTTTAAAATTACATAGTTCCGTCACTTTTTAAACATACTTCACACCGTTGTCTAAATATTACATTTTTCAATGCCACTGCCCAATTAGATGTTTGTTGCTATCCTTAACTTCTAACATTTTCTAATACTAATCTTTACTTCAACGCATACATAAATGTTTCTAAATTTGTTGGTGTAATTTGTAAAATGTTTACAACTTGTCAGTCAGTCAGTGTTGCTTATTAATATTACAAAGATTATTTGTTTAAAATGTCGCGTGGAGTTGAAACATTTACAGATAAAAGCTTTCATTTCGTTTATGACAAGATACGAGTGAGTATGTTGTGTAGCTATTTGAATTTGTTTGTTTTTACAAGTGAAAATTAATAGAGGACTCTTGCAAGAAAAATAGGAAATCTTTCGTAATCCTTTTTCCTACTTTATAGTCGTACATTCTACTATACTGTAGTTCACACTGAGTTGTCAATGTTTAGACGCCTCTTTCTTAGAATATTCTATAGCATAACACTCTATTCCTTACTTTCGCTTACTAGTAGGTTGTAAGCCGATAAAGATATAACATTTATAACTCCACAAATTAAAAAATTTAAACTTCAATAATAACGCAATTTTTTGCACAATTTTCAGAATAACCCTCACAAATAAATATTAGCCAAAGTACTTATTACTTAATTTATGATGATTTTGTTGGTGAGTCTATAAACTTATGTTATAAATGCGATGATTATACAAGATTATTGAGTGTTAGTGGTTTGGACAGCAAAACAAATACAAAATTAATTGCAAGCAAAATACACAAATACACGAAACGTTCGGCCACATGCAGCAGCATGCACTGAAGAAACTACATCTCAATAAATCAAAGCACATGTCTTTTATATGTGTAACTAACATCTTATCTAAACATTTAAATTATTAATCACAAGTATGTATTTACAGTTGGACGTAATCTAAGATATAGTTACTGCCCAAAAAGTGTTGTAGTGTCTTATTACTTAAGTTAACAAATATTTGAATCAAATGTTACTAACCTGGTGAATAGAGCAGCTAAAAGCCACGCTAACAAACAAATCATCAAAGCTCTGGTCTTCGTGCAGACATAGCCCGCCTTCAGCGGTTCACATATCGCGTAATATCGCTCGAAACTGATGGCCAAAATTGTCAGAACGGATGCGTGCGCCACTGTCAGCTCAACGAAGGGAACAGCTTTACCTGAAATATAGAAAAAAAAAATTTAATATCTATTTACAAATATTTGAAATACATAATGTATAGCCTATAAATATAGTGATTAAATTAGTTTTATTGATAAAGTCAATAAGATTTTCTTTGATTTAAAATGTCTGCTGTAAATAAGATTTTCTTTGATTTAAAATGTCTTCAGTGCGATGCGTACTGAAGCATTAATATAGTTTACTGTTAGTGAGCTGTTACATTGTTCACATATTGGTTGTGCTTCTCAAGCCTTTTATTTAGTTCGAAATTGCTGTCTTCACTTCCTTTAATTTGTTATCAGTTTCTTTGTTCCATTCTTCCTGCCATTAACTATTTATTACATTTTTAATTTTGTTCTTTGAGTCTGAACATGTTAGAGTTGCTTCTTGTTGAATGCGCTCTGAATTAATTCCTGCTTTTGCATAATTATCAATCTGTTCATTTAGTGAAATACCGGTGTGGGAGGGATTCATAAAAATAATCTACTTATTGTAACAAGAATTTATTTGTGACTTGTGACAAATTTAAACGATTATTTTGTCATAGAAATCCTTCGGATTTTGTTTTATGAATGCTGACATTCACTGCTCTTGTGCAAAAATAATAGGTTTAAGGTGTTTCTGTACTTACACTGCCAAAATCAACAAGGCTGGTTCTAAATAAATATGGGTTCTAGAAATAACAGAATGGCATTAAAACATTCCCTGATTTTAAGAGTAATTCCGTCTTTTTTACATTTCTGAAGTCCTTTTACTACTATTATTACTACAAAATATTTTAAATTGTGTATGGACAGTATATTTACATTTCGTTTTATATTCGCTGTTTATTTGTTTTTATTATTAAGCATTATATTTTTCATTGTCTTACTTTCTCACGTGCACACTAAGATTGTAAGGCTTCTAGCGCTAACTAGTCGCGGTTAGCTTAAGCCAGATAAGCCTACGTATAAAGATAACTACTTCTGAGATCTTCTAATTATCAAATTAGATAAAATTTGTCGACCTACTTCTCATTCGATAACAAACATTTTTACATGAATAAATAAATAAATTATGACAGAACCTTCACCGGTAAACCAGATCGTAAATGCATAGGATAACGTATAGTTGAAATTGCTCCGTCAAAACCATAGAGATATAAGAATAGAGTGCGCAAGAGGCTAAATACTGTGAGAAAGGCAAAGAGAGAGATAGCCGCGACTTGCCTGCCGCGCTAACGACGTCTGCTTGCTTGTTTACCCTCTACCATACCGCCAATCAACCAAGCCAGCAGCAGCGGTTCGGTAGATAAGACACTCGGTAGGCTATCTCTCGCTTTGCTTTTATCGCTTGTTCTTACACGCAATCGTACACTTCGCGTACTCTATTCTTATATCTCTATGGTCAAAACTGTCTGGTGAATTGTAACGTGCCAGCAATAATCGAAATTTTTAAAGAATAGCAATTAGAGTTATAAGTTTAAATAAATATATAATTATTATTGAATGTATTGTTTTATTTGCTTAGAGTTACTTTTTTTTGTATAATTTTGTATTCAAAACCTGACTATCTCACACACTGATACAAAAGAAAACCGGAAAACGGCCACAGTATACCATATTAACATAATGCGATATTTCCGTGATAACTTTAAATAAATTTGTATTTTATTTGAATAATAACAAGCTGTTATACAAAGTGACTACATAAAATATTATTACATGAGTTTACTATTAGATGATAAAAACGCTCTAAAAGTCATCTTGTTATATATTGGACACAGCATATGATTTAGGATACATAAGTTCCCTTTTAAAATAAACCATTATCCTTTTTAAATACACCAATAAAATGTTGCCAATATAAATGTTAAATCCGAGATATCTTTTAAGCTCTATAAAAGGATACAATATTTTACATGATGGTCACTCTGTAGGATCTAGAAGGTTCCGTGGGGTCTGGATACGGTCCAATCCCATTACTTGGTTAACGGTTTGTAATAAAATTAGGAAACATTATGAGACCAGGATAATGTGATACCCGCACTACTAAAACCCCATTTGGAGACTGTATTTGGGGATGTTTTCTAAAAGGACACGTGAGTTATTGGAATATAAGCTACTGCTTGACATTTTGTTTATGAAGGAAAGTTTACTAAGAATTATTTGAAAATGAATAGCGATATTTGTTTTTGGCAAATGCATTTGTCGTGCTAGTAGAATAATTATGATAAACTGTTGTAGAACGCGGTTATTGTGAGTATGTTAACATCTAAACTAATTTTCCTATTAGCAAAGAAGTTGCTTTCATTTAGTGCTTGTGCTTTGATCGTCCGTAAAACACCGCATCATTTTTTCAGAGAACTAGAATATGTTTAGAAGACAAACATAATTGAAGAATATCAAAAGTTAAAAAAGATACATGCAAAACTAGATCATATTTCTTCATTTTAACAAAAAACGCAAAAGAAAACATTTATCGAATATTTGCGTGTGGTTTTAGACAAGCCACACATTTAGGAGAAGACTGTATTTACACAGACTTGTTTTTATCGTAATTCAATTCAGGAAATGCCATTTGTAAGGTTGAATAAGTAACGCAAATTTGTCTGTTGGGCATCTTGTTACAATTATGCGCTTCTTTATGTTTCCATAACTAGTATTGCGTCACTTTAGTGTGCGTCAAGCATTTATGTAAACGATGTTTAAACGTAAGCATCCTCAGGTATACATGGCACTTTTCAAACACATTAGATTTACCGCTTGGTATTACTTGGTCTGCAGATGACGTGGTCATCAGACAGATAGAGCGCCCGTAGAAACAATTGTGACTGAACATTCGCAATAGTATAGCGACTATAGTAGAAATAATAAGAATAGCAAGATCTGTTAAAAAAACACATTACGCGCACTGGATTTATTGTAGCAAACGTAGAAGAGAAGGTTTTGGCTAACGTGTATCGATGACGTCATTTGCATTGTTGATCTCAATAGACCGCAACGGTCGTGCGTACGCCTTCTCTCCCGCTTCCCTTCTCTTCTACGTTTGATACTATAAATTCAAGTAAACCGTCCTATTTATAATTATTAGTAAATGATTTGTGCTTATAAAAAATACTTCTATTCAATATCTAAAATAAAAAAATAGGTCAACTCCCTATTACCCTGAATATTACGCATTGACATCAACGTCATATTGACAATGTCATTTAAAATTAAATAAAGAATTTAAAATTTTTGTGTTTTTGTTCGAATTGTTTTAGACAGGGAGATATGCAGACGCTATTGTTAAATAAAGGGTGCCAGTAACTAGGGCAAGTTCATTTAAGCTTTTCAAGTTAGACTCCTTCTCTCGTATAAAGTACACGTAGTAAAGCTCCGAGCTTTTAACAGTATTTTGGAGCTTTGTTATTACATTTATATGTCAATACTCATTTCATATTTTTTGTATTAGAAAAACGTTTTTCCGTATTTGAAAGCATTGAATGGTACGAGTATTATCTTTTCCTTGAATGAGTTGAAAAGGAAAGTGATGTGGCTTATTCCAACTAATATTAATAGAAGGAAGTTGTTGTTTGATTTAGAAGTTTTTTGCGTGTGACAATATTGATAGAGAAAATAAAATGCGAATTCTATTGAGATGCGTAAAGAAAACGGAAAAATAAATAAACGTAAATAACTTTTTGAGGTTAGAAAAAAGAAGATGTGTTTTCTAAAGAAATAGTTTGAATATACAAAGTTATTCATTGTTTGTATATAAAAACAATGATACGACTGCCGAAAATATTTTAATTGATTATGTAATACAACAGTTACAATTATTTTCATTTCTAAGTAAATGGAATTTTTTTAATACTCAAATATCTACACTTTGAAAAAATAGTTTTATTACAAAAACTCCTATAGATTAAAATAAAAATTATTATAGTTATATATCCCAGATAGAAAACAAGAGGTGTCATTTTAAATTTCGCATCATTTTCTAAATGTCATAACCATCTTTGCGGTGACATTTGCTCAATTTTTAACGAAAATATAACATTTTTCTGTTGATTTAAAAAGACACTTATTGTTGTAAAATCCACCTCTGAAAAGCATTATATTTTCTATTCAAAAATTTTTTAAAATGTTTGAAAGTTTTAAATATTTTTGAAACCAGATTATTTTCACAACCGCGGCTGTCTTGCGCTTTGGAGAATATTACGTATACAATATATTCACATAGTTTTGAGGATAGTTCTAGCTGTTTTGTGGAAGTTGTCATCACTTTACAATATATACATTCTCTTAAACATATATCCTAACAGTACGATTTCGTATAAACCCACAGAAATTGAGTCTTGGTAAAATGTTATTATCCCACAATGATATAAATATAACCCTTTATATAAAGTACGTCACAACTATGTGATTTATACGAAGAGCAGTTTGCGTTAAGTTAACAATATAGCAGATGTAACCACAACGAATGTAAACTGGTTCATTTATTCTTCGATATTATATAAAAAGTTATTATAACACATATATACAAAATGTGTTAAAAAAGGAACATGAATTTTGTAGTGAGTTAAAAACTCCGCAGTGATTATTTTATAATTTTTTTCTTCTGAAGTTATTACGGATATGAACAAGATCTATTTAGCAGTTTCTTTACAAGAGGTGGTTGAAGCATTCTTTATAATTTTGCTTTTTTAATTTGTTATTGTTATTATGTTATTGATAGATGTCTCTGATATCATTTCCCAATATTGTTGCCATTTAATAATCAACGTGCAATCAAAGGTGCAATAAATACAATTGTTTTTATGAATATTTTTAGAACGCAATGCATGATGGGTTAGCGAGTAGATAACACAATCACAAATACTGAAATGTTGGTGACCTAAAACCTAAATTAGTCACTCGCTACCTAGAACGTTATCTTTGCATAATTACGCTAAAAACAGGTTTACAAGGCAATCGCTCAAAATTTATCAGCAAATTAATAACTGAACTGTATTTCATATATTTCTTTGACAAAATTATAACTTACTAAAAAATGAGGTCAATTGGTATTTTAGTAATATTAGGTATAATGAAATATATATTTATTAATCATTTTCCGAGTGACATCATAAAAACTTCATTCATAGTAGGAGGTCCTCGGTGATAGTATCGGTACTAGACCAACGATAAATAAATTAATTTAAAAAAAATAGTATCTTAAGATCTTCTGTTTTGAAGTGATAGTGAGTACAATTTAACAACCATGTTTTGCGTTTGTCAAATGCGTTTTTATAAATAAACAAAGAATAACAAAACACTAAAACAATAACAAAATAATTCATAAATAATAGTACCTATCCCACTTAAAATTTTGTAACATATTATTTATTGTATTCGTTTTGAAAACACGTAGGTAACTCAATAAAATGAGAATAGATGGCGTAACGGCCTCCAGCTTCGTGCTATTTCGTCCAATGGTAAAAGAAGATGTCAGCAACAAACTCCTTTTTTGGTTAATTTTATTAGCACGACTAATAATAACTTCTTTGTATTTCTCTTGTGAAATAAGCTATTAAATTACAGAGTACTTCAATAAATCTACTGGAGTTTCCTTGCAGATGAAACGATAACGATTGTTAATATAATATTAAACGCATTAATGCTTTGTAGCATTAAAATTGTAAAGCATAATTACTTTGTAGCTGTCGATTTTGCTATATTAGTTCTATTAATTACACTCTTAAAAAAACTTTATGAAACTTCATAAAATTTTTGAAGCATATTTTAAGAAAGAATTCAGATAATAATTTTCATAAAATACCGTACATTGTAGTAGAATTTTTTTTTCAATTATATTAGTTAATTAATGCATCTTGAGAATAATTAATAATAATTGTCTATTAACCCCTAGATTATTTACCACACTAATAACTGCTCGTGTTCTAAATTACCTAACTTTATAACTGGAAATAATATGGGCTGAATTTTATAAAATTTAATTTATTTAAAGTCAATTTATTTTGGATGCTGAGGTCTATCACCAACGACTTCCTATGTTTACAGTTTTTGTGGTGTCGTGGCCTCATATATGTCGGCTGCACCTGTATCTATAAGTTTTTGACTCTGTATCTATAAGTTTTTAACTTAACTTTTAATATATTATAAGGTGAACTACCTTATAAATTGTTGGATATCACTGATATACATACTTAATCTATATACAAAATATTTAATAGCACAAAATATATACGTAAGTCAATAACCTCTAGCACCGAAACATAAAAGCGTAGAATTAATTCGTATAAACAAGATCTACCCGTTCATCGTCCACACAAATCGTTCATCAATCGACAAAATAATGTGGCTGGACGTTTGGACACTTTGGGTAAATATTTATTCAATTTTCCTTTCTATTTTTATTCTACGAGGCGCGGCGTAATCACTCCGTTCCTAATTCCCATCCAGCGTATTGGAATTATCGTACATACCAGTTCTTTTCGGTTTAATATCAAACAAAAATACATTCATTTGTAATCAGACTTCATCCAATAAGTCATGGGCGTCCGCAAAAAATAAATCGGGCTTGGCATTGTAGGAATTTTCTAAAAATTCGCGACATATTATTTCACACATAACTGACTGCGGTTTTTACCAGGAATGTCATTTATTGCATGTGAGTGTAAAACAAATTGTATCAAACAAATTTAATAAAATCGTAAATATGCAGTTGTGCGTGGTTATTGTTATTGAATTCGTTTGATACGTCCCGTGTAATGGCTTCCATGCTGATCTGTCGATGCGTACTTTATGGGAAATGCTTCGTTAACCCCCCTATCCACCCCGTCTCCCCTTACGATCGCATATGCAGTAACTGACACTAAATATAAGAAGGAACACATTTGTAAACGAGTTAAAGAAAGTCAGTACTAAATTTTATCTGTTTTTATAAAAAGTAAAGAGAAAAAAACATTTGTTTGTTTACGTGTTATTGTAAAATCCAGATTGTTTATAAAGCCAGTGTTATAAATATATATCCAGCGGAGTCAATAGGTTGGTAATAATGTATTAAGGATAAATAAACGTCTCTGTGGGGCGCTATAAAATTAAAGATAATTAAAATTTTATATGTGTATATACAGAAGAATTTAAAAATAATAATGTACACAAAAATATTTATGTTTCGATGATTATCAAAGGTCCTAATAATATGGTAGCAGAAGAAAATAAGAAGGATTTGTTGTGTTGCATCGAGTGAAGTTCTGGTTTGCGGATATTTTATAATCTTTAGGGTCTTAATTAAAAACATCTTAAATAATTGGCCACCAAAAATGATTTCTTTGTAATATCTTCTTATTAGTGACGCCTATGATAATGATATGTTTATGTAATATTTGTTTGTATGTCTTGAAGATATATATTGACCTGTATCTTTCTAGAGTAGAATAGAATAATCAGGAATTGCAGGAGTTACTTTTTAAACGTGAACCTCGTTGTCAATGTCGCACATTTGTGTAAGTCAAATATTGGAAGATTGACATGGCAAGTTTCCTACTACACGGTGAAACGAATGTTTGATCCTAATAATTTCACTGTCACTGTTTAACAAAAACTTTCAAGTAAATAAGTATACTTTCAAGTATAAAATTTTCCATTGTTCGACGATTCGTACAAAAGTGCATAACATGTGGATGAAGTGTGTGGTGAGGGTAGAAAAATCGCTTTTGATGCGGGTCAAAAGATTGACAATAGCCCTAACTTCTTCCAACGTGAACATTGGACACACTTAGTTTCACGATGCGTCCAAAGTTGGAAGATGTTCCTAGCATCGTTTGGTACCTGCATAAAGCGAAGAATCGTTGCGATCGCTACATAAGCCTAGTCTTCTGCGTTCATTTCTTCTATGTTTAATACGATAAATCAAATGCTTCTGTTGCTAGTATTATTTATTAACTTCGCCCATTGTTCTTCACGAAAAACTCCTAGTGTTCAGTCACAATATAATTTTTTTGTCATGGCGTTCTTAACGTCAGCGGCTTCTAACTATGTACTTCCTACCGTAAATTCGGCACTGGTCCCAAATCTCGAGACTGACCTTTCGTCTACATATTCGTCATATTACGTCTACAATATAAAGAACCTCCATCACTGCAAACTCCTTCATGCAGGATAAACTACCAGACTGTGACATCATAGCATCACTCCTTTTCCCTTTTCCCCTCTGCTCTTCCCGAACATAATATGAGTATATTCTACACGAAATCTTGTTTAATAACGTACGCAATCAACAATGATATTTTTATTCACTTTAACAACTCATTATGTAATAAAAAATCTGTCTCTATAATGCATTTAGAACATTGTCAGGTCACTCAACTTAATTCTCTCTCTCTTTATGTGTCTTTTTCTCATGTTTCTCTCCCACGTTAAGAGAGTACTTAACTTATATCCACTTAAATGTAAAAGAAAATGTCTGGGAAATAAACACATGGATTAAGATATTACATTCCCGAAGCAAGAAATCTGACACGGAAAAACAAACAAAAAGTCATTACCGTTAAGTTTGATTTTATGTTTTAATAAATATTTTTTGTTATTTTATTGTTGGTATAAGATACTTTTAATGTTATATAGCAAATATAGAAGTGTATATAAATATCTATGTAACTCTTTAACTAAAGATAACAAATAAATAAAAATCTGTCAGGAAAAGATGGTTTATTTGTAAATATACATAGTACAAGAACAAAGTCAATAAAGTAGATTGGGAGGAAGGAGGCGGATGGGGCTAGGAGTTGTAGATAAAAATATTTTTCATTATTTTTAGATACATTTTCTTAGGTTGTGTACAGGAATACTATCTTAATTTTAATAATAAATATACTTTGTTGATATGTGTCCAACTTTAATGACGTATTATACACTTTAAAAGTATCAGGTCATACTTGTATTTAGTTGCACTTACTGGCATTTAAGAAATAGCAAAATAATGACAAGCACAAACATTTTTAATTATTACGTTAAGACGTATTATGCAAAAAGGTCATAAAGACATATATAGGTATTCTAATATCTTTAATATCTCGCGAATACAATTAAGCACTCCATATTATATGTACGAATATATATCGTATTCTCATATAACTACTATAAATAATAAAGGGTCAAAGTTCAATTTAGACATGCACATGTATTCACACTGACTAATCGGTTGCACATGCTTTGATTATTAACTTATAAGTCTATCTTGGTCTTCATATCTTTAACGATGTCAATTATAATTTATAAGCATGGTCTTTCGGTTCTTGTTACTTGTGTGCTAGTGTTGGTGTGCGGTGCACAAATGTTAATTCATTAACATCCAACAAAACACAAAACATGGGTATATTATGTAACAGAGTCTTACTAATATTCCATGTTTTTTTCAAAATTCAATTTTAGGATATTGTAATTGCATAGATCATTTATCCTATAACATATATCTGACTATAACATATTTTCGCGGTGCATTTCTAAGTATGTAACCTGATCCATATGTGACAGGTTTTCGATATTTCGTCAAACAGATCTTTCATTTCTTCAGGCGATGATTTCAACTGCTAGGTTATCTCCGATTATTGTCCATTTATAAGTTGTTGATAAGGTATGTCTCAACCTTCTAGCAGTGCTGCAATCTTGATCGGATCGTCTGCCATGGCATCCTGCTGCATTTCCTCAACATTTTCAATATTGTTATAAAACTGTTTTCTCAAATGTTAGATAAAGTTAATGATTTCCTATGAATAACTGTGTCATCAGCAGATGTTGACGTCACGCTTTTATCAATTGAAGGCAGGTCAACGGTATACAATAAATGTTATATAAGGAGCAGCACACTTTGTTGAGATATTTCATGTACATCGTTATGCAGAACTTAAAATGTTCCAAGAAAGTATCTCTCTTGCAAGCATACTTTTTGAAATAGGCATAGGCAAAATTAAATGAATCTTGATTTGGCGTTTGGAATAAATAATCATAAAACTTGATTGACAAAACATTACAATTAAAATACTTCATTCGTGTCTTCAGGTTCGAATTATAGACTTTATTTACTGAATTAAACAGTTGTTTCGCTCATCTAATTTGGATTGGTCGTCTCCTGTGTAATACAGTCGTTTAAGAGAAAATATTGAATATTCTCACAAATTCCAGAGTGACATTTTCTTTGGTTTACATTATGTTTAGATCTTTTCATTATAAATTCCATACATTTCTGCCCAAAATAATTTTAAATTTAATTGCCGTAATTGATTATATGCACACATTCGGTAATGAAACTAATATAACAAGTTTCTTTCACTAACTAGATATAGGCTTATTTCTTATTTGTATTATATACTAGAGTTTACCTCCGTCGCAAGCGACGACTGTCCTTTGTATGTGAACCCCGTGAATTATTACAAAATCCAAAATTTGAGCTTTCTCCAAAGTTTCCTACCGGGCCCTCTAATTTTCTCGGCGCCCCTTTTATAAAATTTTGAATTTCTAATCTGTGAAATATATTCGCGTTTAATAGCGTAATACACATGCAAAATTTAACTTTTCTATTTTTCACGAATACAAAGTTATACAGCAAAAAAGTGCCCTTTTTTCCAGTTTTTCCAAAATTACAGGTTTCCAGGAAATTCAGGGAAAAATCCGGGTATGCCAAAAGTATCAGAATTTTTTTCTCTACGAAATAGGAAATTTTCAAAATCTGCTCTGGAGCCGTTTTCGAGCTACCATACAAAATTCGAACCAAACATATAAATATATCTTAATATATATAAATTACGTGTCACTGTGTTGTCCGCTATGGACTCCTAAACTACTTAACCGATTTTAATGAAATTTGTACACCGTGTCCAGTTTGATCCAACTTGAAAGATAGGATACCTTACATCTCAATTTATTTATCTTATTGCTAATTATTTGTCTATTAATTATCTGTATATGACATATGACATCGGGCGACGATGATGGCGACATCTGTTGACTAGATTGAGTAAATATTCTGTTGAGTAAATCGAAATCTGTTGACTAGATTGAGTAAATATTCAATAAATGGCGCTACGTTAGGCACAGCAACGCGTGGCCGGGACAGCTAGTAAGAATATAAATATACACCTGGAACATTATAATATAGGATGTACATATATGTGTGCTACACATCTGCCTAATACATTTTTGAATCCGAAACAATGAAACAGAAATGTAAAGTTAGTTTGATAATTGAACTCTGCAGAGCATTCTGGTACAAACAAGTATTCTACTGAATGTACTGCACGTTAGATAGTTTTATTTCCGATAATGCACCAGCCATCATACCATTCTTTCTTATACGGTCTATTTAATCTACAATATCAGATACCACATCCTTCCGCTTCCCAATATTCCAGAGCATCCAGTGGATTTATTTGTGTAATACTCCTGTATCCTCCACGCCACGAATGTGTGGAACATTGAAGTGTTTTACAAATTTGTAGCATCATCACGTCTTACATATATACACGAGCATTGGTAAAGTAATAGGTTTTCCATAAGCATTACACATACATTCACTCGTGCCATACGAATACGTAAAGAACACAGCTACACCTACATGGAAATAACAAACAGTTGATATATGCACTACCTGTTTTATCCGTAAACATACTTATACATTATATATGTTTGTACACTCTGAAACATATACATGTAAATGTTGGTTGACATAAGAAAGTATCCAGTTTAGCGGAAGGAAATAAGGAATATGAGTTGAATGGGTATGAATTATTCGGCGGATCATTTCAATTTTGACGAATCTCAATATGCTAGTACAATTGGCTACAATGAATTTTTAAGTTATGTACTCGGAAGCTCATTGTAATAAACTACATCATTGTCATGTCTTGTCACACATTAACACACCCCAAATCCTTCATTGTGATGTGAAACATTTGAGAAAGTTTTTTTTTTAGTCTTATTTTGTTGTTTTGGTCTTGTTTCATTAATACACCACTGTATTTATTTAATACGTCCGTTACTAAATTTTTGTTAAGTGATTCAAAATTAATTAGTGAATTATTGAAATATTTAGAAATTAGTAAAATTGAATTATAAATTATAAAAGATGTATAAAAAATGTTTGATGGTGGCTATGACGAAAGAAATTTAAGGCAAATAAGTAAATAAATATAAAAAAAAATAAAAAATAATACGATCTTTCTTGGTCTACAGTTTAGTGTTGTAAGATCTGGATAAACTAAGAAGGAGTTGATACAGTAAAAAAATTGTAAGAGAGCAGAGGAGAATGGAATGGTGATGGAAGGATGAAGATAGAAGTAATTGTGTGACAAGATTATGATGGCAAAGAAATAGGGAGAAGTGAAAAAATCAAATTATTTTATTCCAGTACTAAAATTAAAGTAATTTTTCGATTGAGCTGGTATTGTAAGCATGTGATATAATTTTTATGCCCCTAACAATGAAAATGATAAAAAATAAGAGTGTCATCATAAAACCAGTAATAAAAGTAGCTTCAAGAATAAAGCAACACCAAAAATTGGTAAGTTAGGACCGTGTATACGAAATATAGAATTTTATGACCAAAATATAAAAAGAATCAAATTGATTCTACGGTGAGGTAGGAACAAATATGTGTAACATCTAACTCATATCTCTGTTTTATGTATTTATTTTTATATTTTGATATAATTTTATATAAATATAATATAGGAATAATGGTAACTTGATTTTGAAACGAATCTTCACATTTTATACATCGTTTGTGTATGGTTTCCCATTTTTCTCTCAAATATTTCACAGTATTTATTTTTATCATTAAATTAATATATTTTGTAATTGTATATGTGTGTATAATAATGTAATGCATATATTTATTACATCCAAAAACATTGTCTAAATATCCAAAAAATTTGAAGTTTCAGACTCGAGGTAAATATAATCAAACTTCGAATTATTACCAATGGGAATAATGAGAGTGAATGAGAGCCAAAAACATTCAACAATATTATTTTTTTCGTGGCGGAAATTTAATTTTTTTTCGCGGCGGAAATATAATTTTTTTTCGCTGAAATTTAAATTTTTTCACATTACAATTAAAGAACCTCGCCTCGCAATGGCTAAGGCCGCACCTGATTGGAAGAATTAATGTAAAAGAATGTAATTCGGAACGACAATAACGTTAATTAAATACAATTCAATAATTGATAACATAGTTTTTAAGTATGTATAAAAAAATGAGAATGATTGACCGTTTAGATTTTTAAATATGACAATTTATAGTGGAATGTTTTATGAAAAAGTGACGTACCTCACACATTGATCGTTAAGCGGCATATTGCACGTTGCTAGTATGTATTTATAACGTAAAGACCTGGACAAATGTCTTTGCTTGTTTAGCTTAAAATCGTTCAATTCGTACTACGCAGACGCAAGGCAAGTTCTTAATCTTACGTATCAGGACAATGTCTTTAAGTAAATGACAACTTGATCTTTGTTTCCGAGTCTATGTGGATGATACCACGTTGTGCAGGTGTTCAACTTTGCTTTCTAATTGTCCACCAATACTTAATAAAACATTTAATCAAAACAAATATTTAAACAAAATATTTAATAAAAAACTTTAGTAAACAATATTCTACAACAAAAAGAAAACCAAGTCTTGAACAAGTTGGTGTGAAACTGAAACTAAATATAGGAAAAAAATCAGAGAGAAAGTTTTGTAAGTGTTAAGATAAAAGTAACCGGTTTCAGTAAGTCTTGTTTTTCTTATAAAAGAATAAAAGCTCTACAAAAACTTTGAAAGCTTGCTTGAAGGAGTATCGGCTACTATTGCCCGGATATATATTACATCTAAAACATATACTATCTGTCTGTATGTATTGTGGGCATAGATACTTTGTGGACAGATTATTGAGTGCTTTTTATTGGGTTTTTATTGAAAGAAGAATGTTATCTCTTTTCTTTATATAAATGTAAAAATATCACTAGAAGACATATAATAGCGTATGTATCTATGTTAGCAAATATCTGATGGATCGTTTTACGATTGTAGTTTGAAAATTATCGGACGTTATATAGAGATGGCGCTAAACTATAAAGATCCTACAAGAAACTATAAAGAATTATGAAACTAGTTGAGGAAATTGAAGTAGGTTGCAAACTTTCTTTCTGCATCATATTTACTTACATCACAGGAGAGGAATTAGAGCAAAGGAATTGGGATAATTACGGCGGATGAGATTGAACAGTAAATTAGATAAAATGATTTATAAGTTCCTTTGTACATCTTTTATTTGTTCCTATATAATTATATATTAATGTAAAAAAATTAAGGGGGATAGAATAAGTGGAAAAAGCAGCACATATGGGCGGAACCCTAGGAGGTGCTATTAAATTCAATAAATGAAAAAAAAAAAAAAATGCATCATATTTACTGCGTGATTAGTACGTCCATCTCTTTTCTAATCAAAATACAATTTTTATAGCTAATATAGTTTTATTATTATTATTATATAGTTTTATTTATTATAGCTTTCATATCTAAATATAACCGCAAGTACGTATAATGAAAATTTAATTAATTAATTTTTTTAAAACAATTTTGTTCACTAACAGCAGTTTGCAAACTAACCAGTTCTAGAAAGGTATAACTACGGTAAATTTATACGTTCATAACGTTTCAGACAGGTGGCATACTGCGTCCTTGTCTGATGCATGGTGTAACATGCTAACTCTATCTCGCTCTTATATATCTGCAACAATTATCAACCCCAATTTGTTGGCTTTTGCGTCGTGATTAATACAGCCTTGTTTCAGGAAAGTGTTATCCTTGTGTTGTCCTCTCAAATGTCAAATGCAAAATATTAATGAACGTAAAGCTCCTACAATTGGTTTGAGTCGTACCATCTTCAACGTAAGAGATCTTCGAATATTTCTATTATAAAGCGACTTTTATAGCCCCAGCAACAATTCCTTCACTCTATTAAAGTATTTTTGATAAGAGCCTCTTATCAGTTATTACGGATATTCCATCTTTAATAGCTCAATCATCCACATCGCATAAAATGTATTGATCGACGTTAATGTTTATTTCATTGATCTTTATACGGCGCTTAGAAAATTTATTAAATCGTAAAATTCTGTATTATGAATTATATTCTCATATAAAAGGAAGTTATCTTAATATACACACTTACTTTCTTCTTTTATCGCGATCAAGTAAGTATTAGATTGGTGTTACTTTTAAAAATGTAGCGTTGTTATAGAATAAACGTTGTTGTATAAGCTACATGTACTACTGATTACTTTTTCTTTTATTCACTTATGCTTGAACTGCATTATAAAATAATTTCGACATGAGAAGTAGAAAATGAGCTTGTGCCGAATTAAAAAACGTGAATCTTGTAGTGCAAGGCAATTTTCCAACCGGGGTACTCCAAATTCCTTTATATCTTGTCACAAGCGACTTTTGCTTAAGTGACACTGATAAAATAATACATTTTTTAACATAAAAAGTTTTTCAGACATTTTATAGGTTAATATTATGTAAGGATACATAATTATATTTCAGTCTATGGTAAATTTACGTTTTCCGACGTTAATAAATCAATTATGCAATGTAATGTAATATTTCATAATAAATTAATATATAAGTAAATGATTTTGAATGATTAGGTAATAGAATTATGTTAGATTTCGGTAAATAATAAAACGTAACGTTATATAAAAGATGTTACGTAAAATAATACATACAGAGTTTACGTTTCATGTGTAGCGGTCAAGTATTAAGTAATTAATTTTTTTTGCTACGTAACCTTGTGTCAGGGGTCAGTACTTAAATAATATATTAGTGATAAAAATACTTCTGAACTACCCCCAATGCAGAGGACCCTTTCTAATAAAAGCAGATTTTATTTTGTTGAGAATCCCTAACTTTGATAGAATCCATCTACTAAAAAAGTATAAAATAACGTAATATTACTGAAATTGAAATATAAAATTACCCCGTAGAGCTTTTGTGCTTTCATAAAGCTTTGTTAAAGTATTTTTAGAGCCACTTTAGCGTTTATAGGATGACATTGACATTGCGATGAACAATTTATCAACAAATAAAAAATTACATGTTTTACAAATATAAAAAAATAAATATTAATTGTTTTAAACATTTATTATGTTGATAATTGTTTTAGAGACTACCTTGTAATATAAATTAAAACTAAATATATTAAATAAGATCCTATATATAGTGTATAAGGGTAGTGTTTGTACTTAATATCGGACTATACCTTTGCCTCTGATTGCCACTAGTTATTACCTTAAAATTAGAATTCATGAATTTCAAAAACAATTTATATATATAGAGCATCCATTTGCTATAGTTTATCACAACAATGCGTCAAAAGATTACTCGAAAATCAATAAGATAATGTCACCAAAATATTTGTGTAGCTGGAGTACAAAGTACATATTATTTGTGCGAAATACATTATGCTAAAACATTAGATTGCGCTAATGTAAGGTCGTCAAGTGGCTAGACCATAGGGTGGTCAATAAGTGTTAGTTGAATTATGACCACCAGAACAAATGCGAAGAGTCCAACCGCAACAGATGGTGATGCCATTTATATATCTTATTTTCTATTTTTATAAATTCATTAAAAACAGTAGCGCCTATAGATATATTTTCAGTGTAAATAACTTTTATCAGCTGTTACATTTAAATTGTAGTTATCGTTGATAAATAATTGATATTTAATTGATTAAATTTTAAATTAATATTGAATTTTGTAAATGAACAACGCCTTTCTTCATTCTCTCTATTTGCGGACGCCAATGTAAAGTAGAAATATCTATTTCAACAGATCAGTAGCACGCATGTTGATAAACATCATAAAAATATTTTATGTTTAAAATGTGATTCTAATTTGATATTATTTTATTTGTTTTCGAAAATCCTACCATTCTTACCGCATTTTTTGATGAAACGTGTCTTAAAAACATTAAAGTGTGCGCCGATTTTATAGATAAATCAAAGGTAAGAAACGTACCAAAAGTACTCGTATGTTCTTATGTAAACAATTTAATGTAATCCTCTTGGCAGGCCACTGAACTTCAATTGTGTATGGTGCTGTATAATAGTGTGAAAATATTTGTAAATCCTACAAGGTTGTGGAATGCTCTTAGACCAGAAATTTAAGGGCTGTCAGACGGCAGATATTAAGCTAGTAAAATAAGATCCTTTTTCTGAAAAATTTAAATCTGCTTGTGCTATAACAATAACTAAAAGTGTTGTCTTCTACGTAACTAAACTCTAACTGAATTAGTCGAAAACAATCTTGTCTGCGTTAAACGTTTAATCATGTACAATACCTGTGTCGAAATTTTAGTCTAGAACTAGTCTTGGATACAACCATTTCAGGGCATCAATGGCGATCCAAAGGTCACAAGTTTAGTATCGCAAAATTAATGATCTACCTAAAATAACTACATCAAAAGCCTATTTTAAAAACAACATATGCAAAAAGATGTTTATAACTTCAAAGGTGCTAAACGGGTTAAAGATTAATTAGATTAATAACCAATTAGCCTAAAATAAATCGTTTGAATGATGCCTCTCATATTCTAAGAATAAGAATGTTACAAAATGGTGACGAATACCATTGATTCATAACCCACATGGGAAGTAAAGGAATAGACAGATCTAGATTAAGATGGGTCGACGATCAAGAGTGCTCAATTATGAACGCTAGAAACTGCAGAGATATTACCAAAGATAGCCTCATCTGAATATCTCTTACAAAGAAGTCACCCAAAACTGTCACTCAAAAAGGATAATCTCTGCCATTGATAACAATTATTGAATTAAAGACTAGGATACTCCACACTCTTTAGTTTTCATAAATAATAGAAGAAGTAGATTATAATAGGTTTAATACTTACACATTTCCTCCCCGAGGACCCATATTTCCGGTGGTGTGTTGACCTCCACTAGAACAGTTGGGGTGCACACCAACAAAACCAATAAATCGGCAATGCTCAAATTCGTCAAGAAGATATTGGTCGAATTTCTCATATCCTTCGTCTTTATAATAACTATGGGCACCATAACATTCCCAATGACTCCGAGACACATTATCAGGATGCAAAACACCATGGAAGTATTCCTGATGTAGGAAGGAATTTGAGGAATAACATAGGAGGAATTATTTGAAGACTCATTTTGAAATGTTTGGTTTATAACATCTAGATTCGTTATCGCTTCGAAAGTAATATTTTGAGTAAGGTTACTTTCTACATCTAGGGATTGTATTACTGGAATTGACACTGATTGTAATGGGCTGACAACCGAGGCAATTGTGGAAAGCATAGGAATCTGGTTATATCATAATTAACATTACTTGAATCACGATAACTTTTATTTGATTTCCTTTTTCACTTCATTCACCGTTGACAAACAAATCGTCTTCTTCACATATTGATCTCAGTATTAAACACTCAATTACATTTTTCACTTTTGAAAATTGGATTTTTATTTTCACTTGCTATGTTTTACATTTAATATCTCTAAGCGACGACGTATCTATTAAGAAAATCACTTTATCTTTTCTTTTCACTGCTTCTTTGCAAAACATGATAATCGTCTATGCATGTAGGAGGTTGATATCTTTGTGGCAGCTTCTTGAATGATATATTATCCTGAAAAAGAAATACGGCTTGTTTAACACAGACATATTGCAAGTTATATAAAGAAGTACTTTTAAAATATTTAATAATTTCCAAGAAAAAAAGAAAGATATTTAATATTTTCGATTACATAAAATAGGTTGATAAATTACTAATTAATTAAATCTGAGTAATTAAACTTTTTTCTGCTTTATTTTACTAATATCTCTAATTATAATTAGATTTATATTATCATAATTATTATAATTATAATTATAATTAGATTTATATTATCTCCTTGGAGGAAACTTTAGCAAATAACATTAAAGTAGAACTTGTAATCGTTTCGTATGGTATGAGACATGGCAAGGAAATACGATGTCACAATATTTGTTGAACCTCCTACACTTTACATGATGCTTAAATTTGTTTCATAGTCTCATAAAACGAAATGAGGG
Organism: Panorpa germanica; assembly: GCA_963678705.1. Lineage (NCBI taxonomy): Eukaryota > Metazoa > Arthropoda > Insecta > Mecoptera > Panorpidae > Panorpa > Panorpa germanica. Next base: position 11,834,506 of record OY783214.1, read on the forward strand.
CGCTTTTAATTTTAACACTGTTTTATTGCTGTCGATTCTAATTTTAAGTCACGGATTTTGTCAAAAGTTGTTATTCACTTTGCACTTTTTATGCAACTATTGGATTCGCTGCAGGAAATCCATATTTAAACATAATTTTTGACGCGAATATATATTTCAATTCGGTCCGATATCGTTACGAAAGCAGAAAGATTTTTCGTGACTATATCTCGAAGATTACTACCAGCTATCTAAGGATTGAAACGCGATACTAAACAAAAATTACTAAATTTGTGTTAAAAATAGTTCGACGGCAAAGTAACAGTAAAATGTGTTAAAGAATAATAATTTTTGATAGTTAATTTTAACTGTTTCTTTGTTTAAGAGGTTCATGTTTTTTTTATCTTAAAACTTACGGTTTTGTAACAATATAATCTAATTTTCAATAAAGATTTTCAAGTAGCTTATATTGTAGAACAGTAGCAGTACGTTAATCTGTGTAAAACATGAGGGTTCTTCGGAACCAGTGGCTTTGTTTAAATTTAATTTATACTCGTAGCCATCCTCGTCCTAGTATTGGTGAGTCTGACCTGTTGCTCAATAATCGTTTATCGTGCAATACTTGTTTGCTGCAAGGGTGGTAGGTAGTTAAGAGTAGCTGAGTTACTGAATTGCCTGCACAAGCTCTCATCGATCCATTGTACTTTTACGATACCATTAACTAGAACACGAGAATACGATGGGGCTTACAGTTACTTTATAAAACTCATTGTCGCATGTTACATCGACTTCCGGATCTCAACTGAGGTGAAAGACAATGTTTAAATTCTCGCTTTATTGAAATTTGATAAGAAATAAGTTATCTCTTGATGTTAAGTTAAAGTTATAATTAGAAATGTAATTTCTGTTTAGCTTATGCTGATAATATTAGGAAATGAAATATATTTCTTAAAGGCAGAGGCGGCCTTAGAGGGTGGCAAGCAGGCTAACCGCCCGGGGCCTCGCGCAACAACCCAAGTAGAAAAATTCATTACTATATATCTATTTGAATCTCGCGCTTCGCTCTTTAGAAATCCCACTAGAATTACTGCGTCTTTTTATATTCATGTACCTTAGTTCATCATCATTAATATTTGTCGTCTTTGTGCTTGTTAACTTATATAAAACTTCCAATATAAAATTTTATTTCTCGTCAAATATCATCAAAAATACTTACTTACAATTTACATTAATTAAATGGCTAAGGCCGCCCCTGCTTACAATGTATAATGCAGATATAGAGTATGCCCTCTATATAATCCAATGATTGCCTTTTATTCAAGGGTCATTAGGTGCGCAAAAAATATACATACTAGCGATAGAATTAAAATTGAAAATGTAATTTTTTTTGCGGCGGAAATATTATTTATTTTTCGCGGGCTTCGCAAAGATCTGCTGCGCGGGGCCTCGCAATGGCTAAGGCCGCCCCTGCTTAAAAGTTTATAATGTTTAATAATTGTTGTTATTGCCAATAAATGAATCCATCAAAAGATAACATCTGGCAGAGTCTGTCTTGTAATAATATTAATTTTCATATGCAACATTAACATGACATATGCAAACATATATGCATAACATATGAGTATGTAGCATATTTTGTAAATAACATATATAGGTAAGAAAACTGAAAAAGCTACAGCAAATATAATTTAAAAAAAAAGGAACCCAAATAATCTAAGGATCATTTTTTTAACTATTCCCGGAATGCTTGAGGTATTCTTGGGTTTGGATTCAATCTCTAGAAATAGAATAATTTTATTTTATAGCTGACAATGAAATTAACAAATGTACCATCAAGAAAAAAATTATTACAATTGTTGAAATATATATAATTTAAGTTAAATATTGGCTGATGCTGAAAATGTAACAACCTGGCTGTACCTTCTTAGCATTTCTTTATTCTAAGCATTTTACTATAGTTGTTCAATCAATATATTTACTGAAAGAAATAAAAGAGGTTGTTAAAAAAACAACTAATATAAAATTCAATTAAAGGATATCTTTTGTAATGTTATTCCAACAACTGAATCTACGAGTATATTACAACTTACAATGAAAAGAATTCCATTTACTTTTTTCTTTGTTTTTAAATGTTAAATTATGTAAAGCTGTAAACCGAGTTGGTTTATATTTCAAAGAATTAAAATATTAGTACAAAATACTTTTAAAGATTATTGAACTTGAAATTAGATTGCTGAAAGCTTTGTAAATACTTATTTAAGTTAGTAGTGAAACCCACCTATCAACAGAGTTTAATAAAGTCCCTAATTTAATTTCTAAATTTCAAATGTTTTGAGTAATTTTGAAGCGCGATATTACTATATAAAGTGCGCGTAATTAATATGCATACATGAGGGCTACAAGTTATTAACAGGCATTGTTTTAAAGTACGAATATATCCAAGAATGTTTCTACGGATATTTAAAAAAAATACTTAACTATTGTAGACGAATAAGGTTTGAATAAGGTTTATTTAAAAAATATAATAAATTGTTCATGGCAAAAAGAATGGAGTGAAGAAGGTGATAACAAATTAAGGGAAGTAAAACCATTAATTTGCAAACAAGAATTACCAGACGGAATAAATAGAAGGCTGGAAGTAGTAATATGTAGAATCATGATAGGCCATACAAATTATACTCATACTTACTTATTCAAAAAAGAACCACAGCCAATGTGCGGACAATGCAACAACCCATTAACAGTATAGCATATTATTTTCCACTGCTTAAGGTACTCGTCGATAAGACAGGAATGTAATATGCCGCAAGAATATAAACTGATATATGAAAACAAAGAAAATTTCAAAAACCTTATTGAATTTATAAATAAAGCAAACCTAATTTCCTTATTTTAAATTATAAATTACAAATTATATATTATAAATTATTGTATATGTATGTGCTAATAACTTCTAAAAGTTGATGCACCAACAAATAAAAAAAAAAAAAAGGTTTGACGAAAGACGTTTGATTAGTTAGTGAAAAAATATAAAGGTTTAAAGTTGATAAAAAATTTATAGACTACAGTTTTCCCTATGGTTGTCACTAGCGAAGTACCCCATATCCAATTTTTCCGGTTTTTACATAATAAATAAAGACAACAATACACAGAAAAAGTGCAGATAATTCTTTTATTTTCATACGACACTTTTTTTCATTTTGTACCTTAAATAGTTTATCTGACCACAATTCACCTTTGGGATACAGATATTAAAGTTTTTTGTATAATGTCTTCTAAACGTTAACAAAAATTTATGTTGTTTTATTTTTATATCTCTATAATATTTATGTAATATTATATATTCATAGCTGTAAGAGTATGTGGAAATACATCTTCCCTATACTCGTATATTTAACCCTGCTTTACTCTTATCTTTTATCCAATTTCTTATTAAGTGAAGATATTCATCTCTCCCGCATTCTATGCTAAATTTTATAGCTTGATGCTTTCTTTTTACGTTTTATATGAACTTTATTGTGTAATGTTTGATGCTATCTTTATCTTTCCAGTTATAAAATGCACTTAAATATTTAAAGAATACTCTAATTTTTTGTTTTCTACAAATACAATTTAAATTTTATAATGGTAGTGTATGTCTAGCAGACCACAAAGAGTTAAAAGTTAACCTATAACAATTTCTTTTCAATACTAATTACACAAAAAAATCTCAACTTCTTTGGTTAGAAAATAAAACATCGTAAAGCATGTACTCGTATAATTTGATTGAAGCTCTCCAATAAACTATAAAATAAGGAATCATAAAACTACTACCAGTGTATGATTAGTTGTTTGAGCTCAAAGTCTGCTCAGGAATTAATAGCAACATATTATGTGGTACCGTTGTAAATGTATACGTTAAAATGATTTAAATATAGTTTTATAGACTTTTTTACAAGTCAACTTTCGCGGATTAACGAGATTTATGATCTTTCGCTATTTGCGTACTGGACAAAAATGTCTTACTAGTTAATTAATTTCAAACGTCAGTGGATAACGCTGTGGTATTATGTGGAGCGACTTTTATTCATTTTTATACAATTTGTGAATGTCAGGATTTGCATTGTGGTATGGAAAAATAGACGATCAAATGTTCAGGACATATATACTTATACCTAATGGATTCGTATTATGTAGTTGTTTGATTAATTGTTTTTTCTGATATGTTTATTTTCATTACCAGACTTTAGTTTTATTAAATCACAAATAGCTCTCTGTTCTCTTTTAACGTTTTTAAACAAATATATATATTACTACACTTTATATCGTAGAGCTCTTCAAATAGTAAAACAATTAAACATAATTCCATAATGGGTACATAAATTGTTGTAGTAACAATCATAACTTGATTTTATAAGAATACAAAAATTAAAGGGTTACACACTACGTCATTATGAAAATATAAACTGTTATATAACATACTTTTTTTAAATATTTATTTGAGTGTCTTAACTTTTGATAGTTATTTGTACTAAAAGCAATATATACATTTAAGTATCATTCCCACTCACTGCTTGATTTTATTTTGTATTAAATTTAAATTGTTTAGCATATGGTAATACTCACAGTATGTAAATGGTAGTCATTCACAGTACCATTTTTAATTTAATTTATTTTTTAAGTGTTCTTAGAATCTTACAAGGTCCAATGTTTTAAATTAAAAACATTAAATAAAGAAAAACTATATTATATTATAACCTCCAAAATGAGACAATCTGTCAAAATGCAGTAGAACTTATATTTAAAAAAAGTTTAATGTCAGTTTGTCAACTATAAAAAAATAAAAACAATTTCTATTACTAATTTTTATTAAAAACAGCAATTTTAATTATTTCACCTTCAATTTTGTCCAACTGTCAAATTTTATATTATGAAAGACGCATGCGCACCTATTAAATTAACTAAACTCAAATTAAAACACGAATGTGACAAGGAATGCCTATTCTGAAAACCTGAAATCTAGATTAAAATACTAGATAAAAACAGTAAATTAAATATGAAAACAGTGAGTGGGAATAAGGCTTTATAATACATAATTTATAATTTATAAATACGAGTATGGGTTTTTAAAATATAGAGATTAAATTAGATTTATTGATAAAGTCAATAAGATTTTTTGGACTTTGTTTGCTTATAGTCTTTAGGAATATTATAGTTTTGTTTTTGGTGTATTGTATGTTTTACCGTTCGTGGGCTGTTACATTGTTTACAGATTGGTTGTGGTTCTCTTTTGAATAAGTATATAGACTAAGATTTGTATGTAATAGACTTATTAATATACAGAGGAATTCTGATAAACTGTTATTAGTTTTAAATTAGTTTTAATTATCACTAGAATAAACGACACAGTGGTAGAAAGCTAAGTATGAAATACTTAGGTAATTATTAGAAATTTTAGAATATGTAATACAATTTTAATTATTATCGTTTTATTGTGTTAATTACGATTAATTAGCATTGATATCTCTTAATTTGTAATATTATAATGATTTTATTGTGAACACTTAGCACCTAATTAGAGCCAACATCAACAGACTAAAATGAGCGGTATTGGCCCTTTACTACTCAAATACTAACACGTGTGTACTTAGGACTGATCAACAACAGCATACAAATAGCCCACGTGCTATGCCACCTACATTGATATAACATACAAATAGCACTTACAAAATTTAAAGGTATAATTAATCCTATTTGAAATATTATTGCTTCCGTAGCCCTCGGAAACCCATTAAATATATTTATAAATAAATTAACGTCTTTGTTATTTTATTAAATGTATTTTTTGACCATGGCGTAACTTTTTGACGCTAATGATCCGTCAACGAAAATGTAGAGACGATTATTATACGTAAAATATACTGTTTATGTTCCAGTAAGAACTCTTTCATAATGCAGCCCTTCATTGTAGATGTCCTTACGCTGTCAGTTTTGCCATCACGCAACCGACATTACGAGTTTAGACAAGCTATCAGTTTTTAATCTTCTATAACTATAAATGCAATCTTTTTTTATTAAGAGAGAATTATAAAAAAGTTTGTAAGTTTTGTTTTGAAGAGACTTTAATTTTAAATTTACTTAATTCTCTAACGCAGTAAACAATTTGATGTAATGTCAAGCTATGTGTAGTTTTTCGTTGCTTTAGAAGTGGTTTTGATACTTGTAACTCAAATTCTTTCATTACAAAATTATTTACTTGTAAATAAACATTCTATCGATATGTTTGGCTGAACCTAGATAATTCTGCAAGGCTTATACTGAAAGAATATACTGCAATTCCTTTTCCAAGACTCTCTGATCTCTATGTGTTTGATACCAACTACTCAATATTACTAGCATGAATACCCATGGTTTGTATTCACAGGATCAAATTCATCTATCCGTACATGAAAATGAACGTTTTCGTTCTAGTATCGATAAATAATGATAAAATTATCGAAATCTGCAAAGAGCACGAAAACACAAACATGCATGTGTGATTTTTTTTTTGATGCAACTAATCATTTTTATTTCCATAAGATAATTTTTAAGTTCTACAAAGCATTAGAGATATAATTTTATTTTACAATTTATTTCTTAAAATTAATAATTTTTTTTTAACCATGTGATCGTAGGGTTAAGTTATTTTTCAGGCGTGTTGTAGCGGGAAAGATGTGTCGTCAGTAAACAAAAAAAAACAGTCTTCAGAATCACTAGCAAAACTCAAGGGTTTTATTAGAACTAATAAAGTGTTTTAATAGCTTTCGTGTTTTAACTCTTTAGTAATATAAAAATGGGGAGTCATTTCTTAAGCTGTTACTGACATAACTACTAATCTATGTTGACAGAGGATTTATATGAGGATATTAAAAGAAATTTATCGAGACTATGCAACTTTTTGAATGGTGTTTTGTAACTTAGTAGACGAATAAATAGTTTTAAATTTATTGCAACTACTTTATTTTACTATTATTAAATCAGGATTATAGAAAGATAAAAGTAATTTATAAATATGTATCATAATTTAACACAAGAGATTGGCAGAGAGATGAATTATTATGAAATTATTAGGCGGTATATATTTCTTAATTTTTGTTATTTTGAATAATATTTTAAAAATATTGTAAACAGCTTATGATTTGTAATTAGTAAATCCTAATTTTTCCCGGAATATGTAAGTTTTTGTCAACATAAAACGCAAATTTCTTTTCTGTTTCTATGCATTCCGATCGTTAAATAAATATATACAATAATAAATGTGTTTTTAAGTTTATTAAAGCAGTAATAACTGATGTCCGTGTTAATAAAAGTCAACAGATGAAACAAGTACTTCTTGCACGCTATTTATCACGTTCAAGCTTGTTAATTACTAAGTGAATGGATGCAGTAAAACGAAATCAAGTTGAAGTTGAATGCTGCGATGAAAACACAAGCATTTATGAAGTGCAATCAATAAAGCAATAAATATTTCAACACCAGACATCAGACAGACATAAAAAATAATTTATAGACAATTAGATGCTACAGAATTGAATAAATTATAGAACATTGTCTACAAAGCGAGTTGTATCAAATGCACAATTACAGATTAATGACCCAGGCCGTGCAGACGTAAACAATACACCCACGCTTAATGTTGAAGTTCGTTGTTGTTGAATAAACTGGTATTGTAATGGATTTGGCTGTAGTTGATGCGTTTTCATCATTAAATGATCCAATCTCAACAAGTTTAATCGCTGATAATATCTGAGTAATGGTAGAATATTTCGTAATTAATATGCATACCATCTTCGTACATCGTAACCAAGGGCGTCCGCAGCATTTGCTGCAGCTTGAGTATCGATATTTGCACTACATAAAATCCGTGATAATTTTAACGCCGCCCCTGATCGTAACTAAATATTATTTACATAATACATAACGTTGAATGTCTTACTTTGCAAACATTAAAACGCATACGAATATTGCAAGCAGGGGACTTCTCCTCCCCTATACTAATACGATTCTAATACGATTAGCAAAGAACGTTAACAAATTTTAGACTTTTATGTGAACATAATTTTGTACATAATTTAAAGATTATACAGCAATAAAATAGATCCCTTTATTTGAAAGCAGGGACAGTCTGAAAACCCTTATTGACTTTATCAATAAAACTAATTTAATCTTTTTATTTTAAGTACCCATACTCGTGTCTATAAGTTGTAAAATATATTCTAAATGTACATATTCTATTAAGAGCAAATAACTTTTGAAAGATGATGCACTCAAATAAATATCACTTTAAGCAACCTTTGTTATATAACAAGTTACTTGCTTTACGTAACACAGAATGAATAAATATAAATAAATAAATACAAGTATGTCATAAATATAATTTAAAGATAACATATAGAATTAAAAGAATGTTTTTATGAATCGAAACAACAAAATGGCGCCCACGCAACTGTGAATCAGATTTGATAAACACGCTGTTCCCAAAATATGTATAATATTTAAATTACGCATAAATATAACCTCATTCGTACAGCAATGTGTTATATTACTCCTACGAAACGTAATTCTGTGTATTACAAAAGTGAGGTTAACATATTTGTCATAGAAAAGTTAGGTGAACATATTTGACACTTTTCCGAGAATTTGAAAACTGTTTACCCATGACCCCAAAACATAGACAGTCTGGGAACTTGTAATTTTAGGAATATTAAATGACAAGGTACTGAAAATAATTATAAACTCAAAATTATATTCTTCATAAAAGTACGCTTAACGTATTCAACCATATAGTGTCATCATTTTGGCGCTAGAGCTCTTATGGAGCACCGACTTCCTTTCAGATTTGTTTTTATTTCTTTATCTTCCAATTCCTCATTCCTATTCTCTTTAGGTCTTTCTCCACTTGTTCTTTCCTTAGGACTTCTTCGCACTCCCTGAATTTTCGTCAATCAGTTTCTTAACGGTTCTGCTTCCATCCATTCTTAGTACAGATCCTAACTATGGCAGACTTTTTGTCTTAGTTTTCGTTAATATATTGTTTTCTCTATACTGATATATATTTGTATAATTGATTGTTTTCATATACTGCTCCATCAATTTGTTTTATTTAATGTTGGTTTATTTCCGATGCTGAATCACATCGCTGACGATCTTTTACATTAAGTTCTATAATTATACTGCATAATCCAATTTATTTTCATAGTAATCAAATTCAAAGATATAGCGCTGATTCTGGGATTGAACCTAAAGTCTAGTATCAGGTATAAATTCTTTCTATTACTGCGCTGTCAATACTATTTTAAAAACTATTATATTGATGGATGGTTCGATTACTCCAGAAATATTATAAGAAAATCTTTTTTCTATCTGGAGCGTACCTAAATATGTATGTATACAATGGACGAGAGTTTAATCATATCTCATCGTCTCTCAACCCTACATGTCATGACCTTCTGTTCCCTACATGTCAAAGGTTTGGAAACTTTTAGTAATCATATAAAAAAGAAGCCTTTATAGTGTGTGAAAAATTGTGATATAAAAAATAACACACAAATATTTTTTGTATGTTTTGTTAGATATTGTATCTATTAACAAAACAGTTCTAGCAAAGCAAAGAAAAGTAAGACAAGTTTTGGACAGTTTGGTGGTTGAAGTGCGGTTAGGGCGGCTGTCTTTAGAATGGTGAATTCATTTTATCTACTTTAATAGATAAAGGTTATTTTTGGAACATTTTCATTTCTCGTAATAATGGATTTGTTAAATTACCTTTACCGAATAAACGATAGAATAGCTATAACAAAATAAACCCGCTGGACATAAGAAACCCTGTACTTCAAATTACGAGAGTTCAGCTGATTTCATGCTTAAAAGGGATTATAACAGCCCTATAAATCTACGATACGATGATGTTTTTATTTGTTTGAAAATTAGGTATCTCTACCCCTTTCCGCATCAGCAAACTAATAAATATACTTAACAACACCTTGTTAAGCATTATAAAATCTTAAAAAGTCCTTTTTGTTATAGAAATTAGTTATTTTTTAAGCATATAGATTTTCTCTAATGAATTTGTTAAATTACTTGAATTACTCAGTATGCTAATGTAAAATGCAGTAATCTATAAAGACTACAAGTCTAAATTCATCTTCTAATCTTTTTCTCCTCTTCCCAAGTAGAAAATTGTATTGCAATGGTGGTTCACCCTAAATAGCTTTCCAAAGTTTATTTTTTACTTTTCATATGGAAATTGTCTTACAGTGGAAGGTTCTACTTGCTAGCTTGCCACAAATCAATTCCAAAGATCTTTTTCTATCTGGGTCAAATTCTTTCCAATTCGATTCTTTACGCAATTTTGTCTTCTTCCACTATCCTCTTTCACCCTTTCTCTCTCCTTAGCTAGAGTCCTTCTTATCCAACTTTTATCTAATTTCTTTTCCCTCCGTCCCCCGCACTTTGCGATAGCCTATATCTATGCAACAAATTGTTGATTGGCTGTTATTCCCAACTAATTTAAATATTTTAAATTCGGTTAAAAACAACAGGTGGTGTGGACTCATAAATCATAATAATTGGGATAGGAATATTTTACCCCTATGCTCCTAAATTATATGTAAAGTACTAATTAAGTTTTATATACATTATTAAATAACTTTCTTCAGCGAGTTTGTTTGATTTATGCCTAATTTAATTTGAATTATGATAGACATTATGTAGAAATTATCTGCTTATTTATGTTGTTGTTCAGAGTTTTAACAGGAGTCGATGAACCAGTATTAAGGTACCACATTTCAAGGTTACGGTCTAGAGAAAAGAAATAATCAACATTTTACCACTGAGATACATTCGCATGTCATGATTGATATAAGTTTCCCAAACACTAGTACAGAATATTCTAGAAAGCACGCCTAATCTACCTCCACCTCCAGAAAGAATCTCCACCTCAATGCAGTACATGTAATTTCCAAAATTAGAACAACACCTACTGATACATGTAAAACATACCAAACCCAATTAGAACTACCATGTTTTTTTATACATATTTTTTTTCTTATCAATTTCTTTTTAACTCTAAAAAACACAAAACATTCCGTTTTGAAACAGTAGCCGCCGAAGTCTGCTAACCATGTGGCCGCTGTCAGTGAAGTTTCGATTTATTTTTGTATTTTTTTGACAGATCCGACGTATGCATTCATTTATTCTGACTTAAATACATCGAGATTAAACACATATAAAATATGTAAAGCATATTAAACTCATACATATATAGATATAGCTATAGGATATGAAAAGTGTTGAATATGTCTAAGAAATGCAAGTAATGTTATATATGATTATACAAATATCTATATTAATAAACAGCTTCCGATTTTTTTTTACGTTTAATGATATTATAATTTTTATGCTTTATTAATTTATTTTGTTCCTACACTGTATGAAATATAGAGTATATATTACTATGTGACAATAATACCTAATAATAAAAATTAATATGACATAGTAATGGAATATTTGTCATAAAAACATACCCCTGGTACTATATCATACAGTAATTCTTACTGTGTCTTCTCACAGTGTAGTGAAGCTCAACCAATGTTAATTCGTATTGCTTAGTATTCGTTAATAGTACAGGCTGAAATTGTGATGTGATGTAGGAAATGTGAAAGGTTATTAAAATTATTATGATCATATGATCAATAGTAAGATTCTGAAGTAGGTTTAGATAATGTGACGCATTCTGCGTTACGCGTGATACTAGATGTTCTGTATCCAGACTAAGAAAGTTTACGTTAACGCAGATTGAATTTACCAGACTATTTTTACTAAACTGCGTATCCGATATTAATCAGATATGATGTTTGGTGTTGTTAAACTAAGTGCTTAAAGTATGTGAGCATAGATACATTTGTATCGAGCGTAAGTTATACCGCATTCGGGTGATGTTTTGTGTTAAGTGAGTTTACAGAGCGCAACGTTCACTACAAATCTATACTTATACCGCCTTACAAATAAACCTGGTATAACAGTTATACCAAGTTTAAAGCCCGTCCGAATAGGCTTATTTTCCGTTTATACCTGGTATAAATTTTATAACAGGTTTATTTGTAAGGCGGTTATTGTATTGTGTAAAAATACGCTTAATATTAAAATATGACACATTCAAAATATTGTATGCGTTTATATAAAATAAAAACGGAAGGGTAGAGAATAGGCCCGGATTTGAGGGAGGGCAGCCTCTATTATATTATATACTATTCCAGGGCCTCCCCAATAGAGATCAAAGCACTAAATTCTTGAAAGACTTGATGGAAAAAAATTGTTCCTTTAATTCGGAAAATAATTATGGGCCTCCGCTCCTTGTTGCCCCAGTGCCTCCACACCTCTAAATCCGACCCTGGTAGAGAACATGCAATTGCATATGTATTCACAACCAGCTACCAAGGTCCTTTAAGTGAAATAACCGCCACTAATGCCAAAGCATGAAAAAATTGAATCCAATAAAAAATTCAGTGTTTGTATCGTAAAAACAACATATGCCTTAGATATTGAAAATCACAACTTGTATACAAGAAAAATTAAACTTAAAGTTTACTACACGTATATTAATGGTACTTAACTTGCTCTTGTGTTGGTGCTTAGAAAGAGTTTCGTTCGAACATATGGTTATCTGATTTTATGTATTAAAAAAAAAATGTAAACTTCTTTCATATATATTTAAAACTTTAAGTGAACTTTCGTGGGCGTTGTATAGCTTTTTATTTCTTTTTCGAAAGTTAGTATGAAATAAAAGTAATAAACATTTTGAACATTTCTTATGCATTAAAAAGAGATTGTGGGCGAGTAAATTGATTTGGTTACTGTTATAGTTTTATCAAAAATGATTTAAAAATGATCCTTTTGTTTTATCATTTTCAAATATATACGAGTTTAGTCCAATTTGTTTAAATGGCTATGTTAGTTTAAGGATGTGTACGGTAATAGGTAATATTAGCAGATAGTATTCAAATGATTTAAACAAACAACAACAAGGTTTAAAGTGGGGTCGGACTAAATGTCTAGAGATAATTATTGAATTTACTTGGTTAATGATAATTGTTTAGAATAAGAGTTATGTATGTGATAAAGTAGCGTATACTTTAAGTGGAATCGATTCTTATCAAATCTCAGCTACGGAAAATTCTAATTTAATAAATACAATTCTAATTTGTAAATTAAAGTTTTTATTAATTGTACATGTATATCGGAATGATTAATTAATGGCAACTAATAATAATTAATATCTTTGAATTTTATGGGACATTAATTGTAGAACATGTGATGCGGAAGTACGTAATAAATGTTTATGAGTTATTCACTTAATTAAAATAGGACTCAACGATGTATATATATTTATTTATATCATTAAATTCAATCGCCATCTGCGCTAATTTATTTATTTATTTTCGTTATAGTCCTATCACTGACGGCCTTCTATTATGTTGACAATTTCTATTATGTCAATATCGACACGATACAGTAGCCTAAAATATGTAGACTGCAACGTTTCCAGGCTCGATCTCTGGCCTTATAATTCTTTTGAGTTTTATCGGATATTCTTTGTGTGATTTATATTTTATGTAATTAAAAAGTTAAAAGTATTTGTTTCAAATGAGTCTTGACAATACATATTTGTCAATATGTCAAGTACGTCAGTGTTTCTAAAGAAATCAAAAAAGTCCCACTATATAAATAAAAGTTCATTTCATTCACATAATTTAATTCATTTTATTTGTTACAAATTTAACTAACATTGAGTTATTTTTGAAATAAGATGTAACACCCGTTACTATGAAATATTTTTTTGACTCTAGTGCCGCTGACAATCATGATTTTTTGTTGTCACATTTTTGTTTTTATTGAAATATTTAAAATAAGAATCGGTTGACATTTCAAACAACAAACAAATGTTCGCTTATTGGATCACTAAATATAATCATCACGCATCCAATAACATACTAAGAAAATGTTTAGGTAAATCTGATATTTACTCACAAATATTTCTTTCATCTGAAAAATGATCTTTGCGAGAATCATTTGTACTTTGCTATTAATACACTAACGTTACCAGGCATTCTGCGATGATACGCATCTGAAATATTTATCTGAGAACATTCCAAGATGTCGTAGGTCTTCGCCGTAGAGTAGAATAGATGACGATCTATTGTGTGGAAGAAATATCATTTTGCTTTATGAGTGAATTTATCTTTTTTATTACAAAATATGAAATCTTCTTCTACATTATTTTCCAAGAAATCTTTGAGACGGTGTATAATATTCACAGGACATTTCTAAATATGTTGTACGCATCATTTAATAGTGTGTGTTTATTTCGTGTTAAATATCGTTTCTTTTTAAAATTGTATTTTGTGCTCTAAATAATTTTTCATTTTGATGATCGATCCTACACTTGAAACTGCACATCCGAATAAGTAATAATCCATTAGTAATAAAATTTACCAAAACAAAATTCTTTTACTATAAAAGAGTGTTACGTCATCAGACAGTTGGGTAAAATCATAAAAAAAACGCGTACATTAATTTTTTTATGTATATGTAAACTATATATTAAAGTTATAATTAAAAATGTTATAGTAATATTTAATAACGTACAATGTTTATACGTTCGTTTACTTTTTAAATCCAGTTTCAATGAAAGGTGAAATATATTAGAAGTGTGTTAGACAAGGATAATAGATACTGACCAAATGACTAAAATAGATATGTTAAGATTATTATCAAAACCGCACATTTTTATATCATGGTTATTTCTGAAACATTTCCTAGCAAATATTACATTTTAAGTATAACAGCTTATGTAGTAAATTAATTCCCGTATATATTAGGAAACATTTGAAATTATGAGCGTTTAAATTTAGTAGCGATGGAGAATAACCAAAATTATTATTTTTATACCGTTTTATACTTGAAGTCCCCTTTTTTTAACCATATAGTCTGCAGTACATATCGTGACAGCTCTTCAATTTCTACTCACATATCTTAATCTGCTGTGACTATATTTCATTCCTTCGTTCAAACCAAAACCTTCTGATTCACATTATTTCCGACCGACCACAGCTGAGTAAGGCCGTCTCCACACGGGTCGACTAATTGCAAACTCGAAGTTTCCAACGAAAACGAAAAACGAGCAATTTCGAGATAATAAGGGATTTTATTGTGTCGTATTGTGAGGCATTCGTAAGTATGTATATATTTAAATACTTTTGAAAAGTATTTGTGCATATCTCTGCTCATTATGTCCACCATAAAAAGCATGCAACGTAATTGCAATGCGACTTAGAAACACAGTCGCTTAAAACTAATTTCAAATAAGTTTTGTTTCATTCGAGCTTGAGCAATCTCTCACTCGTATACACGTGCGTTCTCTCACTCACAACACAGTTCCGTTCTCATTCGATTCGGCAGATTCGGGGCTCGCCTTTGCAATCAGTCGACCTATATGCGGACGGCCTAACATAACGCACAACTGGTCTTTAACGCTCTTAACGGTCTCTTACTAGAAGCTATTCAAGGTAAAGTACATTTTTTTATTCATTGATTGTAGAATATTCGTTAAGGTTTTGTCGAATTTCGAAAGAGCCGTGGGCAAATTTGTTACTTTGCGTCATATGTTATTTACCAGATGCATACAGACAACGTATTACAAAACTAGATGATATACAGTATTATTAAATGAAACTATTTACTACAGACAATGATTACATCGTGCCGTGTTAGATTTTAACGAAGGTACAATGTTTCGTATCTTACCCAGATAAAAGTTTATCCAATTGTTGTATGAGAAGTACAGGCAACTCAGCATTTACTGATTGCGCGCACTACGATACAGTGTTCACAAAGAATAAGACGATTTCTTTTTATCACTGTACGCTTATTACATCTAATCGGGCTATTTAGATTTCGATAAAGTGGCTTATGTGCTGGAGAATTACAGCATGTGTTACTTAAATAGCATTTTCTAAAGTACAGTGTTGTATTAAACGGTTACACTACCCTGAAAACTAAGACTTGAAGAACTAAAATTGAAATTTAGACTTGTAACTTTTTAAAGCGTTCGTTAAGTTTAAGCGATTTTGTAAATGCCTATATATTCTGAATTAGGCTACTTAAGTTTACCCTAAGCAATCAGACGACCTTAAGTAAAGTGCTAAATAACTTCTATACCTTGGAACGGGAATAAGTAACCTAATTTGAAAAATAGCTTAAAATTAACGGGTACAAACGGGTAACGGGTGAAAAGTTACAAAATAGAAGTTGATTTTTATAATAATTTATTTAAATACATTTTTACTAGAATGGACACATGAGAAAAGTCAAAACGAGATTGAAAAAATTGACAGAAGAGTGTAAAGTAACCATATTCTATCCTATTAAAATTTGCCACCGATTTAATTTTATCTATAGTGTAAATGTCAACGAATTTCATTTTATCCGTGTAGTACATTTGTCACTGCTTCATTCTATTGAGAGTTAATTTCATTATTCAGGAACAGGGCAAATTCTCCTTCTGCACCTGTCTGCTAATATCCATGTACACTCATAGACGCAGGGAGGAGGATGCAAGATTAAGAAATAAAATGTTTATTGTTATAGTTAGATTGTTGTCCAAATTTGTTCAACACTTTGTCAATGAATTCAGTGTCCTGCTTTACCTTTTTCCTGTGAATCCTGAGCATAAACCTCTCGAAAGTAATACTGCCGACGCTCATGTATCCCCCTGGCTCATATGTTATTTGAATGAAATTTTAAAAATTGGTATAAATAAATCAATTGTAAAGTTTAACACAATTGACTTGAATACCTCAAAAGAATTTAGTGTCATATAAACCATAAAACAATACCTAAAACTTTAGCCTAAACATTTAATAATAAAAGAACTAACTAACGAATTTGCAACAAATGTAAATTATAAATAGGATTTCCAAGTCAAAACATTTATATTGCCGTTTTATTTATTGCTATAAATATCTATCTTTGTCTAGTGAACTTCTAGCGCTGTACAAATATTTTTATGTACGTATAGCTCTGCTCTCATGTTTAGCTCACGTTCACGTACTAACGCCAGTAATAACTATAAACAATTCAGCCAACCATATGCACACACATACTTGACCTGTCATCTTGTCAGACTTGATGTAAATATATTTCATTACATGTCTTCAAAAAATCAGTTTACGCTTTCCCGTACCCGTACTATCCTAGTAACGTAATAATGACTGGCAGAACATTGTATACATTTACATACAATAGCATTGTTTTTATTTATCTAAAATCTGTTTTATCTAAATGCATATATAATGTACGTATTAGACTATACTAGAGATAGAATTCTCAAAAATGGTGTATTTTATAAATCAAATTTCTCGAGAACTTCTCGAGAATTCTTATGAGTTTTTTCGAGATTCTCAAGATCTGATAATTCTTCAGTTAACAGAATCAGTACCTACATATATACTATACTTGTATATATTTTTCAATTTATATTTTTTAATAAATATAAATTGCATAACGAGTGAAGCTACGTTGTAATATTACCTCAAAGTGGTAAAAATAAAAATCTAGAAGGTAATCAAACATTTTGTAACTTGCAGCAAAAAATTATTTAATTAGATAATGAGAATTTTTATAAATTTTGGTTACAATCTACGTGCTAAACTCAGCTACTTGTATTTAATTAAATCTAACATTAAACAAATAATCTGTTACGTAAACAATATTACCTAGTTTATTACGTTTTAAAAAATAATTCCTTTTTGCACGTCAGTATAATCATTAACTTTTTAAAAAGGCCTTTTTAAGTATTATAAAAACTATAACTTTAAGTATAATAAAAAAAGAAAATCGTCGATGATAGGAAGCAACATCGGAAATAGGCCGACGTTAAATAAATTAAATTTCAAAAAAATAAAAATGAAGTAGCTCTTTTTAAGATCAAAGAATTTTTAACTGTGTTAATAATCTGAATTTAAGTAAATTTTAATCCTTTATTTTTGTCCGTTGTTTTCAAAATTTATTTATCGAACAAATATAAGTTTTTGTGACTGTAAATACAAATATATTCCATAAACCACAATATTTTGAATTTCAATATTTTGAGATCTCGGGTTCTATAGAATTTAAGAAAACTTTTCTTTCTACAAATCACTAAAATGTGACGGGATATAATTGAATTTATCGTGGAAGCGAAACAGGATATTATCACAAACTTTGTAAACTATGACTGGATACAATTGACCTTCCTTTTTGAAAGGGCTTCAACACTATTAGGTGACAAGCATTTATACTTTGTCTAAATAACTAAATTTCTGAATTAATTTTGTTTTAAAATTATAGTTTAGAAGAGAAGATATTAGATTTGTGATTGCGATCCCAGAAAACTGTTCCTGGCAGATTTGTGTAAAAGGATAAATTATAGCGATTGCATTATAATTAATTGAAATAAATATAATTTATATTTTTTTCTTCTAAAAACGTTCAATTATTTCAACAAGTAATTATAGACATTAAATTATTTTTTTTAAAAAGAAACTGTTTAATTTAATATTCATTATTATTATTTACAAACAATAAATAACAAATAATAATAACATTTGTTAAATTTCAATAAAATAAAAACTTACCTCTCTGACGCCTAATTTACGATCAACAACAATAACACCATTAAACAATAATTTCACTTAAATATTTTAATTAAAAATGTATTCATTCATTTTTGTAACATTTCAGTATGCACGTGTTATCACAAAACTTTTTTATCATTTCGAAACTTTATTCTATATAATATCAGCTCGTGGGTGTCCACGATCTGCACCGTGTGGCATATAAAAACAAACTGGCGAGTGGCGAGACATTTGAAACGTCGGTGGCGGTGTGGCAGTGGCGGTAGCGATAGCGGTGGCGTTGTTGAAGGCTATGGCCATACCAACAAAATATAACAGTAGCAGATTCAACGCTGCGCTGTGTTTGTTGGTTATGGTACTGTGGAAGCACCTAACGTGCCATTCATTCGGGTACTAAATTATCAAAATGTTTTAGAACCGTTTCAGAATATTACACTACTACACATGTAAAATAATAGTTAGTACCTAAGAAACTACAATCTGTAAACCTGTCATATATGTGCACATATTCAACTTAACTTAGTAAGAAAAAAACCCAGAAAATATAACTCTGATCCGGGATTCATACCCGAAGACACGGCAGTCTAGCGTCAAGCATCGATGCTCTTGAACCCTGTGTCGTCTTTTTTTTTAAACAGCAATATTTGAAAAGAATTCTGAATCAGCTATACAGTTTATATGTTACAGTCAAATGACATCTAAATTCAATTAAATATGATAGTATTTGAACGTTATTCTACCATTTAACATATAATAAGATCATAGTATAGAAACAATAAAATGCTAATGTAATAAAAACAAAGTTCTAGTTCTAGCTGATGGAGAATAAAACGAAGAAAACATGTGAAGCTATTATCATAAAATGGATTTGTTTGAATGGGTTAACAGTTCGAGTCTAATATTATATTATTAAATTTCTTTCTTATTTTTCACTCTATCAACTCTCACAGCATCGGCACTGTGGTCTAGAGCATTTATGTTTGACTTCAGAGTACTGTGTCTTCAAGTTCAATTCCTAGAACCAACGCTGCATTCTTTGGGATTCGTTGTTATCAGAATTATTTAGATTATGTTGATATAATCCAAAAAGTTATCGGCGTAGGTAACAGAGGTTGTTGGTGATAGAACCCAGCGTCGGAAATAGGCCGATGTTAAATAAATTAAATTAAAAATTTTTATACTTAATGTATAGAATTTAATAATATCCTATGTATTATACCAAGAAGGCTGAATAAATAAGTTAAAACCAACAATAAATTTAAAAATATATTCTGCACTCCCCAATCACATTTCGTTTTCATGGGGGGCCGCACGGGTTGACTTATTTCAAACCTATCTGCCCGAACCAAATGAGAATGGAATTGTGTTATTAGTAAGAGAACGCAGGTGTATACGAGTGAGAGAAGACACACGGCACTAACGAAACTAAACTGGTTTTGAGCACGTTTTGAGCGACTATGTTTATCGGTTGCAGGGTAATGCTTGGTTGCATGCTTCTGATGGTGACATCATGAGCAGAGATGTGCATAAATACTATTCAAAAGTATTTAAATACATACATACATACATACAAATACGACACAATAAAATCTCCTATTATGCTAGACTAGTTTGCAATCACTCGACACGTGTGCGGCGGCCTTAATTCGAGTAGACTTCTATATTTCTTGTTGTAACTCGTGAAGAGTTCGTTTTGAAATGAACAAACGAACTCATCCATTTCTCTAAATAGTTTATATCATTTTACGTATATTACACATACACATAAGCATATTTTAAATATTTATATACTCGTATAAAATCATTTAAATTTTTCTCTTTTATGTTTATTTATTTTATACAAAATGTTAAATATTTTACAAATTAAATTACTTTGAAGACATTGTATTGAAACCACATTAATAAACAAAAAACACCTTCTCTTTAGTCATCAACGCATTTTATAGAAATATCAGTCAGTATTCAATGTTTCGTATAATTTAAATTTACATAAAAATGACTTAAAATTATTCCAACATTGACAACATTCAAGAAATATTTGCGAGAATTCTATAATGTGGCTTTAAATTGTCGGTCCTTGAACTTAAAGAATTAACATAAACATTAAATGTTAAATCTGGTTATACAACCTAAGGTAAATTTTAGAGTCATCTACTTGTTTTATTTAATAACTTCCTATATTTGCAAACATGTCTTGTCTATATATTGCGTCTGTGGCTAAAGCGTCACCACGCACAATTTTTTTGAATATGTATTAACACCGACTGGTAAAGAAAAGCCATTTTTTATTTTATTTGAATTTGTTTGACTATATTTATATTTGTTAGTTGTGTTATTAATATCACACGCGGCGTTATTCCAATGCTTACATTTCGTCACTGCTCTGCACTTTATTTCCGTTTAGACGCTGGAGCGGCTAAACACTGCATTGATGGATTCAGGTTATTTTTAATAACGTGTTACATTTTATACTCAACCTTCCAATCTAAAGATGGAAGCTGTCTATAATCATTTATAAATTTTAAACAGTGGTAATTAAGAGCAAAATAAAATAATTAAATAAATCGTTATTCTGAGTTGTTCCCGTGTAGAAATTTCAGTGCAAATCTGAAGCTTACTAGTTTGCTACAAGGTTCGTTTCTACCTATTACATAGAAATTATAATGTTGCAAAAATTCAACTTGCTAGCGTGCTACAAGCTAATTCAAGTTTGATCTTTCTCTGTTAATTCCACGTTAAACCAGCGGCCTTGCGATTAATGAATTATTTTTCTTTTACAAACAACGTCGTCTTCCATTGCAAATAATGTTGTTTTTGTTAGTTAACTTGTATTTAAGTTGTTCCAAATTTTGTTTGCAATACACTCATATTATATTTACACTTTGATTAGCATGTTTTGTTCAGAGCCCGAGCCACGCTGCGACTACGACTGTAGCAGGCCGGGCAGGGCACACAAAGGTAAATGAAAACACTCCATTTATATGAACTCTATATTTACTTTTTAAATCTCTGTTTATTCAAATAATGCAGTATTTTAAAATGTAATTACTTCAATTAGTACTGAATTCGTTAGTGGAATTTTACGATTACGCGTAATGAATATTTTAGGTTTTAATTATTGCACCATCAATGTCAGTTCTTCATTTTCATTTTTTCACCCGTTAAATAAAAAATAAAAATTTACGCGTTAAATAATTTTTATAACACTCTTCCCGAAAGTAACTAGAACGTTATATGCAAGTGCACACTATCTCTCTCTATCTCTCTCCCTCTTTTACATACACATTAGGATTATTTTACTCAATAAAATCACTTACAGACTTGCCATGCCTATTCACACTAGCATTCTCTGAGTAGTGATTGCCTCTGATAGCTGGTCATCAATGAGACACTCTCCTTAACTAAAATGTGATATAAATTTGTGGTAATAGCTACGTTTTGCGTTTAGCGGATAACACATATATTAAAATACATTTTACACGTTAAAATATGCAAATATAAAAGTAAACAAAATTGAAAAACGACACTGAAAGTAAAATATATTTCAAGGTACAAGTATATCTGTTTTCCATTACTTGAATAATATTACATTTCTTATGTAACTCAATAATGACTTGATTTCCGTCTTGAGATTTGAATAACTTAAAGAAATCATATTTCAGCTCAAAACTGCTTGAAAAACAACATTTCTCAAAGTTTTTAATAAAATAAAAATAATATTCAAAATTTAAATATTAAGATTAAAACATAAATAATTTTAACATTGATTAAGAGCGTAATATTTTATAAGAAAAAATGTATTCCGTTTTTATGTGTTAGACCCGGCAGTTGATTTTATTTTTATATTAAAACGCGTGGTGACCTTAAATTAAAAGCCAATGTCTTAATAATTAATAATATAAGTCAAGATGATTAACGATATATTCTAATAAAGAATCCTTTTAGCAAAAAATATTTTGCATCTGTCGTGAAAAATCCGTTGCAAAAGCAGATTGGTTATGAATTGATCTTACATATACTGCGTATGCAGTTTCTTTCGTTATGTTTTTTTTACAATTATCACGTTTTTTAATTTATCGTATTATTTGTTTTCATACTTAAGGTTTCTTCCCAATTTTGTAAGTTTGTCTAATGTTTTGTACAAAAGATGTAGCTTGTCAACGTTTAGTACTGCGTTCATGGCAGATCTGATTCTTTTCTCATGAATAGTTGTCCCGCTTCAAAACGTTCTCCTTCGTTTTTTGTATTTATTTCATCTTTCATTAGTTGTAGTGGAGTTCACAGCTCACTCAAATACTTAAAAGTTAATCAACCATCGCTATTATAACAACGCCATGTACATCTTTGATGCGCTTACAGAACACGTCCACCGTTACTATTTTGTATTGTATACCTTTTTGCAATATCAAGATAACATCAGTGTTTTTATTTCATCGCGATCTAATCGACGAAGACTTCAAACTGTCTTCTGTAATACTCTGACGAGTATAATTATCCGGAATTTCACGGTTCAGGTTCTAATTTAAGCTATTTTGGCAGGTTTTTTAAAACGAACCTCAGTGAAGTTCAACTCCAATTTTTGTAATTCTAGAAAAGATGAAATAAAAGCTAAAGTACACATCATAATTCTATTTTCAATAATTACTTTTCCTTTGAACCATAAACTAAAATATTTCAGTAAAAACGATTATATTTTTTATTACGAAAAACAAATACATACTACTAAGTAAAAGTACTTTAAATTTTAAGTCGTAGAGTATCTAGGTTAATTACATTGAAAAAACAAACATACAAATCAAATATAATTGGAAAAAATAATAAACCAGTTTTTATTATCAAATTTAAGATAACCGTCGTCGTTTGTTAAACAAATATTTTTGTATGACACCTTTGTAATGGCGAAGTATTCGTATTTTTCAGTTTATCTTTAGAAAGAATGTCATATTTTAGTTACTTCGTTTTCAAATGTTTTGTTTTTAAAGTTTGGAAATGAACATCTTTAATTAGGTTTAATGAGTTTCTTTATTTGCTTGAGAAGTACTGGAATGTATTTTGCGGTTTACAAACAAATTGGTTTTCTCTAGTTCAATTTCTGAAAATTTGCCAATGCTCATGTTTAAATAAGTTCAGCCATATAAAGATAAGCGTTCACATATCCTCACAGCTCCAATAGAGGCATTAGATTTATCGCATCGAAGATAGTATAGAGTAGTATAGGTAAAACTTCCAAGAAATGTGCCTCTATGTCATTTAATACGATAGAATTTGGCGGAAAAGCCGATATGTGAATTTTTCTGACTAATTTGATATACTGATTCCGAATATTTTATTTACCACTTCTTAATTTTGGTAATTCAGGCCTCCATCTTGAAAAAATGGCGGCTTAAAAAGTTTTCTTTTTGTTGTAATATCTCCTTACCAGTGAATCTACAACAAAAATAGATATTATAAATCTAATAATTTTAAATTTTCTACATTTTTTTTTTACGTCTGATAGATATTGAACAATACCGTTGTCAAGTAAAGCACTTCACTGAAAATTGATTATGATTTAAAACAGTGGACGGTTTTCAACAGTTAGCGCATGCGCTTTCTATTTTGGTTCTTCTATCTGGAAATTTTCGAAAACTGTAGTACGTTAGAGAAGTTAATGATATATTTTTTAACTGCAGTGCATTATGAAATAAGAGCTTTAATTAATTTTAGTTGTTTGGCTCTAGTTTTATATTTAATTATCCAACAGAATAGTTTATAAAGAAATGCAATCAATCTGTTCTTTTTTATTTTTTATACACAATACATTTTTTTTAATGACAAACTTCAAAATACAACTTTATAGTTTATAATTAATATCATTGAAAACTTACACAAAGAAAATTCTGTCAAGCGTGAACAGAGAAAAGCTGGCAACAAAAATAAAGCATCGGGGTCGTTTTTTATAAAGGGTTATATCTTATTCGGTGAAGATATCGTCTTTTGTGTAAACCGTAATATCTCCGCGATATAGAAATGGATGAAATCTTTCAATATTTCTTTGTTAAAAATATAATAAGCATTTTCTGCTTCATTCTGTAAATGGTGAGAATCTTTACTAAATGTAGTGTACATATATCTGAGAGTTAAGTAGCATTCGCAGCTACTGTTGTAATTTTAGTTTTCATTTTATTTCTTAGTTGCAGGAATACTATAGCATATGACGTTCCCATATACGGTAGGCCTTTAAAACGTAATAGGATTTTTTTATTTTAATGTTTTTGCCATTAGCCACTACATTCTTCCAACTTAAATCATTAAATTACATATCACTTTGTAGTGGGTTAAAAAATAATTATTTTATAATAATTTTTTCCCGTAAGTTGGTAGCACTCTTATTTGCCTAATTTGAGCAAAACATAACATTAAAACTAAAACTTGAGATTAATATAGTAGGCGGGAATGGACCTTCAGCACCAGTTAAATTAAAAACAGTGTCTCGGTATGGGAATACATTCGACATAGTTGGAGAATAAGGGGGTCTATTTTTCCCCTTCACATTGCGTCAGGGGGATGGATTTTTATTTCCAAAATCATTTTAATATATTGTTTATATACTATTATTCTTTCACCACATTTCACTTTCTCCATATTTTAACAGAACACATTTTAAAATAGCGATTTTTTAAAGAATTCCAAGCACGATCTGCCTATTGCACTGTATAAGCGGGATGATATTGCAGGGGTAGCGTGGGCGTCAGGACGGGTTCAGGAGTTCAAAGTTTAAAAGAATAGTTAATAGGTACCATAAATCGTCAATGAAATATTTTCAGAAAAAATATTATCTGTACAATAATATAAAATAATTTTTTATAAGTTTGTTTTACTGTTATTAATGTACTTTCTTTTATAAGTCAGTTACTAATTGACCTAATTAAAAGTTTCAGTCCGTGGTGTGATGTTACTTTGATGAAAAATTCGTAAAATTAAAAGTTTGATATAATAAACGTGTCCAATAGAATGAATTTGTTTTAGCAAACAAATTATTACTCATAATACTTGATAGTGGGCTTGTGTCCTCATTTTTTAGTGGTCGATTTTTCAATTGTTGATTGAAATTGATGTTAATAAATGTGTATTGGCGTGTCTATTTTATTAAATATCTAAATGTTGATGGAGATATAGCAATTAAATATTTGAATTGTAGTTTTAGCGTTAAAAATAGTTGGCCATATTTGTATGACGTGAAATGCATTTTAACGTCAGTTATTTGTTGAGTAGGTCAGTGCAATGGTAATGTTTTGTAGCTGTTGGTAGTCGAAATAATGTCAAGTCAAGTCAAAGAATAATAAGTTTTTATGTTACTTAAATGTTTTTATTGTTCATTGAAATATCTGTATATAATATTTGATATTTTGATATATAAATACATATAGCAGAGATTTATGAGCTGTAAGGTTGGTAACCTGTAAACCTGCCAGAGTTCTATCTTGAATATGTTATATCTTTTACGCTCTGTTGTATAGAAGAGTGCAGAGTGTGCAACATTGAATCCCTTTAATAATTAAAGAGAAAAAAAGTTACTTTTTTAATTGTTAATATCTCCTGAAATATAAGGAGTTATTAAAAACTAATTGAACATTTGAACATTGAAATGAATTGCACAAAAACTAAGGAGAAATTTCACGAAATATTTTGCAGAAAGTATGTGACACCGGCTCTGTAATATGTTAAAAACTACCATCAGTAGATGCAAAGAAAAAGAAGCGTTGTTTTTAGCATCTGTAGTAGAAATTCATGTGAAGAAACGTACCCATAATCTTACTTGTAAGAAGGAATACAAAAAACGAACCTGTAAATAATATGTGAATCTTCAACTACATGTTATTTTACTTACACTAAGATGTACGACGTGATAGCAGACTTCGAGTACCGTCAGGCGACAACGAAGAAGTCTTTAGTTGCAGAGATGATTTTATCTATACGTTTTTACCATCTTTTAGTTTCCCGATAGTTTGCAGAATGAAGAGGAGAGACTCTGTAGTATAAAGTGATGGGATGGAGATTGTATCTCTAACAACTATAAGGGCCGGTTTTATGGTCTTTTATTTACTTCGGGGTTACGAAACCCCGAGTTAGCTTAGTTCGGTACTTATTTTTGTATCGGGTTTTATGGTCCAAATTTAATCCCGAGTTAGTTAGTAGAGACGTAAACCATATTTTAAGAAATTCGAATATTTGTTTACAGTTGTAAATCCATGGGAATGCAAGATTCAGTTTAATTATTGTTTTAAAAATGACGGATTTCTCAACTTAGTACTATATTTGTATAATAGCTGATCTTCCTCATCATCTGTTATTGATAATTGATTAAGGTCACTCACAAAATCCATAATAAACAATAATTTAATATTATAACCTAAAATATTATAATAATGATAGCTAAACTGGCTGAGATAGCATGATATTTTATCTCTGTTGCACACTTACTCCGGGTTAAATATTATTACCTTGATTTATGACGGGATATCTTACTCCGTGATTTTAGTTCCGAGTTAGCGTTAACCCTTGATGATAAAACTCATTTTTCGTTTAATTCGGGAGTTAGCTATTTAGTTCGGTAGTAAGACGAACCATAAAACCGGGCCTAAATGTTTTATTATCAAGTATTAAGTTCTTCGTCTTGTCTAGTCGTTTATAGTCTTAATAATATATTAAAATAAACCGTTTCGCAGATATACTTTCTTTTAGAAGTTGTTCAAATATATTTTACATACTGTGCGCGGTTCTTTCACAAATATAAACGAAATTTGTCATGTCTTTGACTATATATGTTGCCCCTTTCCAAGAAAACAACCCCTTGCGTCAGATAAGTTAAGTTGTTTTGTGGGGAGTGTTGAGAGAATATAAATAAATAAAAGTTAGCTTGAGCTTCGTGTGAAGGAATACCAATCAAGAAGATATTAACATAATGTATTCAAGACAATTCTTAGCAACGAAAACTTTATTCCCGAAATCTTATTGACAACAGTTTAATTACTTTTATTATAATACTTAATGTAAATAAAATTAGAAGATTTAGATTAGCTTAACTGGGTTAAGCTAAGAATAAGATCGACCTACTTCTAAAGTTGCTAAAAATATGTTAATGTTTGTTATAAATTTGTGACTTAAAAGTTGTCAAAGCAATAATTGTTATTCTGGTAAAAAATTACCCCGCAAACCAGTTTAGTACTTGCTAGCTTCCCTCAAGCTAATTCAATGGTTGATATTCTACTTCACATATATAATTTAAGTTGGAAATGTTTCTTCAAGCTAATTAAAGTTTTACATTGTTTATATTTTCTACCGGGAAGCTATCATATATTTTAGATCATTGTTTTTTAAATATTTTTCCACCAAAATTTGGTTTTTAAATGGTAATAAGAATCTTCTTAATATGAAATATTTTAAATTGTCTTATTGCATATACATATAATATAAAAATATATAGGTTTATGCAGTTCTATGTATGTAGTTTTGTTATACGTTTCGACCAAATTATTTCAATTTAGGATTCTTATAATAATTAGTGAGTTATAATAATTTGAATTTTACAAAACTGCAAATTAAGATTTTTTTGGTTGCAATGTTAGTTAGACCCTCAGCACACGACGCGACTGGTTGAAAACCTTAGCTCCGAATCTGCCCGAACCGAATGTGATTACAACTGTGTTGTTAGTAAAAGAACGAACGTGTTTACGAGTAAGATAAAACACACGGCACGAACGTAACTAAACTGATTTCAAACTGGTTTGGAGCATATATTCAGCGGCTATATTTTTCGGTCGCAGGACATTGTTGGATTCATGCTTTTGATGATGATATCATCAACAGAGATATTTACGAATACTATTGAAAAGTATTTAAATACATACATACAATCAAATATAACACAATAGAATCCCCTGTTTTGCTATTGTCAAAAATTCTATAGAGTCATTTTCGTTGAAAAATTCGTTTCGCGTTTAGTTTGCAATCAGTCGACTCGTGTGTCTTTCCTCGTATTTTATCTCATTCGCATACACGTTTGATCTCTCACTAACAACACAGTTGTAATCACATTCGCTTCATGTAGATTCGGGGCTAAGGTTTGAAACCAATCGCATCGTGTGCGAAGGGCCATCACTACCAGCATTACAACTTTAATTAAATTTTTACTATGCACATATTTTCTCCTTACTTGAACTTCTACCCCGTTGTCTCAGGGGTAGTTACAGTAAACACACTTCGTTCCGCTTCCCATTTTTCTGCACAGGCAAGGCAACACAACGTCAATGTCATTACCCGGTTTTTAATTGCTGGGCTACAACACTTTGTATGTTACACCAAGCAAGGGAGAGCTGGAGAATTTGTATGAGTCTTGGGAAACTTGAGAGTTAATTAATGCAAATCGGTTTATTACAAAAGTGAACAGGAAGATGTTGACTTCACCTTCTCGAGACTCAGACAAAAAGTCAAGGGGCTTTTAATTGAGAAATTACCAAAATATCTTGTAGGGTGTCCAATAAGGTCAACACTATTTTTGGAGAGAATATCATATGGTTGAAATTTGAGGATACCCATTTTAACAAGATGGTGGTCGTCGTTCAATGTCGATATATCCGACAATTAGAACTTAAGGTAAAACACTTTTATTCGCTATGTGATTTGGGATATAGTTATGGTACTTCTAATTGTTTTACTTCAGCTATTCAATTATTCGTGTTGTTTGCCGATTATTCGAGGTCGAATGGGTGTGTACGATCATGTGTAACGCGTATGAGTATATATTTATTGTGATAATAACTGTAATAGATATATACCTAGCGCCCCCAATGTTCAATTGACAGTATGAATAATAACAGGGGCTCCATACTAGTCAAAAGGGCACAATAGATTTCTTTTGCTATTGTAGGGGTTGAAACATACTTTAACACGGGAAATAATATTCATTCATCCATAAAAAATATGTGACTATGAGAGATAAATATGTTAGTTCAGCAATGATATATCGCTGGAATTAATATATTTCTGGATGAAAGCATTGATATAGATATCCCTCATGGATTAGGAGATTCTGGACCGGTATTTTTCAAGATTATTTATTGGTACAAAAGAAAAGTGATAGACAGATGAAATAAATATAGGTGATTATTTAACTTTAGATATGCAAGTGTAACAGATTTTTAGAGATTATATTTTATTATCATAGTTAAAAGTAGTACTTTTCTTTAATTTTGAGTTTAGCCTGTCACCCTTCTTGCCTCAATCACATTAAAAAATTTCTTTCGTCAGTTTTTTAGTAAAAACACCACAATAACTCAAAAATATTTGTTTCTTTCTATTTACAAAGATCTTTGAACATTTGTTTCACATTTAGTCCACTTAAGGTGAAACGATACTTGATCATTTTTGATTCGCGAAATATAGATGACGATGCTATACAGCAGGTTAAATATTATCAAAAAATTCATGTTTTTTTATGTTTAAATCGTTTTATGTAAGTAACTATAAACGCGAATCAAAATCTAAAGCTGCAATTAGTTACATGAATAACGTATCTACATTTTAAGCTTTCCTCCACTGACTTTTAATGAGTTGGAACTGCAAAAATAAGTTTTGAAAATGAATATTTCTAAATTTTTTAGTTAAATTCCAATTTTTATATGACTATCATACTAACATACTGGGTTTATCATAAATTTTATAACCTTTATTATGGTTATCAAAGTTACGCTTAAGACTTAAATTTCTTATATGACTAACCATTCAATTTTTTAATTATATAAGGTTTTTTTGATAATATTTAACCTGCTGTATAGTATCGCCATTTATATTTCGCGAATCAAAAATGGCCAAGCATCGTTTCACCTTAAATTAAAATGAAGCTGTGAATTAAATGAAGCACTTTCAATACATTTCTCTAAAGTTGGAGAATGCATAAGTAGAGTAACTAAACCGGTTCTGGCATGAAATGAAGTAACAATTTGTTATCTCAACTTCTATTATATTAAGTCAAAATTTCTGTTATCTCAACTTGAAACAGTGCTTATATTTGCATAAATAAACACTTGCCCCACATATAGGAGGTCTCGACACAATAAGCTGCTCAAATTAAGAAGTGATTTAAACAAGAAAGAAAAATTAAAAGAAACCAGATGAAACACTTGACATACAATAATATTAAAAACACAACTATCTGAAATCCCTTATTTTGTAATAGATTGTCTGGCGTCCGTTAACGTCTGACTATTTTCAAAAACCTATATTTTTTTTCTAAATTTTAAACTCCGAAGTATCGGTTCACTTTTTTTTCATAATGTTCAAGAATACGTAATATAAATGTATACCCGAAATATATCCCTTGTGGGAAATGTATGCTTGCTTTGCGGAGATTCATCACAGGACGTAGACAGATTCTTGGGCGGGTTAAACATGGACTATAAAACCAATTTAGGAGAAAGTTACCCTGCCATGAATATGTAAAACAAAGTGAGTCTTTTATCTTGATGTAGCGAAAAGCTTTCTTTATTCCGTTTAATGAATTTGTTAAAAATTAAAAACATTGTATCTTAAGAGTGCACAAATTAAAAAACCAATTGGGTTGTTAACTCATTTTTAGTAGGGGTTTTTTTTTAAATTTTATAGTACATGTCTATTGGCGTATTCATTTTTATTAAATAATTAAATATAATTTAAACTTCATTTTAATTCAACCATATTTTTGATGGCATAAATTTAATGTTAAAATTTGTAGACCTTATGTGCTACAGGGAGCTGTTAGTAGTATCTGAGATTTGATTATACAATCCTTTTACACTCTATTGTATTACTATAGTTAGCTATTTCTTGTAAAAGGAATTAATTTAAAATAAATTTCTTTTAGAATCCACGATAGAAATATAAATTGGTTTAATACATCAATAGAAATTCATAAGGTTTGATTCTTTGCTAGTCATCTGTGATATAAATCGGAAACTTCAATGTAATATATTGTAGATAGATTGTACTCTTTATCATTAAACAACTTTAATAATAATATCCATCATGAGCATATAGGGAGCTAAGGTCGAAGAATGTAACATTTTAGTGGTTGGAGCAGTGCAAAAAAATTCTAGGGAATTCTGTGAAGAATAGTTTAAAGATTCGGTTATTCGCCAATAATATAAGGCGCTTAATGAACTTAAGATAACACAAATAAAGTACGATTTTGAGCGTAGGACCCATTACATAGTAAACAGAAAACATTATAATACATTGTACAAACTCACGCTATGAATTTCTATTTTACCTACTTTTTAGTAAGTAATTGAACCTTTTAACAGTGGTGTTAGTTGAGTTGCAGAACGTAGGCGTCTGTAAAATAGGATTTAAGACTTGATTTGTTTCGTTACTGTTATATTTAAAGCATTGGTATCAGCAACTTACACCGACAGATGGTATTAGAGATATTATATGAATAACAAAGAACAATTTGGTATGAAAAGTAGAAATTATTCCTTTTCTTTTATTTTTGACACAGAGTTTGTTTTCTAATACAAATAGAGCCGCCTTCACGCCACTGGATAGAATAAATAAAAGATTTCACAAATTTACAGTAGATGGAATTGATTTTTAAATATTTATATCCTATATTATTTATATACTATATTATCTGTATATATTTAGACTATCCTAAATACACCTGCACAATTGCATTTATTTAATTTCTTTTTAATGTCCACATAAATGATACAAGTGGTTGTTGAGTAAACATCTCTAAACATGTATTTGTGTACATATTATGTAGAATGTTAAATCAAGTTCATATAGCCGATATATTTTCTTCTTTAATGTTTTTATTGCTGCCTGTTAATCAGGCGTTTTCTTTTAACAAAACATGTTACTTTATATGACTATATTAAAATAATAAAATTTCTACAACACAGTTATATCAACTTCATTATAAGAAATTAAATTAAATGATATGAAGTAAATATAAAAATAAAATCTGTACCCATCTAATGTTAGAATATAATATGATGTAAACATCTTAGTTGGGGAGATGGAGAAGACATTACTTAACACGGACGGTCCTTTGCCTATCTCTTCTATGTTTGTTCTTCAACATCAAAACATCAAGGCTCAAGCAAGACCCCTCGGCACTTGGCACTTGGCACTTGCCCTCTACTTGTGTGAGTTGAGTACTTTTCAGTTAGAACGTTATTATTTGGTGGGCACGCTTTGGTTTATGGTCGTCATTAGTCAACCAGCGTTAACGACGACATTTGCCGTAAAAGCTGTGATTACACCCACACCAAGAACGAATTATGACCTCATAAAACTAACTATTACCCACTGTAATGTAACAATGTGTTAATGGCTGTACACGGCGTTGCGAGGTCTGAAGAATTGTGTGCTTTAAAATATTTCGTTTATTTTGAAATACCAGCAGTTAGTTCTAACAAAAAGTATAAATGCATTTAAATGGAGCTGATTTTAAAACATCTCACAGTACATTTACTTGTAAGTATTCGTGTGTGAGATAAATGCATACGTTAAGCAGTTAATGATGATTAATATGAGTATAGCTGCTACAAATACTTTAATCTTTATACATTTTGTATACGATTATCAAGGGTGTTTCACCCCTTTATTATTCGTAAACTGTTTCATGAGTTATTTCTCTTTTTTTTATTCCATTAATTATTTTATGAAGTTTAAATAAATGAATGCTTATTTCATAAATAAATACTCGTACTTATAACAGTTTACTCATATATGTATGTATAATTATTTTTATTTTCTGCTCTCTAGTCATAATTACTAAAAAGAAGAAGGTTTATTTAAAATACAGAAAGACGCTTTTTATTTTTTTGATTTATTAATTTTTATTTATTTATTAAGATTCCCTCAATTAAAAGTCACTTGTTAGCGAAGAATGGAATTTGTTACCTAAAGAAATTGTAGATTCTATCTAGTCTAGACACCATCGCTGACCCGACCCTAAACTCAGCCCAGTTTTAGATAAAGTTTTATTGGAAAATTTTCATACTACCTCCTGCGAGCATTCGAGAAAACTCGAGAACTATCTAACGATGGCTTATTTATCAGAAAATTGGGAAAGCAACAGGAGAAACAATTTTGTGATCGCTTCAATCACATCGATTTTAAGTAATAATTTCAATATTCGTTGGAATTTCAATTGGTCTAGTATTCTGTTTGGTTTTATGTTTAATATCTGTTAATATTACTTTGTCACCTTCGTTATCACACTAATTACTATAAGAACAGGCGGCAAATAATAATAATTAAAATATGAATAATAATTTCCGTATGACTTTTTAAATCAGCAGAGTTTATTGGTTACAGAACTACGGACTTATTTCCGTGCTATTCTTTTTCGCAGTGCAGCATTGGCTTAAGAAAGAACCGTCTAAAGCAAAAATAAACAAAAGGATCGTCTAAACTCTAAATAATAAACAAATTTATAAATAAACAAATACTCGTATACTACTATAAAAATAAACAAATCTATCACTCTTAAAAAAAACTGTATAAATTGTAGAACTGATATAAATATAATAAACCAAATTTAATTAAAATAAATTAACTTCAGGCGAATATGACCATGTTCTTGGAATCGCCTCAAATTCTAAAAAAAAAATTAAAAAATTGTAGAATAGGTTCTAAAGCATATTTTAGAATTAGATATTAAATAAATTCAGATCAAGGTATATTAATTTTCATAACATATACAGTGCATTTTCAAAGAATTCTTCAACAAATTCAGACCAAAATGTATCTATAAAAAAATTATTAACCAATTCTTATTTTTAATACGCATTTTTCTATTAGTTTTGTTTTAAAATTAAGAACATTTTTAACAGTGATACAAAACACACAATTTATGCTATATATCACCTAGTGGTTGAAATCGCAGTACAAACTAAAGAATATATATTTCCAAATTGATCCCCTTAAACATACAATTTCATATTACAAAAAGGGAAAGCTTACAATTGGAAAAGGGTCTTGTTACAACGTTGTAATTAATTACACGACATATTAAATTTTTCATGAAGAATTTCTAAAGAAAGAATTTGCTATTTTGAATGTGGTTATATTCGTAGCCACAGGGCGTAGGCATTATCGTATGCAACAAATAATAATTTAAAAAACTCGTAAAAGAATGTCCTTTAAGAAAATAATAAAGAGATGAATATTTCGAAATTTCCATTTTAAAAATAAAATATAAATTATTTAAGAGTCTAATGATAATTAAGATAATGTAGAGTAATTATCAACATAAAAAGCTTTTGTAAAAAAAATAATCATATAAGGTATTATACACACATACATATTTCTTTTGTATATTATTTTAAAGTAAAACAAAAGTCTTCTTTATTTTCCAAGTCACAAGGAAAACCGCAAACAAAGGATGAATAATGCCTTAACTAAGTACAACAGCCAATTATTTAGATTCTTCTCCAACTCCTGCTGCGCAACTAGCTGCTGGCATTATAAAACCTTTTGTACATAAACAATTGGAAGTTTTACTTAAAAGTTTACTAAGGATTTACTATTTTGTTTATTATTAATATTATTTTATATTTGACTTTCAAATTAAATTAAGATAATAATCATTCATTTAAAATAAACGAACGAGAACAAGAACACAATGAAGTTGGCTTTTGTATTTTAACTGCGGTTCAGTTCTGGTCCTAATGTTTGAGTATCTTACGTTCTGCAGGGTTTACAAAGGCATTATGGGTAGATCTGATAAGCTGCGATAGACATTGTCAAAAGTACAATATGGAATATGTTTTCATCGTGATTAAAGGTTCGAGTAATACCAGAACTATGAATATATTTCATAATAGACCCCAAAATTATTCCGTATGCCGTACTACAAATGCATAGTATGGGTATTTTCAATTCTGGAGTACTCTGCACATTACACTCGGAGATAATGATGCTTGCAGAACGAGCTATTTCTAATTTGAATGTCTTTGAGGAATGAGCATTTTACCTAAAATGCTTTACACATAACCTCAAATAAAATAAGCTTTCGCAATTACTACATAACCTATATTATATTTCCATGTTTTTTCATAGGATATCTCGACACTATGGCCGAGCCTTTGCTTTAACAATCTATTATAATATAATATATTATATTATAAATCGATTAATAATTTCGCTTTTTAAGTGTTAGTAGAAACTGTTACTTACGCAAAATAACCTGAAAACAATATAACGCCATAACCTAAAAGTGACATCTGTCAAATATCAAAGGAAATACATCGTAAAAGTACTTCACAATGAACATAACAGTATCTATTTCTAAAAAGCGATAAAATTACAATGACTTTGACAATTGATACAATACAATGACAATTATTCCGGTGCTCCGGCACATTTAGCAAGAAAAATGATCATTAACAAAACTACGCGCGAATGTGGTGAACAGAAGGCATATCCTGATCACTTCCTACAGCAATGCAATTTCTACAAACGGCGATATTGCAGACTTCGCTAACGCTTCCTGTTAACACCGCCTTATTAGTAGCTGTTTCGATATTCAAACTGTGATGGGCACATTCTGTGGCCATGTAGAAATACAACAAAAGCAAGAAATGGACTTTAAAGTGGCAGTGTTACAGACTGATTGCGACACCGAAATTTATAACGGCGATGACCATGAATAGATCGTACTTGTTGTCGGAATATATAGTTTAAAACAAAAAGAAAGCAGAATATTATTAGGGGAGATAAAAGGCCACATGCCTAGGAAGCCCAAGAAATCATAATAATAAAAAACAGTGATGGGCAGGGAAATATTATTCTTTTTATCAGGAATTGTAAAATTTAAAAAATAGCTTCAAGGACTTTTGCCTAGGAATCCCGAGAGACCATGTAAAAAATGCGAAAATAATTGTTTTTTACCACAATAACATAGACTACCTTTGAATCAAATAATGCTAGATATAAAATTATGATTATATGCTTTAATTTTAAGAATGTTGAAATATAAGTTTTGTCTTACACTTTTAGCACATAAAATTCCGTTCGCAACACAAAATTGAAGAGAAATTCTTGTGGATCGATTCAAATAGCTGCTGTAAACAAACTAGTTGACATATCTTGCTCATATTTGGCACAGTAATTGAGTACAGTGCTACCAACTTACGGTAAAAAGATGTTTGTAAAGTAATTAGTGCGAGCGTCTTTAAAATACAAATTCCCTCACGTTTTGGAACACACCACGTATGAATAACGAAAAGTTATGTGAGTAACTTAAATACTGTCTACCAGAACTTTAATTTTCCCGTTTTTTCTACAATATATTTTACATATCCTACGCTGTAAGAATTGTACCCGTATAAAAAAACATGTAAAGAATAAAACGAGTTTCCGTGAGCTGCAATTTAAACCGAATGAAAATAGATCAAAATGATTTTATTTTAATTGGATTAATTTAAAAGTTGAACAAATTTTAAATGAAATAGTTTTTAAATTCGTACTTTGTATGGAATAGGGTTTTCGCGAACCGGCGTACTATGAAACACACACACACATATGCAAAAATTCTAGTATATCGTACAGTCACTTTAATGAGACAAATACATATACTTAAACGATGAATGTTCTCTACATCGAGCGAGCACTCACACCCACACCTCAGACTCAAACCTAGGTAGCACTCCAACGTTACTTCAATTAACTGTAATGAAAATTAACGTAGGTCGTTAAAAAGTTCAAAGTACAATTTATAATGTATTGTGTGTCCCAAACGTTAATTAATTTTACTGCATGTCATCCACGTTTAGTAAATACTTAAAGTTTAGTCGGTTTGTGATTAAACATTTTTTTTGATTTAGCATTTAATTTATGCTCGTATATGTTTAAAATGCATTACTAACTTTGTGTTAAATAATATTTTAATTTGTATTTTCATATATATTTATGCATACTTGTTTAATCTCGTTTACTACGCCAAACGTTCTGCTTGTTAATTTAAATTTAAAAAAAAAATCAAGAGCTTGAAACCATTTTTGAACTGTCAACATAATATTCTGTCATACATTCTGTTGATTTAAAATGATGAATTATTTATTACCAGTCACAAATTTTCTATTAAAAACTTTTACCTGTCTGGTATAGCTTAAAATCGATTGCAAAGTTTCGACCGTAACGCGAATAAATAGACAGATTTATGTATAAGAAGCTACATATACCGACAGAGTGTTTCAAAAACTGCAAGTCACATTACCGCATCGAATAAGCCTAATATCACCTCAGTAAAAGTGTCATTGTATTCGAGATATCGTCAGTTTAATTATTTTTTTAAATTATCCCATTTTTAACATTGTTTAATGTCAGAGTGACCTGCAGTTTTTAGGACACCCTTTATAGTTGAAACTATGAAACTTTCTACTCATTATTTCCAACAGACTTACGCTGAATCCTATGTGTGACCTGTCACACTATCGTCCGAGGTCCGTTCAACTATCACCGTTATTTATTTCGTGCATGTTTAAATTAATTAATGCGAAACGACAGAACAAAACGTTGATTATATCGCACTGAAATTATAACTACATATCAGACATTCTGTTGCCCTTATGACTGTTTTATTACGTTCCCGTATTAAATTGATGCTATACTACGCAATAGATAAGATACGATACTTTTCCCCGGAGGGTTTGATTAACTAAAAATTAGATCGTTTTATTAATTGGTGGCTAAAGTTGATAATATATGGTTGGCTAAAACCTCGTTATTCAAAATTACTTAAGATAGATACACATTTATATTTATAGATTTGCATTGTTTCATATTGGGTAGCAATTATTACCCAAAGTGTGTTATACTGTAGAAGAACTTGAAAAAAGTCAAGTAATCTAGCTGGGTTCGAACCTTTGATCTTTATTTTTGTACGATAACGCTCCGACTTCTAAGTTACCTATAGATATTCTTACAAGATTTATTTCTCAAAAAGCAATAAAATAGATCTCAAAAGTCTAGTAGTGCGTTTAGCATATCTCATAATTTGCCTCACTTAACGATTTTCAATTAGCTTTACTTAAGGTGAGACTGTGGTGTCAAGCTCGAAAATTTAAGGTATTTTGAGGATTCTTTTTTTATAATAAAAATATTGTAAAATATTTTAAATATGACGTTGAAGTAGACCCTGTAAAAAATTGAACCTGGACGGTGTTGCCGATTTTGGCTCTTCTATTTATCTGAATAATAAAAACCAAGAAAATTATTAATTAGTAAGAGTACAGTTATAATTGGAACTAGAGAAAAAAAAATAATTGACAAAATGACGCGCTTTTGAAATTGAAATTCTAAAAACTGGATTTTTTGAAAAAAATACGAAATTATTGAAATAAAAAAATCTAGTTCCAACGATAGCTATTGATGTTGTGAATAACATATTAAAATGTCAGACAATTCGCCTGAATTGTTTCTTTTTTAGAACACTATGCCGAAAAATGTAGTTTTGAAACAAATTAGATGTCTACAACAAGTATGCTATAGCTGGTTATTGATAATATATAACTAAAACAGCTGTAGAAGCGAATATAGTCTTAAAAGACTATACCTTCGAAATATCAAAACCCACAAGAATCGATGTTTTGAAAATTTTAGACCACCGTCCCTCCTTAATCCTGTAATTAAACCAATATTCGACAACACACAAATCCCAGACAGAAAATTGGCTTGCAGTGCAGATACAAATAAATTATAACGTTTATTTTAAAACTCTCACATAGAATTTGTAATTTAGTATGCTACCGTGCAACCAGCTAATTCAAGTGTTACATTTCTATCTGAAAATTAAAAATGAAAAAGTAATTTGTGAATAGGTTAGATTGTCACCGGTTGATCCTATCTAACGTGAATCTGCCTGCAATGCATACCTTTGCTACCAAGCATTGAAATACTAATGTATTTTATTCTAGTTTGCAAGGCATCCAATTACTATTTCTTATTTGCGGGTACTTTTTAACATCCATTCGGCATACCTCGTACTGTAACATTCGCTGTGCTTTGTACACCACGGCACGGCATACTATTAGAGCACAGAGATTCCTTCAGAGGAACGCTTACAATCTCAACAACTTGTGTGAGGTCACAGACAGCTTAATGATCACGAGAACGTGGTAAAGTGTTGATTCCATTCAAGGCGGTAAATCACAAAAACGTACTCAAAAGAAAAACGAAAAACGAAAAAAAAAAACAGTTTTTCTTGTTTTTTTGTTAATACAAATAAAATACTTGTTTATTTCTAATACTCAATTTCAGAGATTGGGTAAGAAGGCAATTTTATTTTATAAATACAAAACATTTGTTATTTTTGTTAAGTATACACTCTAAATTCATTCTTCTGGAAAAATCTATTTCAAATCTACATAAATTGAAATATCATGCTCCGGCGGTTGGTGGAATATGCTTTGTATTTTACCAAAATGGAATATATATCAGATTCTATATATCGGAAAGCTTTATCAATGTATATACATTATAGTCCAAGATCCCAGAGCTCGTAAAGCTACGTTGTTTTAGCAAAACTGAAATTTATAAACGAATAAATAGTATAATATGTAATTAAGAACGTATGCGTACTTACTAGCTTAATAGTGGTGCCCGGAATGTTGACACGTACCTTAAGAAGGTTATTGAACTCTATTGAAACAAATGAAAAATTAAAATAACTGAAGAAACAAATTCAGAATTTTTTAAATGTCAAATTCAGGTTATTTCTTCAAATATTTCGTAAGTTTCAACTAGCGGTCCTTGAATTCTCTAGAGTAAGGTAACAGAGAATCAAAGAATGTCTTCAATTTCAGAAAGCTGATTATGTTTCTCGTATTTTACAGTCAATTACTGTAGTAATGCAATAAAATTTCAAAATAAAATTGTTAATTAGATTTGTTTATGAGCTCAAATGTTAATAATTTAATTATTGTCTGGAACTTTCGAGATAAATATCTCTAGGTGAGGTAGGGGTGGTTGGTTGAGTGGGGGCAGGGTAGGTATGTGAAGTTATGTGAAATAAAATAACTTTCAATACTTCCTAACAACTACCCTATAAAATATAACAGGGATGTGAATGTCTCAGTTCATTCTTGTCCTCTCTATTTCTAAACTGGAGTTAATTAACTTATTCCAGAGAAAATTCCAAGGGGATTCACAACTTCTACTTAATTCAATTTTCATTCAAGATGAAATTCCATATAATTTTATGAAGAGGTGTTACAACTAATTTTCTAAGGTTAATTTCATGAATTTACGTAGATTAAGTAATTAAAGTGGTTGAAATTAACACGTGTTATTGTTCATAAATATTTTAGACTCAATAAAAGTGAAATATAGCATCTGCGAGAGTTAAATATTGTATACATTTAATTAGAAAATTATAAATTTATCCAACTTGGTAATATTACTACGCTATGTACTGCGTTGTGAAACGCAGAAGTTGGAATCAAATTATCGCTCCTTGTATTTACAAGTTACAGTACTTTGTACAGTGGCGTAGGTAAGATATAAAAGATATTCTTGTTAGCTCAATAATACTTGTGTATTTTGTTCAATATATTTTACGATTCCTAAAATCTTCATATTTAAAGTTATAAAGAAGAATCTTATTGATCTCGTAGTAAATAATAAACACGTATTGTTTTAAAATGTAGAAATGGTATCGATTTCTTTCTCATCGATGTATTTCTAATAATAAAAATTAAATGTGTGAGCGGTGCACTTGTTGAAGATTAAATATAATTGGTTAATTGTGAAAGTTGGTTGTGAATTAGAGAAATAGATATAGGGAAGGAGAGAAGCGGTATTAATCCTTATTAAGCAAGATATCAAGTGTTTGCATAAAAATATACGACAATTATGAATGCTATGCACTATGTTTAGAAAGAGAGCACAGCTGATTGAAGAGAATACATAAATAAAACAATAACTTGTATTTTAAGTTTTATGCCTTAAAGCTAAATTTAATAATTAACAATTTAAAAATAATAATAAGTTAATGATAAAATAAATGATATGATAAATGATGATGATAAAAATACAAGTTCATACGTGGTATATAGCTTAACCATGATGTCAATAGATTCAAAAATCAAGTACTCATTCTCATAATCATTGCAATCTTTAACTTAAATTTATATTGCTATTTGTTGAGCCATTATAAATATTAGATATTTTAAAATTATTGTTTATTAGATAATTTATAATTTATTTTTAATTTGTTTCAGTAATTCAAGAACGTCCTCTAGCACAAGCTTTGGATGAGGAGGTTTTAGTTACGCTACTGACTTTTGTATATATACATGCAAATTTACAAGTAAGTTATAAAAGTTACAAATTATACCTAGATACTTGTGGAAATATTAAGTTATAACTTAATAACTTTTCTTTTGAACATCAAAAACAGATACATGTGATCGACGTTTCCTATATTTGCAAAATAACATAAATTACTAAAAGTTGTAGATTAAAATATCCAACGTGCTTATTTTATGATTCGGAACTGTAACTATAGTTATTACCAAAGTTAAAAATATGTGAAGGGCGGATGGTATATAGAAGCTCGCACAAAGACGAGCTTTAAAGCTCCCATATGCACGCCCTTATATATAATTTATTACATGAAATGTTTGTATGTATTAATGCTAATTTCTATAAATTGTGAAGAACCTCTTCAATTTATTTTAAAGCATTTCTTTTTATCCCTGTTTACCTTTTTTGTTTTATTTTTGTACACTTTTCATTTATTCAAAAGCTTCGAACCTTTGTCATCGTTTTTCTCTTATATTTTTTCATTTATTTTGCTATTTATTATTAAAATGCTACATTTTCTTATATTTTGTAAACAACAATATCTCAGTGGCGTTTATTCTTGACATTCCACATCTCTTTTTATAGTTAAAGATGTTTACATTGCATTTACCGCGCGACGGATATACGTTTAAGTGCAACTAAGTGCTCGCAAAACTGCCATTTTTTTTGAAATTTGAACCATCTTATAATAAATGTACAAGTACAGGTACCGCAAATATAATATTTGTTCTTGACATAGCAAATAACAGAATGCTGGATCCCTAGTCACTATTTCAGTAAAAGCACCTCATTAGTTACATAACCACTGCGTTTCCATTTTGTTTTTACAATTTGAGGCCTAAAACATCAAAGTGAGTCTGGTAAACACCATATTCGCAAACAACAAATCCAAATTAGTTAGAAAATGTTGGATATATGTTTTTCTGTCATCTTTCCTTAATGAAATAACATTTCTTCAAAATAGAAACTATCTGAGTAAAGAACCCAAATTTACAACGGTGTAGATAAGTATCCTTAAGATCTAAAAAAAAGTTGTATGCAAAAATTGTAAGAAATTAAATTCTCTATTAGATTGATAATAACTGTTTTACCGTAGGACTCACTGGAACATTTTTGGTAGCCATTTTTTCAAAATGGAGATTTATATCATCAAAATGGAAGTAAAATCGCCCTAAACTCAAAAAAAAATAGTCAGAAAACGTTGTTTACCTGATTTTTCGCCAATTTACCGCTAAACGTGATTTGGGGACATATTTCTGGATATTTGTAATACTAGTCTATTATACTTGTATAAAGATAAAAGAAAATAAACGAAACAACATTTTTTGATGAAATATTAATGTTACTTATAAAACTCGTATGATAGGTAGTCCTTTGGATTCTAAATCAGCCAGTGACTTCGATCGACATTGACCCTTGAGACAATCTTACCTCTAAGTATGTTTTCATATTTTTAATCTCAGAGGGAAGGCATATTGTACTAGAAGGCTGCTATCTATTTGCTTCTTGCCTTTCCCGTGCCCGTTTCCGTTTTACTTTCCCCGTCTTCAATATTGTTTCAGTCATATTCTCCTGATATATAAATGATTTACCGTAAGACACGACTATGAGAGTATATTACTAAATAACCAAGAGAGAGGTTTCTTATGTAATGCTTTTATATCTATAAGGACAATTCCCAGAGGGTTCTGATCTCTAATAACAGTAAGATTGTTGTAATTGTTAGGTGTGGTTTTGCTGCTTTTATTGAAGGGTTTTATATCTTATGTAATTGAGAAAGGGAATTGGATGTTTTTTCCCATAACGCCTGGAATAAAACAGTAGCACAAAAGAAATGAAAGCGTCAACGTATCAGACATTAGGGAATCAAAGGAATCACGTACTATGATAATGTGTATGCCCATCACTATTTGCTGGGCTGGCATCTACTCCAAATCGTACATCGTCCATTACAGTTTTGAATTATTGATTATTTTTTATTCGTACTTGTACATTGGAAAATAAACTGGAACTATTGTATTGTAAGTGACATACATACCAAAAAGAAAGTGCTACAGAGGAAAACTGTAGCAACTGAAATTTTGTAGTTTTTGTTTCCTTTGTAATGTAAAGTATGCTTTAAAATACTTTTGTTTGTTATTTTTTAATTGTTTTCTATTAATTACTGATTTTTAGTATGCATTAGTTTACAAAGTAGTACACTTAAATCGGCGGTGATGCTTTTCGCTACATTTCTCTACCTTCGGGTTCGACCAGATTCTTTGGATTTATTTGTTTCGTTCTACTGATGTGTTGTAAACTTGTAAATGTATTAGGCAGTGGTGTAACACGCATGTATAAGGTATCGACACAATATTAACTGCCAACATAGTTGAAGGTCGTCCAAAATAAGACTCAGCATCGAAAATAAGGCGACGTTAAATAAAGTAGACAGTAGATAGTAGTGATAAAAACTTTATCATCTATCAGTGTTGTGGTTTGCGTGATTTCTAAAGACTTTTAAAAGATGTCAAAGCTTTGACTCCTATTTTGTGACTATTTACCTTCTGACGATTTTTCTACTTACTTAATTACTTCGGATTATCGAGGTTTCATTGTTTTCTTGTAGTTTTCATACTCTCATACTATGGAAACTCTTTAAAAGTGTCAGAGATGCATAATAGATGTAGAAGTTATTCCAACTGACTTGGTGAAATTCTGTTGACTTTAGTTTGACATAATTTAATAAAAGAAAGTCAACATTTTCCAAGTCATTATTTATGTAGTAGTATTTATCATGATATTTTAATGGCA
This sequence comes from Panorpa germanica, assembly GCA_963678705.1. Taxonomy (NCBI): domain Eukaryota; kingdom Metazoa; phylum Arthropoda; class Insecta; order Mecoptera; family Panorpidae; genus Panorpa; species Panorpa germanica. The sequence continues at coordinate 11,879,304 of OY783214.1, forward strand.
TATGTTTATATATATTAAGATATTCCATTTTATATAAGGGGAAAGCTAGTTCGTTGCGTGTTCAGTAGAATATTCGTGTTTTGAAACAAGCAACTGAAACAAATTATTAGTATAGCTTTTCCGGTCTAAATGATAAAGCAAACAATTCCGGAAAGAAATCGTTAGCAGAACACACTGGGATTAGATAAGGAAACCTGAACGCCTCATACCTCACTGTCGTGGATCATTGGATCAATGACTTTACTATTTTTAAACTCGTTAAGCTATGTGATAAATAGTTTTATACATAGTATCTATGTATATGAAAAATTATACATAGTATCTTGGATGAATCGTTCTTATTACTTGTAGATTTTAATTGCAATATTAAGACACCGTTTTATTCTTACGTAAAATACTTATTGTGGAACATTTTTGCATTATTTGATAACAGACATAAGTATTTGACAAGCGTTTACAAAGGGTAATTTGAACACAAATGAATAACACATCCAGCAGAAATTTTCAATCAAAAGGTTTCTTCAAAAATGATATAGATGTCAATTATTAAATTTTTTCCAAGGATATATTATCCTCATCATTCTGACGCTTTACAATTCGTGTAGAGCTACCACGCTTGCTTTAAGATTCTTTTCTGTTCTTCCTATTACCCGGTTTCCTCTTCCAATTCACAACACCTATACTTTTTAGGAACTCTTCCACTTGATATTTTGATGTCATCTCATCTCTGATTCTTCATCGCATTCTTGTACAACCTGGATTTTCTTTTAAAAGTTTCTTAGCTGTTCTGTTTCCCTCCATTCCTTCTACATGTTTTAGTTATTTCCATAATTTGGAGAAATTTCAATTTACCAAATCCACACGAGATTGCAATTGTTCTTGCTCAAAGTCCAAGTTTCCCATTCGTGTAGTACCTGTCAATGATTTTATTATAACTTTATATATAAGAACGTTAGTTTAAAATTTACGTGGGCAGATATATAAGACAGCATATACTAATAGATATATTTGTAGCTAGATACATTACAACGATCTCAGTACTTGTTAATGCTTTCTGATATATAATAGATAGTGTTCTAAATTTTAACGAAATTGTATCAGACTTTGCTTTTCGTGCAATAAAACCATGTAATATATTTAGATTAGTCTTAGCCTTGCCATTGGTTGTAGCAATATTTTAAATCAAGATGTGAATTAAGTCTGACTCCCGCTATATTCCATTCCATTTCATTCCATTTTCATTGTATTTATTTCTTGGAATTCTAAATCAATCTGAGCAATATAGTAATAGGTTTTAATATTACTTAAGCAATAAATTAAGAGTAGACTTATCTAGAGTCAGCTTGTCCTGCCAACAATCCATTATCGGGATTGTTTGTTTTATTATTTAATTCAGTAAAGCCACCAATAATTTGTTTTAGAGTTAGTTTCGGCTGCACGAATTTAGTGTAGACACGCAACGAAACGAGTTACTAGCAAAGTAAAGCAAAGCAAACATTGTACCAGGAAAACTACGGAAATTTTATTGGTTAATTTTTAATTACTACTTCGTTATGTGTTATAAAAGTTTAAAAGAAGTTAAGAGATTTAGCACGCGGTGTTCGCTATTCTTAGGCAAAGTTTTTGACGAAGGTTTTGCTATAGGTATACGAATAGAAAGACGTGCAGTTTGTGCTTAAAACGCACATCTGGTTTGCTTTCAATGGCGTACTAATAAGGCTAACTAAATCGAGACTACTAAGCCGTGGCGTAGCTACTGCCGTATCCCCCGGGTTACAAGGGCCCCAAACGTGTGTAAACAAAAAAATTTAATTCAATGCGAGCGTCTTTGTTAATTTTGTGAAAAATCTTTTCCCATCATTAGGGCCCCCCACAAATTTTGCCACAGTGCCCGTCTAAGGCACGCTACTTTACCGCTACTTAGGCTTTGTGGCGGTACTCAATATGAAGGCCTATGTATATATTTAGATTGTATGCGAAATAACTGCATCTAGTCATAATTGATAATAATGTTTGGAGGTCTATAATGAGCCTTCTAGGCTATCTGAAATTACATTGCTTTAGTTCCCATTATATGTAGTCACAATTACTTTACATTCTATCAGAAAGTATCTTTCTTTTTTAACTAATACGTATCTGGTAAATCAACTGCATCTAGTCATAATTAGACCGAGTTTTTGGTGGCCCTACGATGAGACTTTTAGCCTATTTGAAATTTCTTTTTTTAGTTCTTATGCGTAACCAATTGTATTAAGGTAGAATTTTTAAATTGTCTATCTGAAACTACATTTCTTTTTAGCTAACTTTAGGAACTGAGTTTTTGAGTGCCTATGTTAAGCCAATCCAAAATCACTTTTTTTAGTACAGGAAATCAATTCTTTTAGTCACAATTGCCTTACAGCGTGTCCTAAAGTACCTTTCTTTAGCTCCCATGCAAAACCAATTGCATCAAGGCACAATTGCTTTCTAGCTTATCTGAAATCTTCTTTCCTTTTAACTTATACGCGAAATCAATTATATCTAATCATAATTAAACCGAGTTTTTAAGGCCCAATCTTTGTCTGAGACTTTGGTCCTGCCCCTTCCCCCTCAGTATGTTTCTACTCACTTTTTCCTACATTATTCCTTTTCACCATTCTATTTCTTTCGATATTCTTTACTCTTTCCTTGCTGCTTTCCTCCACCATTGTTTCCACTCATCTTCCTCTACTTATTTATATTTTCGTTCCATTACAGAACATAAACTCTCATTTAATTTGCGTGTAGGTGTACTTGACTACGTGAGCTTCGGTTCAAATACATATCTAAATAAATAGCTCTATACCGTATACTGTATAGCACATACATATCCAAGTCGGAGCAAGCACATAAATTCTATCTTCTTATTATCGCATACAATACTACTATTTATATCTGGGCCACTGAACTTGTACAATATTAATACGAGTACTACATAGACCATAGACTAATATCGGGGGCAGCGGAGTGTAACGGAGGAACTTAGAAACACTGCAGCGAACATTATATAAAAAGTTATTATAGAGAAATCCGTAGTTAATGAAACTCCAGAAATAGATTGCAAAATGATATAATAATTATGTCGTATCTACTTTAAAACTTAAGTAGAGGCTCTTTATTCATATTAAGGGATTAAATAAATGATTATGTTGTATTTATAGTATCAATAATAAAAATAAATGTAAGTCAGAGGTAAGAAATCGTAACTGACATTTTATTGCATTTCTATAAGTTATTGTTTCTCCTAATGTAAGTAAGTTGTGAACCATATCGTCAACATACTCGTAGAATATCTTAAAAATTTAATCACTTTTTTGTTATTATTCAATTTACGCACATAAGATATAATAACATTAGTTATACAGATTACGTTTCATCGTGTATATATGATTTTCAGTTATATGTACAATTCTCCTTAACTGATTCAATACTCAGATAACTCATAAATGTCTCATTGTCTAAATTCTTATAACTCAAATATTGTTTTCGTGGTTGTCTCACTAACGAACTGGCCTATATTACTGTGCAAAAGATTCCAACTTGGTTAAATTAATCTCGAGTCAGAAACGGTGAACCGACTTTTAATTTTCAGGATAATTAGATGATGATATTCTTTATGAATAAATTGTGAACCACAACATTCATTCATATTTTCGCAATAATCATTTTTTTTAATTACTAAATATTTAATAATTAAAGAGATAAAAATTTAAAAAAAATGATTCAGTAGTTTACGTCATTTTCTTCTCTACCTTCTACCTTTCCTACCATTTGCCTACCTTTGCCAACCCTGTTAAAGAAGAGAAGTGTAAGAGAGATGCAGAATCAAACGTCAAAGCTCATTTAATGATATGGTATACAAGAATAAATAAATTCGATTACTTATTATATTATATTGACTTCGTGACGTCAAGAAATATTAAGTAGTAAAACTAAATTCAAACTTTAAATATCTCATCCATATTCGGATATAATTTAATTTGGATATAATTTTGGATTTAATTATTTTATTAATTGGGATTGGATTGAATTTACTTAAATACATTAATTACGATCCTTAATGCACTAAAATTTATACCAAATAGAATTGAATCAGACTATTTTACTCTTCTGTGTAAAATCTTCTACGAACGCCTATGGCTGTAATAATCATGTTATTGTACTCTCGTAGCTAGTACGGTAAGACGTATTACTGATAACTGTAATAAAAACAAGATGTTATCAGATATTTCAATTATATGTAATTACAGTAATGCAATTGTAGGAGTGGGGGGACTACAAATAAACACTTGTTCAACACGCTAAAGACTTTTCCCAGTTGTTTCGATAAATAAATCTTTGTGAACAATTGATAAATTGTTTTTAAATTCCTTTATTAGTTTTTCTGTTTATAATTTTTATTCCTTATACTTTTTGTACTTGTAATAAATTTAGAAAAATATTTCTTAGCTGATATGAACTCAACGGCATTGTTCAAAAAACCATTGATTGATACAAAATAAGATACAGTATATATTGTATCATTTTAATTTATAAATGTTATAGTTGATATGTAAATTTGGTTTCAATTAATAATAAACGCAGGCTCTTCTTCTACTGCGAATTTTTCTTAATTTTTTATTTTTAAAACAGTCATCTACGTTTCGAAAACTGGGTAAAGTAAGAAAACAATTCTCATTTGCTATAAGAAACCCCTGTAATAAATATTCTTCCATTTCATATGAATTCTTAATGAATCCATAACAAAAAATAAGTTAAACCAAGAAACAATGCATATACTCGTGGAAGAGTTCTTTTTATTTTTCTTCATTTCATTTTGTGAGGCTCTTGTCGGTGCCTAGCGAGCTCTGGAGCTAGAAACATTCCCTAGAGAAATATCCAACCCCGAAAAGATAATGAGACCACAGGGTTGGTTTTTTTCTTGGGTTGATCTACGAATAACACATTTCATCATAATGAATATTTTTCTTTGATTTCATTTTAAAATTATATATTTTTAATACGATTATCTTAGATTATAATTTAATAATTGTTTCATTCTTGATATAAGCACAAGTATAATCATATATTAGTTTTCATTATTCTTGGAAAATAAGCTTCAAATAAACTTGATTAAATTAAAAGTCAGAAACAAATTATTGTTCTCGTAGCGCTAATATTAGTCTCAAAGCTTTGCAGATGCTAGATGCTTTGAAGGAGTTGAAAAGCGTGGATATTGTTTTCTGAGAAACTTGAAAAGTAATTGTTTCCAACAAAAGAAAAAAAAAAAGAATGATTATTAGCAGGAAACTAGGATGCAAATATTATATACGATACATATGCAAATAAATAGATTCACAAGTTAAAACATATCTCAATGAAGCAAAACGCCCAATTTTGTAAGAGCACATTTTTAACTTTTAATCTTAACATCTCATCATTAGCTTTGCATCAGTAAGTAATTTCAGCTGAAGTTACTGTTATTTTAATAGTAATTACCGTATTCTATGTACGATTGCTTTAAACACATATAACACGTGCACTATCGGTTATTTGGGCCCGTTATACCTTACCCTACCTTAAAGTCATGTAATATGTTACATAAACGAAACCTAATATTTAATCGGAAAAAGTCTAAATAATAATATTTTCTACCCTTTCATTCTTAGAAAGAACTTCTTTCTTATGATTTTATAATCTTTTATAAGGACTTATTTAGAAGTTTATAATTATGTTAATGAGCAAAAAGGTAGATTTGTTTTTCAGGAAGCAGTAAATATTTTAGGTAACATTGTTTACTTAAGAGATAACTTTTGTTATGTTAGATAAACCTTCTATAGCTGTTAACTGTGTTTAGCGGATTTAATACATGACTATATCTACATTTATAGAATTGTGCTTGATATCTTTAAAAACTTAATATTTCTTATTTAAACTTAATCACATATTTTAATATTTCTTTATAAAGGTTCTGTTGTGATAGTTACAGTCTGTTAATTTCTTAAACCTTCTCTGTCAGATTCTTTAATAAATCGCCTCGACCTTTGACCTCGGCATTATCTGCTATAATTTATGATAGTCCAGGCCCAGCTTTAAGGTCAAATGGATTAAAGGTTAACATAACTATTCTGTACTATATGTATTCTATAAATTATTTATTTAACAATAAATTAACCATGAATTTAACACTAAAACAATATTAATGCCAACATTGTAAATTTAATAATTGTGCCGGATAATCATCTGCAACATCAGCCATTTGATTGGTGGTTGTTATTGCACCTGTCCACTGATGTTTATCATGTCAATTAGATTCTACTGCATTTGGTTTGAATTGAATTATTGATTGGATGGTCGGCAAAGTGTGCAATTACTGTGTCCTACATCGAACGTCCGATCGTTGCAACTGCAAATTGCAATGTTAGTTGACAACGAACGTTTATCAGATGAAGATTGTGTTTGAAGTATGAAGTTTTATTTCAACTACGCAAATGTAAGTTTATCTTCTTATTGTGTTGTACTGAGACATCTTAAAGCAGGATCAGCTCCAAACTTTGGCAGAAAACCACAAGTATTGAATATTAGTATTCAACTTTTAGACTCTGTAAGTTATCATCTTAATTAAAGAGAAATTATGATTTTTAATTGCAGATCATTAATGTATAGTGAAGTTAAGTTACAAGTTCGTAAAGGTTTCGTACCACGTACAGGTAAACTATAAACTTAAGCGAGGTCGTAGAATTTGTGAGATACAAAGTCTTTACAAACTAGATTGTTGCTCTTATGTTAAATAACATATTTTTCAAACTTATTAAGTTTTAATTTATAAGGAATTCTATTTAAGATATATCTTACATTGATCTTAAAAGAAACTATGTAAGAAGTAGTTATGATGTGCAAAATTCACGGATAATATAATGTATATTTACACTAAATCTTCCTCTTCGTTTTCCTTTCCCTCTTATAGTTATTATATTAAGGAGGTTTAATACGTCGAATAAAAAATGACGCAAAGAAATAAATATGTGGCACAAATCCTTTTCTCAACTTTTCTTCTTAAGATAACATCTTTAAGCAAAGAAGAAGTATGATGTCTCTGACATACTCGTACTAGGCAGTTATGGTGTATTTGGTAATAATGTTTCGTATTGGAGAACTGATAACCGAAGTTAGTTCATTTTGTGAGTTCTGGTTTAGTTTTGCTGCTTTGGTTTCCACTCCAGCTCACTGCCACTATCATATCACCACTACTATGACAGTACCAATCCAATAATCAATTTGATAAAATGGTGAAAATTTAGACAAATAAACAAACTTTTTTGTCGCTAAAATTCTGGCAGGTGAAGTAGTCATATGAATGACAGTGAGCAAAGTCTGTCATGACAAAAATTCATAGATTTTAGTAAATATCATTTTGAGAGTCTATGGGTCCTTCTATTATTACTACTGTTTATACCACATATACTCCGTAACTTATTATTTGATATTAGTTGATCATCACAAGAATATTGATATTAAGTTCTAATCAGAAAATTAGATTTTATACACTCTTTTCCTTTCTCGTATTTCCATTTTTATCCTATACGTTAGGCAGCTTATTATATAGAATGACGTAGAAAGGAAATGATGAAACAGTTCTATTGAAGTCGGTAACCATACACAAATTCATACTAGATGATGCTGAAGGAGGCATCCATAGAATCAACCGAACTAATTTAATCAATTTTCATCGGGCAATTGCACCAGGTACTGAATTATGCCTATTTTATTAATATCTTCAAAGTAACTTTACACACTTTTTACTAATTTTTGCAGCAATAACTTTGGCACAATACTTCGGTTTATTTCCTGTTTATGGCGCTAACAAACCAACAACAGACTCGCTTTACTTTAAATGGAGATCCTTCCGGTGTTTTTATTCCTTCTTCGTTCTACTTGCAAGTTTTGCAATGTTTGTTACAGTATTCATCAGACTTGTTATGATCAGGATTACAATCATGAACTCAGGTAATTTACAAATATAAACAAATTATTTGTGAAGTCTTTAAACTTTACTGCTTTCTTCTATTACAGTGGACATCTTTTTTACTGGTTACACAACAATTATTACTGGCTGGTTTATCTACGTAGCCAGAAAATGGCCAAACTTTGTCAAACGCTGGTCGAAAATAGAAGCAAAAGTTGGATTACCAGCCAAATCTTCTCTAGTTATGAGAATTAAATCATGGACAGCAATTATAATGATCTGTGGTTTAGGTTAAATTGACATTCAATGAATTATTTAGCAAAAAGCTTTTGTATTTACATTTAAAAATAATGCTAAATAAATTTTCTAGTCGAACATATTTTGGCAACCGTTCACGTATTCCATTTCTCCAAGGATTGTTCAAAAATCAAAGATGATACCATTAAGGCTTTTATAACTGAATCATTTCCATCCATTTTCTATTTCACGACATATTCGCCGTGGAAAGGCATTTTAGGAAAAGTAATTAATTATTTTATAAGAATTTATGTTAAAATTACAAACTAACTTTCACCTTAAATTTTTAGATTCTGAACTTTTATTCAACATTTTGCTGGAACTTTATGGATTTATTTATTATTCTGCTGTGCATATGTTCGGTAGAAACATTTAAACAATTTAATAGAAAGTTATTAACATATAAGAAAAAGGTATCACTAAATATTGTACCTGTAACTAATTTTTATCTATTTTTACTAATATTTAATTTGTTTTAGATTTTGCCTGCTACTTTCTTTCATAACTGTCGAAGCGATTTCTTATCGCTTTCGGAATTAGTTCGAACTCTTGATGAGTTGATAAGCCCTGTTATTATGTTATCTTTAACAAATAATTTATTTTTTATTTGTGAACAGTTGCTTAAAGGTTTAAGGTATGCTTTAAAGAAAGTAATACATATACCCGCTAAACACAGTTACGTGTATTTAAGATTCATTAAACATAATAAAAGTTACCTATTACGTAATCATTTTGTTATGTATAAATGCTGCAGAAAAGTGTTTTAACTTTTTTTTACTTTAAGTATTAAACGGTTTTAAAATATCTATCTTATGATATTAAATATTACTAGGTTTCGTAAGTAAAATGAATGTAAGGTAACATTCACGTTTTGTGCTTTGCGGGTACATTCTTCATATCTATGAAATCATCTTTAATTGATATTTAAAATTCATTTAGTTACGGATTTGTAAACTTTCTACAAGCTTTATACTTTTGGTTTTCTTTTGGGTTAATTATACTTCGAACTCTTGGAGTTTTCCTCTACGCTGCTTTTATCCACGAACAGAGTAAAGTACCTCTGCAATTTCTACGAGAAGTTCCTCAAGAGTGTTACACTGCTGAGGTACGAGTAACTTACTTTTATAATAATTTAATAAAGTTATTATAATTTGTAAAAATGGTGTGTTAGCGTTCGAACTGTAGTCTTAGATAGCTAATGGTAAGCGCCTACAGTTCAGCACGGGAAGCAATCAACGCATTCTGTCTACTTGATGAAATGTAGGCGAGAAGAGAAGAGGAGTTGAAGACGTATGCAAGCGGCGTCGTTTTATTTATTCGTATTCTCGTTCTGCTAGCCACCATATGCTGTTCATTGCGAGTTCCCGAGTCCCTATTGCTGACTTAAAAGAACCCGTTTCTGGGTTCATGCAAGTAGAAAAAAGGATCTCCTCCTTTCGGCCTACATGTGGCAGTTATCGGACAAATTACGATGTTTAGGCCCAAATGAGGATCATATTCAAAACTTCATATAAACCTAGTCATGCCCTACTATATATAGGTATATATACATAGTTGTATTGAGTTACGCGGTGTTGTCGTGTCGTAACGTGACTACCACTCCGGTTCTCTTGCCACCTGCATTTACTTCATTAAACAGTCAGATGCGTTGGCTGCTTTCCGTGTTCAACTGCAGACGCTTATCATAAGTCATCATTTTCTTGATACTATTATTACGTCCATTTGTTGTCATTTTTAGGTTAAAAGATTTACATGGCTGGTGATGCAAAATGATGTAGCATTAACAGGAATGAAATTTTTTAAAATCACTCGTAGAGTTTTGTTGACAGTAAGTTCTTTTAATTATGCAAATTCATATTGATAGTTTATGTATACTATTTTATATATATGTAACTACTACTGCGTTGCAAATTACTAAATTATAGATAATGCAGTAATATTTTTTCAGATTTTTGGAACTATCGTTACGTATGAATTAGTATTGGTTCAATTTAACGATAAGGATGATAGAACAGGAATTGTCTGCTTGTTTAAAACAATATAAAATTTTCTGCGCACAATTAATTTATGTGGAGCCGAGAACTAGCTCAATTTGCATTCAATGGATGGAGTTTCTATTTTTATATTAGCATCGAACGAAAGATGAGCTTCTACATCTTCGCTGCACTTCACCGGTGGTTCTTATGACTCACTAGCATCGGCTACGGCATTTACAACTTATATTTAGAGACAGTAAAGTGTATTAATCTTCTGTTTGTGTTCATCATTAGCTTACTTATTGTATTGTCTGGTAATTCTAGCTTTAGGAGTAAAACCTTATTAAGAATGAACATAGAAATCTTCCATTAATTACGTCACACACATAAAACATGGAGAGACGGTCTTCAAAGTGTGACAAGATGTGACATGGGGGGAGGGGAAGTCATTGAATTTGTTATGTCACATCTAATCTAAAATTAGACTCCATAGTATATCATGGTTATAAAGATAACCCGTTAGTATTTTCAAATAATGAATTTCAGATAATTTATATAGAGAAAATATGTATTTTATTAACTGTTTACATAATATACTAATACAGCACACTAAACACGAAGCACTATAACCCAAAACAAAATTACCCCTTCCCTTGTATCCGATATCACCATATATCAATGACTAAACTGAAGTTGGTATAAATGTGGGTAGGTCATCGCATGTTACATCAGCATGTAGTGTAGAGAATGGGCTATAAATTTGTGACGTATTGAAAGATTGACAGATACGTTGTGGTTGTTATATATATATAGATACATATAGATATATAATTAATAGTATTATACACGTATGGATTTGAACAATGACACTAAATGAGTAATAAATAAAAATACGAGTATGTGACGACCTATTGGGTTGAGGAAATAAAACCTAGCACTTGCTGGTACAAAAAATATTGGGTTTATAAAAAATGCCTTAGGTAATATAGAGCAAATAGATAATATAGGATCTTTCAACAAAAACCTGTTGTTTTTGATAATTCAGTTACTTTTTTTTAAAGCGCTTTATTTCTCATCATAGTCTCCTTTATACTCGATACATTCAGTCCAAGTTATGTATTCCTTCCAAATAATAAGTTTTCTTAAGGCCTTCAAAATAACCGTTTGTTTCAGTAATTTCAGTGATGGCCTCTTTGTTAGACCCAAATTTCTTACCGTTCAACCATTTCTTCAGGCTTGGACACAGAAAATAGTCTCAGAGGACTAAATGTGAAGAATATGTTGGATGGAGTAGCAGTTCGTAGCCCAATTTATGGATTTTTGTATATACGTAGCCTTTTATCGCCCCTAATATTGTTCTGTTTCTTCTTATACTTTATATCCCGACAACAAGAATGATCTATTCATGGCTACTGCTGTTATAAATTTCGGTTTCTCAATCAAAAAGGCGGTGTTAACAGGAAGCGTCTGCGAAGTCTGTAGCACCGCCCTTTGGAGTCCATTTCTTGCCATTGCTGTACTTTTACATTGCCACAGAATGTGGTCAGGATCCCATGGTGACTACACGCTCAAAATTTGTCAGTAGTCTAGCTGGCAGTTGACGAGAGCTGCGCGGGAAATTTAAAGAATCACTGAATTATCAAATCACCCTCGTATGTACGGTTTATGATGGCAAAGCCTCATATACGTAAAATACAATGTTTTCTAATAAACGTACGTTTGTAATTAGTAAATAATTCATTAAAAATCTAACTTAAAAATATTGTTAACGACTCAACGTTTGTAGCCAATGTACCATCCATCTCAATCGTCTAACTTTCTGCTTTATACCCATAACATTCGTTCTGCTTTAAAATTCTTAAATCTGGAAAGTTCCATTCTTAACGAGTCTCTTTCGATTTTATTTTAAAGTAAATTATTCAAATTAGCAGTTGAAATAAATCTTAGACCTTCTATAATAAAATTATCTTCAATTGATACTTTATTTTTAAAAAAAATTGATGCGTAAAGAAATGATCTTGTTAGACTTCTTATAAGTTCGCTCCCTATTTGTAAAGTCGCAGCTCGTAATCAACTAATAATAAACTTTTTAGGGATAATCATTTTAATGATGATGAAAATATCGTGATTTTCGTGGATAAAATATTAATTTATAGAATAGTCGCCAGATCATTCTACATCTTATTAGTATTACATTGCTTGTTTCCATGTATAATAATTAATAATTATATTTAGTGTTCTTTGTTAATTTTCACAGTTGTTATAGAAATATTTTCATATAACAATTACATTTACATTTACAGTTAGTATAATTTCTAGCACATTCAAAATTGTAAATTAAATTTTGCGCTTATTAAGAGAGTGTTTGTTTTAAAGTTATTTCTTTTGTTTGAAGTAATCAGAAAAGCTAATGGGTATCAATTTTAAAAACTTTTTTCACATAATTTCACAAACCCTGTTTGTTCTTTGCTGGCTGACTTCTTGATACTTGTAATTCTAACTCATGAAGTATGGAACGAACATATCGAACATTTAAATAAGCTCCGAAGTGTGAACCTTACACTGCAAGACAATTTCTACATAAGAGAAGTAAATTATCTTTGAAATTAGCGTGCGACAAGGTAGAACATGAACCTTATACTGCAAGACAATTTTCTACTAAGGGATTAAAATAATATTGTTGTACATTTACATGTTTATAGTAAGAAAAGAGTATACAAATAATTATAATGCATAATTAAAGTAAATTAACAATGAAATACATCAAACAATTATAGTAGAAAAGGCTAAACATTTTATTTATGTTCATTCTGAGTAAGATTTATATATAAAAGTGATTTTAAAGTAAAAAATGGATTTTACTGTTAAATTGTTCAGTAGTTATCATGATACAAGCCTCACCAGTAGAAAATGTCTTAAATTACATTTATAAAATAATTCTTTATTAAAACTTAAAGTCGATTGACGGTTTCGAATCCGAGTTAAATATAATCAAAGATCGAATCATTTACAAAGAGAGTGAATGAGAAGCAAATATATTTTACACTCGCGTACATACGAGATGTTCTAATAATATAACTATTATATAACTATGTTTTACTTTATATGCTTGAAAATGTAACGGTCGTTACTATAGCATGTCTATTTAATATATATTTTATTATTTCTGGACGTGTTTATATGTTCAGTTTAAACCTCACTCTCTCTATGAAAATGGATAAACAAGTTGTAATGTATTCTGATATGTCACCATCACCATCTGAACCTACAAACATGAGTAAAGGGCATCGCATGTTACAAGTATATAAAACATAAAGTGTGTGTGTGTGGTGTTAGTGTGTTTATACGTTTATATTCCTGACGTATTGACAGTTTGACAGATACGTAGATACTTATACACACTCGTCATGGAACCTAAAGAACTGTTTTACACGCTTCTAGTTGAATTTGTGACACAAATAAATAAGTAGTCCGTATTTTATTTCACTAACGACATACACATAAACAAAAGTTTACCCTATACTTATATATTAGTATGTTTGGTAAAAACATAGATTACAAATCCATTTTTACACAAAAGAGACAGTTTTGAAAACAAAACAAAATTATGTTTTGTTTTATTTTAATAAAGTTCTGTTTTTCGAAAACAGACTGTTCACACTGAACAGACTGGTTTTGCTTCTGTGTCCCATAAGAATTTAGTATCCCACAAATAATTGTGTTGGCGATACATTTCTCTTAAATTACTGGTCTTATCTCTTGTCCACTGCATTCTACACTGCAACTAGTTGCTAGCCAAATGATAAACAACAACTAACAAGCGCAAATATTTACAAAAAACAAAACTGCGTGTTCAAACCAAGTAAACTTAAAAACAAGAACAAACGTGTTTTCCGTTGTTATTACTGACTCCATATGGAAATGTGTTTTGTTTACTAAAATAGTTTTTAAAGACAAAAATGTTTTAAGAACTGTTTAGTTTTTACAAAACATTGGTGTTTTTGTTCAGAAAAACAGTTTTTGTTCGTGTTTTATTGTTTTGTCTCTGTGATGTAAAACCGGCATTAGTATTTTTTATAAAAAGGTGGACTATACAAAACTTTCATTAATGATTTTTTTAATTTAATTTATTTAACGTCTGTCTATTATCGATGCTGAGTCTTATATTCGACGGCCTGCAACTAAGATAGCAGTTTATGTGGTTTTTCATATATGTGAACTACACCGTTGTCGAACACAAAAACATAGCAGGCTAGTATCATGCATCAATGCTCCCGCCCATTGTATCGTAAATTGCCATTTTACACTAACACTTAGAAAATCCAACCCAGTAAACAATTTGGAAATAAATATCACTAAAAGAGCTTTTATAGCTTTGATTTTTTAATATGAATATCATAGTTTGAATAATATCATATCGTGAGTGACATTGTCGTTCTCTACTGTCCAAGTGTCCGGCCGATGTTTATCGTGTCAATTAATTACAAGGGAACGTGTTGTTGATCAAATAATTTATACTAAAGCACGCCAGATGTATTTAAAATTGCACTTTTAGTTAGCACTAGTAACATAGAAAATCTGTTTTTTCTACTAGTAGTTCATGTTTAAAAATCAGTGTAAAAATATGAAATTTAAATTTCTACCAGCGTCCTACTGGGTTGTTCCTGGAAATATACAACCGGAGGATTCTGTCGAAGATGTATCGAACCGTATCCATAAGTAATGATCAATTATAAATTTATTTATATTTTTTTTTTTGTTTTTGAGAAAATATTTTCAACTTTTTAGATCAATAACATTTAGTGAAAGTAACGTGAAAATTAGAAATAATGCATTTACTAATAAAGGTAATTATTACTCATTAAGTAGATTAGTTTTTAAATAATTTGGTATTTTATTTAATTATATATTTTAAGGTGGAGACATCGTCAAATACGATGGAGTAATTACACGAAATACAAAATTGAAAACAATTCATCAGGCATTGACTCCTGGTACGGTGTAGTATTTTTTTTTTTATTGAAAACAGTTTCTTATATTAGTACATAAAGCTAAAAGTAATAACTCTGGTTTAGCGATGAACAAGTTTCTCGCACAACTCTTGTAATTTTAATGTGCCCCAATTTATCATTCTCCTTACCATACATCGTACAAGTTTTTTCGTCTTCTTTTCTCCAATATCTGCTTCCTCTTTCTTCGTTACCTACTCTAATCTTCTTCTCGTTTCTTTATTTTCCAGTTTTTTCAAATTCTCCGACATCTTCCTCGTCCACAAATTTCTCTATCTGTAGTGTACTTCGCTTCATCCAGTTTCTTTATCTTCTCTTATAAGACCCTGAATCTCCTTTCCTTCATATCTTTGCCTGCTTGTAGTGTTTAATAAACTAGACTTTTTAACAGAAGTTTTGGAAACGTGATGTCTTCTGGTTGGTTGGTTGTCTTCTAGAGTTTATCAAAATTTTAGTTATTACAGTTTATTTCTTATGTACATAAAGAGTCATATCATATCATACTATAATCATAGCAGTTCGTAATTACAAATGTATTAAAAATAAGAATAATGCCATACAATTTATGTGGATACTGGGACATTGTGGAATAAGAGGAAACGAAATTGCGGATAAATTGGCAAATGAATCAATAAATTTAGAAATTGAGATGAAAGTGAAATTACCTTCATATGAAATTTTTAATATAATCAAAAAATTAAACTTCAATTTGAGAAACACAGATTTCATTAACAAAAGTCAGTTAAAAGGAAGAGATTATTATATGGTACATTTAAATTTAAGTAAGAAGAGATGGTTTAGAAATGAGTTCCGCAAAATTATATCAACTATAATCAGAATCAAAAATATTCATTGCAAATCTCCAGCTCACCTGTACAAAATTAATATTAAATCTGTCAATGTGGTGAAGAAGGAACTTTGGATCATGTTATATTTGAATGCATAAATTATAGTTTAGAAAGATCAAAATTCAATAGTGAAATATTAGATGTGATTAAAACTTTTCGTGTTAATACTAAATTTTTGTTAAGTGATTCAAAATTAATTAGTGAATTATTGAAATATTTAGAAATTTGTAAAATTGAATTATAAATTATAAAAGATGTATAAAAAATGTTTGATGGTGCCTATGACAAAAGAAAGTCAAGGCAAATAAGTAAATTAATATAAAAAATAATAATTACAAATGCTGTACTGTCTTCAGAGGAAGATATGTTAAGACATGTTTTTCAAGAAGGGTAATGTATTTTCAACATTGAATAGACCTAATAGACGCATCTACATTGTTTTTAATTTCTGTCACTTCAAGCGACGAACTCTGGATGTTTAATTATCCAAACAAACAATATATTTATTTCGATAACGATCAAACTGTTTCAGCAATTATATTAGCCCAATGTTTCTCCTTGTTTCCTGTATGCGGTGTTACTAGTCCTACTGCAGACTCTCTCAGATTTAAATGGAAGTCTTTTCGAATCGTATATTCCCTTATTTCAATTTTTGGGGGAATTGCAATCTTCATAACATTATTTATTCGACTGTTCACCATTGGAATTTCGATTGGCAACTGTGGTACGTCTACTTAATTATTAAAAATAATTAAAACTAATAATTTGAAAGTATTTTAATGAAGTTGAATGTTTTAGTTAGTTTATTTTTCGTTGGAACCGCAATTACAATCTGTGTAATGTTTATATATCTCGCTCGGAAATACCCGGATGTTGCAAAGCGTTGGGCTTTAATAGAAACACAGCTTCCTCCTGGTCCGAGGATAGAGCACCAGATAAAGAAGCTTACGGTGTTAGTGATGCTTTGCGCGACAGGTAATAGAAGTAAGGTGAACAAAGTGGTTCATATCATCTTTAATTTTTTTATATAGAAGTATTTATGATATTCTTAATTACAGGTGAGCATCTTCTGTCTGCCTTACGTGACGTCATGTTCGCTATGAAGTGCGCACCAAAACCTGATCAAGTTATGAAAACATTTCTAATTCAAACTTTCCCACATGTTTACCAATTTTTGCCATACAATTTATTGTCCATATGGATTGGAGTTATAGCAAAGGTAAAACCAAATTGAGCTTATGAACTATTATTGATGTCTACTATCAAAGAAAACGCAGCACATTGTGTTACCTTTGAACTGTTCCTAAGTTTTATGCTTTTCTATTGGAACAGACTACGCCCGACCATTAACTATGACCGACTATTGTTAATAGGGTGTGTTGTAGTTATTTCAGATGAACGTTTTGTAATGAGAGTGTTTATTCTTTAGTTTAATGTAATTAATATACAGAGATGTGCACAAATGCTTTTCAAAAGCATTTAAATACAAAATGCAAATACCTCGTTATTTTCCTATATCAAATACAAAATATTATGTTAGTATAATAAATTTCATGTTAGTATTTAAATACTAAATACAAAATACGTATTTTAAAAATTCTTTTGAGAAAATAGAATACTCTTTATGTTACTAATATAAATGTTATTTTTTTTAATAATTATGAGAATTCTCTTTGATAATGACCGACTCCGTTTTGAAACGTTTTTATTAGTAAAGGGTTTTGTTAGTGTCGCATGTTTATGTCGCAGTACGGAATGTAGTGGAGTCGAAAAAATATGATAAACAAATTTAGGTAAACGAAAATCAGATGTCTTATGGTGTGGAAAACAGGAAAGGTAATAAAATAATAGGCAAATCTATCATTTTAAATTAGAATTGTTAAGACAATTGTGTAGATACTCTTAAGTCATAGATGGTGCTAATGTTATCAAGGGTTTTAAGTTTATATTAAAAAAATAATGTTTACTGATTAATACAATGAAGTAACAAAAATGAAAAAAGCATTTTGTATTTTCCAAATAGGAAATAGGTTTGTAAAAGTTTCCAAATAAAATATATATAAAATATAAAATTCTATACTCTTAAAAAATATTTAAATACAAAATAGAAAATTCTATACTCTTAAAAAATATTTAAATACAAAATAGAAAATAGGCATTTACTATTTTGTATTTGCATTTTGAGTATATGTATTTGAAAAACACACATCTCTGGTTACTTATATAGTATATAGTCTGTAAATAATTTACGTAGTCTGTTCCAGTAACAGAGAGAAGCCTTTAGCCAATTAAAATAGGAAGATTTAAAAGGTAAATCTCAGAATGAAAGTTGCAAAGCTGAAATGTTGTATAGGATGTTGTTATGATCTTCTGAAGACTTGCTAAAAAGCCTCATACAATTTCGGGTCCGCAAGTTAAGATATTTTAAGGTTAAACGTCATCAAAATCCGATTTTTGCAAATTTTTTCCTTCCTATGCATTTTGAATAGTTTATAAGACACAAAGGTGAGACGATGTCACTCAGGACTGTCTGTTTGTAGACAATAATACCATCATTCACCTAAAGAGCTTAAAACTTGCTTAAATTTACCTTAAAGAACTGGTAAACACTTCTTCCAGATTCATAACGCGATGTTAACCTTTTCTTGGAACTATTTGGATCTATTCATTATTGTAATTAGTGTGGGTATTGCAGAATCATTTAAGGAATACAACAAGAAATTAGAAAGAGTAAAATACCAGGTACATTTAAGAAAGTTATTTTTATTTCTGTATATTGATTTTGTAACTTGAATTTCTCATCAGGCTATGCCCGATAGATTTTGGCTGCGGTTGCGAGAGGAATACGTTTTATTCTCCGAACTTATAACCACAGTCGACGAAATGTTAAGTCCAATCATGATGTTGTCCTTCACAAATAATTTGTTTTTTATTTGCACGCAACTTCTGAACGCGCTAAGGTTTGACAATTCACTTAACTTTAATTAAATTGATCAACAATGTTACATAAAATATTTTTAAAACGTGAAACTAAAAGTCTAAAGAATATCTCCTTTGGATTTTTTTAGTGATGGATTCACAAACATTCAACAGGCAGTTTACTTTTGGTACTCTTTCATGTTCCTTGTGTTTCGTACATTATCAGTGTTGATTTACGCTTCTTCTATCAACGAGGAGAGCAAAGAACCTTTGCGAATTCTCCGAGCAGTTCCACATCAGTGTTATAGCATGGAGGTGTAGTGAAACTCTTTAATAAATTAAATGTAATGTTACAGCAACAACAAAAAGAACAGAATTGTTTATTTTTTGTTTCAGGTCCAAAGATTTACCAGTCTTGTTACAGATAGTCAATTAGCGCTAACTGGTATGAAGTTCTTTAAAATCACTCGGAGTATTATGCTCACAGTAAGTTAAGCTGAATTTATTTCATTAACATAGGCTCCTGTTCTAAAGGGCTTTTTTAAGTAGTGAAACTTCCAACTAGTTTTTTTTGTTCATTGTTTTAATTGGCTTCTAGTCATTAAGCATTTTATCATCATTAATACAATTATATAGAGTGTTTCAACAAGAGCGGTCAATTTAAAGCAATAGGCAGATATTGTATTTTATCACTAATCTCACAGATTGTACTTTAGATTAAAATCACACATATTTACAAGAATTGTAAGATGTTATCTAAATTTTCTTAGAAAATAATTGTATTTAAATATAAAGATAATACATTGAAGACTAATATTTTAATGTTTCAGATCATGGGAACCATTGTTACTTATGAACTTGTACTTGTTCAATTTAATGCTAAAGAAGAAAAGCCAGGTCAAATCTGCATGAAAATCACATAGGTTATTTTTAAACATAATGTTATTAAAAACCTTTAGAGGAATTCAAAAATTACGTGACACAAATTTTACGTTTTATTTGTATGTAACTGAAATAATTCTTATTCTAATATGTTGATTATAACAAGTTTCTCGTATTCGTAATTTTTCAGTTGTTTTGTATTTCGTTATTGTGAAATAAAGGGAAGTAATCCCAAAATTTGTCAATTTGTGCAATAGAAGGGTTGTGCGAGTCAAACTTTAAAGCTCAAGAAAAGCAATGGCTTGGCAAGTGTTGTTTGACCTCGGTATGTTTTCCCATTAAAAAGCAATACTTTTTTTATATATAGTCTCTCGGGCTTCCTAGGCACGTAGCCTTTTATCGCCCCTAATATTGTTCTGCTTCTTCTTATACGTTATATCCAGACAACAAGAATGATCTATTCGTGGCTACTGCAGTTATAAATTTCGGTTTTTCAATCAAAAAGGCGGTGTTAACAGGAAGCGTCTGCGAAGTCTGTAGCACCGCCCTTTGGAGTCCATTTCTTGCCATTGCTGTATTTTTACATTGCCACAGAATGTGGTCAGGTTCTGCCTCAAAAAGCAATACTTTATCAACACATAAAATATAGATTTTTCCATTGTTTTAAAAATTACAAAGTATTGACACATGTTTTTTCTGCAATATTTATTTTTTTTAGTGCATCAACTTTTAAAAGCACTTAAAAAGTATATATACATTCACAATACATAA
Organism: Panorpa germanica; assembly: GCA_963678705.1. Classification (NCBI taxonomy): domain Eukaryota; kingdom Metazoa; phylum Arthropoda; class Insecta; order Mecoptera; family Panorpidae; genus Panorpa; species Panorpa germanica. The sequence continues at coordinate 11,899,969 of OY783214.1, forward strand.
TTCATAATTAACAACTTATAAATATATTTAAAATAAAATATAAGGTAAAAATAAGGTTTTTCAGATTTTCTCTGTTTAACACATATTGTTTGAAGGTTGGTACTATCTAAAAATCACATGGATTTGTCAATAGTGGCGCCATTTATATGTCATCCTACGAACTTATTGAGTGATGTGTTATATTACATGGTGACAAATTTGTTTACATTAACACATTTTGCCGTAAGTACCTAAAAGTGAAATTTCTTGAATTTTGAACCGTATTTGCTAGCCTTATGTTCTCAATCGGATCCCATGCGTATGATAATAAATGTAGTTGTTTACTTCTTCGCTGAATCAATATATCGACGTATGGTGGTGGTACATTGCATATTCCATGAATGCGATGATTTTCTGTAAACATGTTTTCGTTATGTTCTGATAAACCTGTCATATCTCCACCATTTAGGCTTACCCGCAACATAAATAGCTATAGATATCATGTCCTATGTATATAAAATAGAGTATACTACGCCTATTTCCTGGAATTATTGACACAATGTCTAGAAGGTTACGACAGAGAACACCAATATTAAGATTAAGGATATTTTGGTATAGAAATAGGATCAATGTTTTTGACTAAATGAAACAAATTCCAGCGCAAGATTTTTCCAAAGTTAAATACAATATTTCACTGACAAACTACTTTTTTACTATTAATTTGACACAACCTTTTTCTATGTAAACTATAACATGTAAGAATATAGTATAAGAATTTAACCGATCTTTTATTTTCCTTATTTATGTCAACGTGCTAGAAGAACACTGCCAATAAACAATAACAGTGTTAAATGTTCAATTCTTGTCTACAGGACAAAATGTATTGAAAGAATTTCATTGTTTCTATATATGTATGTATTGGTATATCATATATCGAATAAAAGCAAAGTATTTTTCTTGAAAGTTCCTTAAATTGATCTATAAATTTATTTAAGATTTTCGATCTGAACTTTTCAGAATAAAAGAAAAATAATCAACTTTTCTTGATTCTATTTGTCTACTGGTATCACGGAAAACCAGGATGATAGGGAAACTTAATCACAGGAGTATATTGAATGCGTTGTTGTCTATAAAATGCAATTAACTCTAGTATAAAAGCTCTTCTCTACTACTTGTGAACCAATGGCGTCCGTCTTTTGAAAACTTGCGTTTTAAATTACATTTTTTGCATTACAAATTTTTTACATTATTGAAATTTACGGATTTGAAAGTAATCTCTTTTTTCGTATAAAAATAGAACAAAATAAATTACAGTTTATGATTTTTTAGCTTGGACTCCGTTTAAAATGTATGCGAAACAATTGGACTACCGCCGTATCAGCCGTATCAATGATACGGGCCCCCAGCTACAGGAGCCCAAACTTATGTAAGCAAAAATTCGTAAAATGTTATCCACAATCTCACTTAAACTCAAAGGCCGTACTTAGTTTAATTCTTAGGAGTATTAATTGTAAGTAATAACGTATAATCAATACATAATTATTTTAACTCAATGCGAGCATTTTTGTTCCTTTAGTGAAAAATCTTTACTCATTATTTGCGCCCCCAACAAATTTTGATACAGGGCCCGTTTAAGGCACGCTACTTTACTGACTGTGAACTTATTTTTTAGTTGTGGTTTTTTTAAATCTCTTATTGAAACTTAGGTTAATTGTGTTTGACGTTTTTAATTTTGTAAATATTCATAAATTAACAGCTGTAGATTAATATTGAAAACGTTAAAATAATAAGTAATCAAATTTATTTAATCAAGTACTCACCTTCATAATATCAATGCTTTCCGTGTGCTCGAGACTCGAGATTATGTTTTATTATGTTGTGTAAAAGAGAAAGAAGAGAAAAGGATATGACGTCAATAGGTGAAGAATTTTGTGTAAATGCTTGAACTTTTATGATTAAAGGGACAAAAATCACTTCATTAAACGTTAATACGTGCTGTAATTAATTAATAAATATTGAATAAATTGTACAGTATTATAGAAATTAGGTTATGGTAGACATTTAATTGTGTCTCCTAATGTACCTAAAGGAATCTGATATATTTTACCCTTGACTTAAGTTATGTACGGCACTGTTTTGAACCATACTCAAGATACTGTGTCAGAATACAGCGCTTGTAGTTCCGGATGTGGTTGTGGGGGTGAAGAGGCGGTTGATGTTAAGGGGGGAGGAAGGAGGCTTGATGAAATTAACCGCAACGATTCAGTAGATGAGTGGACACAACCCCAAGAGTGAGACTATAAAACTCATAGTATTAGTTTTAAAATCAGACATGGAAGATAATACGTTTTGGGAATTTAATTTATTTTTCATATCGAGTATTATAGATCTATAATATATTACATTATATTATAAAATGATTGTCTTTTACTCAAGTTTGATATTTACTAAAATAAAAAGAGTTTATAATATTATATGGTTAGGTACAGAGAATTTCTTAGTTTTTAAAATTACAGAAAATTATTAACGACGTATTAAGATGTGTGTTTCGATCCTAAGGCGGTACAGTCGATTTTTTTCAAGTCGTTTTCAACAGTATTACATACTTCGGATAATATTGGAACACGTATAATTTCCAGGTAGGGCAACAAGTTACACTAACTCAGTTTTCAGCTTTCCAAACAAAGCCATTTTGCACTTTAAAATTTTAACTTCAGTTGAACTCCGTGGAATACTGCTCATATGTTAAAATTAAGAAATTGTCAGAAATTTATAATTTCCGCTTAAAAAATAGATAAAATAGCAACGCCTGAGATCTTCTTTAATTAAACTACTTTATTATATTTTCACTTTTTATTACAATTGGTTAATACTTATAAAAATTGTATTGGTTTTGCGCTGCTGGTTATGTTAAGGCGGATAATTGTAAAAAGTCATTAGGCACACTCAATTTAGAAGCTAGCGCATTTGAGTGTAACTGCCGGTAGACGCTGTTGAAAGCAGCCGTATCCGGCAATGCATCCTTTAAAACAAAGACAACACTGCATTGCTACCTAGAAGAATTTGCCTGGTGCACATCCGATGGAGTGTCAGCATTGGCATTACGAGTCGTGATTACAAAAAATATCGAAAATACATAATATGACAACAATAAAATATAAACAGTAACTAAAATATAAATAAAATCAATAAATTAAAAAGTACTAAGAAAATGACATGTTACTGCACATCATAGTTAGATGGAAGCTTTTCTTTACAGTTCTAGCTCTTAAATTAGTGCGTATTGTTTCTTAAAATAACTTATGAACAATAACAGGGTTTGCTTGTTTTTAGTTACAGTTAAAATCATAAATAATCCAATCAAATTCCTTCAGCAAGTGTTTGTGCTCTTAATTTGATATTCATTGTATTGTATCAGCACCAGCTCATAGGTGAGGATGGTGCCAGCAATCTGAAACAGAGAGCATCCATATTAGAAGACCCACTCGTACAAGCATGTTGAATCCCCTTGTTTATTTATGGATTTTGAAAGTTCATTATTTATGTCAACCTCGTATGGAAATATACTCGTACATTGTGTGTGTATGTGTGTGTGTCTGTATGTGTGTGTGTGTGCACGTACGTGTATTTGACAATTAATATTTAATGTGTTTGCAGCATTAAATATTTAAGTGTATAAGCACTAAACAAATAAGCAAGAATGGTAAGAACTTACGAATAAAATGATTTTTGAAATTGTTATATACTCATAGCTAGTCACACAAATTATAGTGTAGTAAAAGATTATTTGCTTATGCAACTATTAAAGGGTTTGATAATGTACTTTCTATAAGCAGTATATTTTATTAAGAGAGTACACCACCATGACAATTTGTTTTGAACTACATATATTAAACTTTAAAGAAAGTCTTAAGCTTATTTTAATGGTGGTTAGCATACGAACTTATTTTCTTGATGCGTCAAAACTGTTCACTCAATACTACATTTATTTAGTGTGGAATTGTACTGTAACGACAATTTTCAACACCTATACTTATTAACATCATACATATTTCAATGTTATCAAGTTCTCCAGAGTAGTGGTTTTTCTAGCGTTACGAGTAAAAACAGAAAAACTCAAAATTTTGATTTGACATTGTTAACAAAACGCATTTGGTTCTTCTGATTTCTGATTAAAGATGGTTTAACGTATTGTGCGTGAAAGTGTATTTAAAGAGAAAACAAAGATATGGGGATATTTAGTTTCTCGGGGTGTTGTAATTTTAGATATTATAAAGGTTGATTACTTTGAGCATGATTCCCCGAGTGATACTAAAGAACTTCATTCCAGTAAGAGCTAATTTATCATTAACCACGTGTTCAATAAATCTCTGAACCTGAAAACATAAAAAAGTAAACGTCAGAATTTGTTAAAAAGTAATATATATTACTTATGATTATGAGTCATAAATACTGGTATACCTCTACGGAATTCCCCTCATGAGATTCACTATGTAACAAGGGCAATAAAGCTTTACTTTCTTCATAAATAGACCCAGCATAAAGTAAAACAGCCGCCATTCTACAAACAAGGAAAATAAAGGAAAACCAAAAATAAAATGCCTGTGAGAGATCCCGAAAACTGTAACTGAAATTACAAAAAGTTTTTTAACCAACAAGTTCGTTCATATTGGAATTGTGAGTACATACACAGATATACACCCATACCATAATGCTCTTAGTAGCTGTTGACATATAAAGTATGAATTATTTGCAAAGGACAAAGCTACAATCCGCTCTATGACGTCATCTGTGGCAAACAACAACTCGGTCAGTCGTAAATATTCTTCTCTGGATTGTCGCCAGAAGTCCTCGGACATTTTCTGGAAATGTAGGACAAATAATGTACTCGCGGTGGATGTTGTGGTATTGAGGCAACATTCATAGACTCATTGTTCTAAGTTTTCTTATTAGATTTTATTTATATTTATCGCTTATGTAAGAACACTTCCCCTTGCCCCTTCCCCTTGTCCGCTTATGATAAGCAAAGATAATGCGAACATTCCGACGTTAATTAAAATTATCTAAATTCTAATATATTTTATTTCTATTGTTACAGATGCATTGCACAACACGAATTCGCATTGGTAAGCATTCTAAAGGTACGTATTTCAGTTAATTTATATTATAATCTAAGACTCAATTGCGTGATTGGATGTAGTTTCCACCTTTTTAGTCAAAATACAATTTTTATAGATAATTATTAATAGAAAAATACGCTTTTACCAGGTTTTCTATCAAATTATATCTGCAAGTACTTTTAATTTAAATTAATCAATTAATTTTTTTGGAGTAATTTCGTTCACTTGTTTTGAAGATAAAATATAATTCATTTCAAAGAGAAATATGTAAGAAAAACTTATATAAATTTGGGTTGTCGTTTTTCACTTGGCCCAACTATATTCATAAAGTATCAAATTAAACCTAATTTTTATGTTAATAATGTTCTTTAAATAATTTTTTAAAGTTCATCATACCTTGCCTTTAATCCTAGTTAACCGGTTGTGTAGTTGCCTGAATCTTTGAGCGATTCCAATGCTAATTAAAATGATGAACAAATCCATAAAATTCCACCAAAAAGTACAAAGTATATTAAAAAACTGAAACAGTAATAAGACATTTTACTACTATGTTACAAAAATAAAATATTTTTTAAAAAACATACGTTTACCTTAGCCACAATCCCTTTCCAAAGAGCATAAGATGTTAAAGTAAAAAGATCAGAGAATGCAACTTTAAAGAAAACCGTTGTCAAATCTTCACCGGTTGTTGAACAACGTTCATGAAAGACTAAATCGCTGGCAACACATAAAAGATGCTCCACTAAAACAAACGTGAGAGAAAATGGAATTATTTAATAGTATTTTCCTTTCACGAGTCAGTTCTGAAAAGGCTACAACGTAGTTCCTCAATGTAACTTCTTTTCGTTCAAGAGTAAAACACAGAAGTTAAATCTTTTCGATTTTAAATTATTGATTTCTTTTTAAGAATTATTTCCTGATAACACAGTTACTTTGAAACAAAGTTTAAATTCTATCCATTAGTAAAGCTGTGTCATAAACGTATTAAGTAAATGGTCAAAATCTATGTTAATGTTACACAAGTTTAATTCCACAAACACATAACTTTGTTTCTCAAACTGTCAGGCTGTAGACAAGTTAATTAAACTTACCTAACGCACATAGCATAATGATTGTAGTAAGTCTGTTCACTTTTGCCCTCAGTGAGACACCATCAATCGGGCCCATGTCTACTTCTAAACGGGTCCAGTGGTCCACTAATGGCGGCCAACGACGTGCTACGATTATAAACTGACCGACGATAATAAATGTACTGCCATAGAAAATTATTCCACCTGAAAAACTTATAAGCTGAGTGTACCCTTACATGCGTTTAAGCTGATAACATTTCTATACCATAGTATTGAAAAAATTTAAGTTTCTTTAAAATAAAGGTTTTATTTATGCGTGATATATAAATTTTTTAAAAATAGTCTTGCTCTTCTTACATGCATATCAATTAGCGGTTGTTTCTTTCTGCACTTCCGATTTCCCTATTGCAACCAAATTAACGTCTACCCAACGCAACCAATTAAAATAATCTGCTCCCCATTCCAAATCTCCTAACCAATTTGTTCCACTATAAAGTTACTCCTTCTATCAATATCACCTCAATTTCTATTGATTAAATTGGAATTTTTTAATACCATGATCTAGTTAAATAATAGTTAATATAATAATGAATAATCATATTCTGTATGATGTTTTATCTTCATTTTTTAAATTAAAACTTGAGCTATCTTATTGGGCACCGTTTATAATTTAAATTATGGTTGGTTACTCCTTTATTTCTTTGTAATTCGAGCTAATATTGTTCTTAAACTTTTCTTCGTATTATGCTTACGTTATAAAATGTAAAATAAAAGTCCAACCACCATTTTCAGCCCCCTTAAGAAATACTGGCCATATACCAATAGCATTTGTTATCAGCAATGCAAGTTCAATTGCTGCAATATATCGATTTTATATATAAACGCTACATAAATTTATTCGTATTAAATAAGTCCAAACTTTAAATGTATTGTTATTTATGGCAAAACTATTTTTATAGCAGAGTATTTAGTTAAACTAAATAAAACAAGAAAAACCAAGGAAAATGCATTAAAGGTATTCAGACAAGTGAAGTTACAGCAACAAGAAAGACCACATTTCGTGGTGAAAATGGACGTAGCGAAATATAGTGAGAGGTACGAGAGAATTTGGAGAGAGAAGTACCAGCTTCTATAAAGGAAAGACAGAAGACATACATGGGAAATGAAGAAAAGGGTAAAAAATAGCGCAGAGGGTCCAAAAAATTACTAAGCGGGAAAATAAGAAGTTAGACTGTATAAGAGAAGAATGCCAGTTGAGGATTGTTAGTGAAAAGTAGATGATTTGTTGAGAGGAGAGAGGAAAAGAAGGAGGTACAAAGAAGAAGAAAGGAGAAAGAGACAAGTTTGAGAAACATGGAGCAAATGGAAAGCAGATTTAGTGTGAAGTAACTGTGTCTAGAGAAGGAAGACAGGGAAAGGAGACAAGAAGGAGAATAGTAGCACATTGCGTAACGCAAATTGTACATGCATACATCAAAAGGAAAAGAAATATCCTCAGGTAAATGATTCAAACTTTGGTCGAATTTATCTAGAGTTCCTAGCGATCAGTTTCCAAATTGAAGGATAATGATATTCTTTATAATTACACAAAAATGTATAACATTCTACCGATGAAGCTTATAGAACTAAAACCACCTTTAAAATATCTTTATTTTTAAATATCACAATAATAGCTTTACCTGCACTGAGGAAGGAAATGTCTCTACGAGCTAAGCAAATACCAGTTATAACAACTAGAAAACCACTTCCAAGAACGCTTATAACAGAGTATGCAAGTCGCCAGGAAATCCAGGAAAACTTAAGAGTGACACTGCTGGATCCCATAATTCCGTTTAACGGAAACAAAGCAAAGCACTGCGCTAAGATAATTGCTGAAATAATATTTACAAGTCAACGTTTTCGCAGGTAATTGTTTCACAGACGTAAATAATTACCTGGTCTAATTGCATAGTGAATGCTGTTAGGATCATCATCTGTATAGCGTGGACGTCTAACTGCATGGAAAGGAAATGGGTTATAAAAGTTTAGTATAGTTTCTAATTTACATATGATAGCGTTTACCCCATCTATATCATTTAAATTTAACAAACTCCAAATTTAACATTCCGTTTTAATAACGGCCCCCAGCGCTGCCGCTCTCTCCTAATTCAATTCTATAACTGAATATAAATTTGATAATTCTTAAATAATGAACTACTGAAAAATATTTAGTTTATATATGTATTATATGTAGTTTTATACTCAAATTATAATTGTACTCCTCAAACACTTTAAAAAATAATAAAATTAGTACCTTTACTATTTTCAGAGACCTCGTCATTTGAATCATTCGGTAGAGCGATTCTACAACGAAAAATATACATAACACTAAAATGTAAACAAAATCTTTTCTCTTATATATATTTTAGTAGTAAAATATTTTACCCAACAGTCTTAGGTCGTGGTTCAACTTGTGAATTGTAGAATGTTCCAGGGATGGCCCAAACAGATGCTGGGCGATAAACACGCATGTCTGTGCAACTGCGAATTAAATATTAAAAATCTTAAATTTATTTCTTACTTTTCTTCTACATTATTCACTCACACTCACACAAACATACACACACTTCGTAAATTAGGTGCATGGAACCACACAATTACATTTATATTTTATTACACGTGTCCTTTATATTTTTCACAGCAAAAAACACTTTCACTAGACGTTAGCTAGCGTTGATAAACCATTGTACGTAAACGTGTTTCCACTTATAAAATATTTGAATATAACAATGGGTGGCTAAATATTTACCGCCTTACTAATAAACCTGTTATAAAATGTATACCAGGTATAAATTTCATCCGGACGGGCTTATTATCAGTGTATACCTGGTATAAGTTTTATAACAGGTATATTAGTAGTAATAACTATGTTGTAATAACGGTTCTAAGGCAGGCCATTTACGTAACAGTTTATCTGACAGGTTTACCCCAGGATATTACCTCTATAGGTAAACCTGAGTGTGTATGTTACAAAACTGTCCCTGAGAATAACTGTCAGGTTTATCATATACATGCTCCGGTTTACCTGACAGATAAACCATTATGTGTATGATATACATAATGACATTCTCTTTTCTTGATTTAGCTCCGCACTGTTTGTTTACACTGTTGCGTTATTTTTTACAGTTTTACACGAGTTTAGCCTTTTTCACGTATGACACAAAATGTGCACTTCATCTACAAAATTGCATAATTATTATAGTACAATTAATGCGAAATATAACTTAACTTTTGAAATCGCAGTAATATAATTTAAAGATAGAACACTATACAATTCAAAGAGCAGAAGTTCTTTTTTAATATGATAGTTACACCGTATCGGAAGTTTATAGAAATTGCACGAGAAAGTGCAACACTCTGTGTGAAAAGAAAACACACAAAAGAGACTATGTGTACCATTATAAATCTTATAACAAATATATATAAGGTTCATTTTGTAATAGTTTTTGCTTTTCCCCGTCATGTCATAAGAGCGTTGAAAATGTTAGTTTAAATAACGCCCGAACAAGGAAGAAAGCACAAACAGAAAAACTTAAAAGGGACTTTTAGCTGATTTGACTGATGTAAACTTACTCTCGGTCGTGCGACGCTCTAATATGCTCATAAAATGGAGCCGTCATGATAATTAAAAGTTTGAAATCAAATTATTCCTTATAAACAAACACTCTAATATTTTTACTACATTACATAATTTTTCAATAATTTAATATATTATTCTTCACAATAAAATTTTCCGCAGTGTAAAAAATAATACATTCCACTTTTCCAGCATTAACATAATAGATGCTTTGGTGGCAAGGGCTCAACTCACTCTGATGGAAAATGAACTTGAGAGCGTCAACAAAAACAAGCACGATTAAAGATTGGATGCGAGATAAATAGCACAAACATAACAAAAAAAAAATGAATTTTTATAACGTGTTGAAGCCATACACGTGTTTTTGTTACATGTTCGCATAAATAGGTGCTTAATTCGTGTTGGCAGTGAGAGAGTGAAAGGAAGGCCTGTGGGGTGAATGTGGAAGGGGTATTAATGCATAAACATTTACATAGAGGAGGGGGAAAGCGTAAATAACGGGTTGATGCCAGGAACTTTATAAACAGGCTACTGCAAGTTTAAGTACTGATAGCATTTACTGTACGCCATTAACATATGCCCTTATGCTCATTTCAACCTGTGATAACTCTTACTTTTTTTTAAAATATATTACTCAGTGTTGTTTTTATTATCACTAAAATCATAAAAACCCTTTATAGATTATTAAGGTCATAAAGTAGTTTATCTTTATGAATATTATTATGTATAATTAAATGAATAACTTTTTTAAATTTCTTTAATGAAAAAGATAGTAAAATTGATCATGTTCGCTGAACACATCATCACTGAAACTATAAAATTCACGAAAATAATTGATCTTGTCATAATTAAAAAAATATATAATTTACTAGGTAATATGTATCACTGCATATATTATAACAATAACACTGTCACAGTATAAAAAGACGAAAACGATTAGACGAGTTATTGATGTTATTTTTTATTAGAAAGTATAAATCACATGCAATGTACAATTCGAATAATCAAGAACGTAATATTATAAATATTTTACCTTACTTCATTAATTTAGTTCATATTTGTGTAAGGCACCGAAGTAATATTTAACTAAAACTGCTAACAACTCAAATAATATTTTAATGTCAGTAAATCAGGCAAGTTCATTATCTACTCAAACCCTGTTACCCAATTGAACCAACAATTATATTTTTATTTAAAAAGTAAATTGTCATGTTACTTGTTATTTATTCATTTCAAATTTTCCACAATTTTCGTCGTGTGTCACGCGAACTATGAACTATGAGCTAGGAGTATTTTAACTTATTACAAAAATATCAGCATCTATTGATACAATAATCAATGTACTTGTACATACCGAACGTGACGCTAAGCGACGCGCACGAAATAGACTTACGATATTGTTACAATGTTGGAGAGTCTAATAAAGGATTTATTTTAAAAGAAAATTTCGTAGTACCTCCGTCCACCACAAATATGAATGAATAGAAATATGTTAGGCAGTGCAGTACATCACGAATTAATTTACACTGATAAAACTTCAGACATCAGTGTAAAAATTCAATTAGGAAAGAATCTCTTTGACGACATAATGAGCCTTGAGTATTGTGTCTTTGCGGTTTTTTTGTTTGGATTATCATCGAGTTAAATTGATTATGTATATACATAACCATAAAGTTATCGGTCAGCGGTGTAGTTAGATATATAAGGCCACAATACCTGCCAATGTGGGAAACTTCTTATCAGAGCAACAGACAATTGAAAAAGGCCATCTTCAGTCTACGAACAGGACATACGAGGTTGACGCATCAACATTTAATGAGTAAAACAACAGCTCCGCAGTGCAGTAACTGTCAGACGCAAATAACAGTTCATCATCTCCTAGAAACCTGCCCACAATATCAAGCTCAACGAATAATACACAGCATCAGTGATGAACTAAAGGACATGATTTCAGACAATCCAGCAGAAATTCAAAAAATGCTTGAACTTAATAAAAAAATTTAAAAAAAATCCTGCCAACATAGTTGATAGAACTCCTCATCGGAAATAGGCCAACGTTAAATAAATTAAATTAAGAGAGAGATTCTAATATGTTTATTTGAAGGCTACTATTTCCAAGTTAGTAGAAGGAGATGGACTGATTTCGAAAATACGTCCAGAGAAAATAAATATAAATATCTAATTGGTCACCTCTGCAGGTGATATGATAGTTTCATTGCATTTTGTATATATTCTTTCGCATTTTTGGGAAGATATCTCTTTAATATCGCGTATTCACCTGTTCTGCTTTAGGTCATCGATGTCAAGCCGTCGAATCCGATGTTTGAATGTTCGGGGAATTACTAATTCTAAAACCTTATATCTTAGACATTTACTAGGAAGCAGTGTAGCTCATATATAGTTCAAATTACGAGAGTTCGGCGGCGACTCATACTTAAAACAAGTTGTGGGGTATAAACTGCCGATATAACTAAAAAACACTGACTCACTTATTTTTCTATAATGTATATAGAAACAAATAAGATAAAATTCATTAACGTATTATAGATTTATACCGCTCTTATAACCCTTAAGTAAAAGTCGCCGCCGAACTATCGTGATTTTGACTATATATGAGCTTATACGCCATAAAACGTACAAATATTAAATACATACGCAGATGTAGAGAAAAAACATATCTCAGTTATCTTGCAATACCCTATTTATTATTTACCTATCACGCGAAACTTGATCCTGTATACGCCAATGCTTGTATATACGGTTATTAATAAGTCGACCATAAAAATTATAAGCTGTTTATTATTGCTGTTGTAATATTTCAATATACCTAAACGCAAACATCAAACCGTGACGAATATAAAAAAGAAAAACTGCAGTATCATGTATTTATGATGGCAATTTGTTTTATCACCATCAAAAATATCGATTAGTACATTAATTTCAAAAACTTGTGCATGTACTTATTTAATATTATCTAAAGATAAGTACAAAAGATAATATTGAATGAACTGGGTGGTAATTTCCATGATTTTATTTTAATTTAGTAATAATAACAAAAAAATAACTCATAAATAAAAAAGACAAATAATTTACATGTTTCGTGTTGACGCAGAATGGAAACACATGACAATTTTTTCAGTCATTCGTATTAATTTAGGTGAATCATACAAGTACACTATTTGTGTGTATGTATTGTGGATAAATTGATGTTTACTGAACACTGAGTGGCATATATTTGTTATTGACATTTGGAACACTATAATGAAAGTATTCATGGGTAATAAATTATAAGGAAAATTTCACAATAATCAACAAACAAGTCATTTATTATTAATACAAATAAAATCAATTGTTATTTCTGTGAAAAAATACGAAAACAAAGTGAAAAAGGTGAACCATGAATTAATTTCTGTAAAACTGTATAATGTCGATGTCACATTCCCTGATTGGTCAACAGAGTGTGCGTGTATGATTCATTATTTAGTACTAACAGCTGAGTAGTGCATTCCATTAAATTTTATATTACCATGATTCTTAAAAAAAAAACAATTTAGATTACTTATTTCTTCTGTGACGTCATACGCAGAGCTAAAGCAAGCGGTAAAACTGAAATTCAAATTTGATATAGCTTTAACTCCATCAACATTTGGATATTTAAAAAAATAAAAACGTCAATATAAATATGTTAAAATTTATATTAATAAAAAATAAAAAAGCGACCTAAAAAATAAGTTCGCCCATTATCATCGAGCCCTAAAAACTCAAATGCAGAATGACATATCTGTTAAGGCAGTATTGTTTTGTATGCAGAGATAAAATCTTCTGGCTGTCGTGGGACTGTTAACTATCTAGTCATGCTAGATATGAAAGTTATGATACATATTATGCAATTATATAGTGTGGTGTATTAATAAACATTGAAATAGTAATATTCTCTCATGATAGCGTGTGTTAATGTGACTACACCCTATTGAAAAAATCGCAAGAAAGCGTTGGCAGTGTAAGAGGCGCTTAGGGTCTATACAAATGTTCGTAGTTGTCATATTTACGCATTCTCCTCTAATAAGATGATGCCTAAAAACAAATACTACATATTTCAAATTGTTTTGCTTCCTGTTTATTCACGTCTAATTTCAATTTCTATTATTTACTGGATAAATACATTTTGATTATTACAAATATTTAAAGTAAATTGAGGAAAATACAAATTCTAGGAATAAGTTGTTACTTTTAAACAAAAACATGTTTTGTTTTATTTTACAAATTCTGTTTTTCAAAAACAGACTGGTTTTGTTTTTAGTGTTTTTCTGTGGGTCCCATAAAAATTATAAACATGATAAACAACAACTGACAAGTGCAAATGTTCACAAAAAACAAAACTGCGTGTTCAAACCAAGCAGACTAAAAAACAACAACAAACGTGTTTTCTTTTGATCCTATCTACTCCAGATGGGAATGTGTTTTGTTTACTAAAACAGCAACAAAAGACAAATATGATTTGGTTCAGGAAAACAGATTTTTGTTCGTGTTTTATTGAACTGTCTCTGTGGTGTGAAACCGGCATTAGATTTATAATTCTTGTAAACAATTTAGCGTACCTTAATTCGAGTACCTTATCATAGTTCAAACTAATGAACCTTTTAACTGTTTCGACGGTTTGGACACTGGTTGTTCACTGTGACGTGCAGGTACACCATTAGCCTTTAACTTATTAATAACTTGTACGGAATATATCACCATGATGTCAACATACATCAAATGCATTTTATACATTACACCCCATATATTATTGTAATCAAGATATTTTAGGAATATTCTTCATGCACAGTTTAGGGAATGATTAACCTATTCTTGTCACGATCTGACACGCACAGGTTTTACAAATTTTATTTTGACATGAGATGTACATTGTTTTGTCTATGGATATGTTGAATAAACTCGCAGTACGGCTAGTAATGCGTATCAAATGTGAAATTGTAAATTATAATATGTAAAACGGGAATCCCCTGTTTATTGGTATACGTTAAACAGTAGGATATGTATGTACAGTGCCGTATTTGCGCATCGCTGGTAGAAACACCACATAAAAGAGATTCTTCTACTAAAATATACGCACAGTGCATTTTGTGCGAACGTATCTGTTTATTGTGTTGCTAAAGTTATTTATATAAACACTTGTTTACGTTTTATGAGGTATACTAATTAAGCCGGTACCCGACGATGCAGTGAGCGTTTGATTCAAATGGTGCCTCCAACGTGTGAGTCAAATATTAAAATATTACCATGGAAAGTTGTCTGCTACACGGTGGAACGAATGTTTGATCCGAATGATTTATTTATTTTATTAATTTGTTGATATTATTGACTTTCTTTGGTGCACGATTCGTGCACGCTCCGAAACCACTCACTGTTTCAATTTCATTTTGTATTTAATTTTAATTGTTTAATATATAGCATTATCCGTAATCATTCCTAGTACCATTTTTATTTTAATTTTTTTATGTTTTCTTTGTTTTATTAGAACCTTACAAGGTCCAATGTTTGTAAATTAAAAATACTAAATTAAATAAATATATATTATATTATAACCTCCAAAATGTGACAATCTATCAGTATGATTTATATTTAAAAGAATTCAATGTCAGTTTGTCCAAAATAAAGAAAGAAAAGCAATTTCTATTTCTAGTTGTTATTGAAAACAGCAATATTAATTATTCCACATTTAATTTTGCCAATTGTCGAACTGTCAAAATTTATACGCATGCGCACCATCAAATACCAATCATCAATATACTTCTCAAACATGTTATATTAGAAAATAATTTTCCTTCAATTAATAATCTTTTCCAAAACAAACATGTAAACAACGTTATTATTTTTCTAAGACTCAATGTGATAATTATTAGGGCTCCAGAGCAAAAATGAAATATAGGCTCACGGTTTCTGGTGGCGGCACTGTGTGTATTGACTGTCTGTATAGTATGAATAATTTATATACACATTAAGCCTGTTTTTGAATATCAATAACGTTCTTCTTTTGTTACGTTTTGTTATTTATATGTTTATTTTTATTCTATTAATTCCGTATAGCTAAATAAAATCCTATAAAGAAATTTTAGCACATCAGAGGTGGCATTCTAGTTTCAATAATTATAATATAGAAAAAATATAGATATATCAGAAATTTCTATTTATTTGTAAAATTCTTTGTAATAAATTTTCAATAATATCATTGTTTAATTCTAGTTACTTTAGTTACATTTTTATTTAAATGCTTTTAATGTAGTTTACGTTTTCATGCAGTGGGTACCCATCCTCCTTCGCCTATCTTGCAATATACACATAGACTAGCGTCGTTCCCACATACCGACCCATCAATCAGTACGGCTGGTTTGTCACACCTGCAGACACACCCAGATCTTCCTTTAGGTGCATCTTCAAGTTTACCTTCAGTTTGGTTTCGATTACCATTATGGGAGCGCTGCTGTGATTGTTGTTCTGTTGTTTGCAATGGGCAACAGACTTGTTTTAAATCCAGCCCACAAGAGACGTCATCGTTATGCTGGTACGGTAGATTAGTCGTGTCTCTACTTTTAAGACCTTTCTTTGTTCCATATATTTCCACAGTCCAAACTGTTACTAAAATTAAAATAACGATTATCACATTAACATGGGTGTACCTATTCATAGTTATATATTAAATACAAATAAATATTTCTCAAAAATAAAATAATAAAAAAAAATTGTCAACAATTTTGAAACACGTCTTGACTAATTAAATGGTTCAAATACAATGAGTTTGTTTCACGATTTTGTTTATAATGTAATTTATTTGAAACAATTGCAACAATCATTAGTTGTGCTAATCCTGGTTTGCCATAGCACAGCAACTAGATATGTTTTATTGATTATAGAATGCTTTAAAATGATAATTATAATTCTATTTACCAAGTATACTATTTAATTTACAAATTGTTTTTTCAACAGCTTTTGTTAATTTAGCTTATAGCAGTCAGTGCTATTCTGTGAAATAATTTCAATTCGAATAGTTTTTGCAGTTTTCTTTGGTACCACAATGCTATAGCTGTGCAAAATTATTACTTTTCGTTATTCTGTTTATATTATTTAATGTCGATATATCCAATGCTATGTCGTCACTGATGACCTCTTACTCTGTTAGCAGCGTCATCATATACGTGTCCTACTTCTACACTACTGCCTAATAAGTTTATGATTATGAACGCGCTTAATTAAACTTTGATAGCAACCAAACCCAAATAATATAGAACTGGTACATATCGAACCCGAGGACACAGCACGATGGTTATGTGCCGCCCTTTCATAATACTCATCGTTATTTTTCTCGCAATAAAGGATCTGAAATAAGTTAAATTTAAAGCAGATACAATTAATTAAATAAACTGAATGTTTCAATTTGACTTGCTCACACTTAAACAAAAAATCTTAATTCATGCGTTATTTAATGTAAAATTTTTTACCTAGCGCAAGGGCATATTATTTACCTAAATACAAATCACACATACAATCTTTTACTAATATACTACCTAATTTACTAATATATTACGTAATTTATTAATATATTACCTAAAAGTTTAATTTACGTTACAAAACATTTAAGTAAGTAAAATAATAATATTGTAAGTGTAAGTGTTCAAATATCCAAATTCTTAGTAAAGAATAATATTTCAACAATTTTATGCAATTATTTCGGAATTGAAATGCAATCAATGTTTTAATAATTATATTAGATTTAATAATAAAACTAAGAATATTGACGTACATTTTCTTATTTAATTTAGATTTTCATTATTTTCCACAATATAAACCACGGCGCTCGAACAATTTTACATTTCCGAAGCTACGAGTATTGTACAATTTCTTCTTTTAAAGTTTCTTTTCAAGTAACGCTTCTTTTTTTTATTGCTGTAATAATTGTTTAATGAAACGTGTAATTGGAGCACGTAAGAACGGTGTTTAATTGTATTATCGATGACTGGAGTCTGCAGCGCACTTCTACTCGTACGTTTGCATCAGATAAATGAAAAAGTTAATTACTCTTGTTCTCTGATTACTGTATAGTTCATTGGATTTTAATTATTTAGAAATTACTTTACTTCTAGTTCCTATGCTATTGATTTAGCAAATGAATTGTCATTCTTATTCACGTTGTTATACTTTTTTGTTGAACACAAAATGTAAATATTACGTAAAGTGATGCTAGAATTTTACGTTAAGAATCTATGAAATAAATTTTATTAAATTATTCAGAATCCAATTATTTAAATTAAAGAATAAATATTAACATAAGTAGGAAAGTTATGTATGAAATTAGATAATAATCTTCAGGCCGTCTGCACACGGGGCGACTGATTGTAAACTAGTCGAGCAACGAAGTTTCCAACGAAAACAAAAAATGGGCCGAATTTTTAACAATGACGTAATAAGCAATTTTATTGTGTCCTATTATGAGGTATTTGTATGTATGTAAGTATTTAAATAATTTCGAAAATATTTGTGCACATTTATGCTCATGATGTTACCATCAAAAGCATGGAACGTAATTGCCCTGCGACATAGAAACACAGACGCTAAAAAGCAATCTCAAATCAGTTTTCTTTCATTCGTGAAGTGTGAGTATATGTTTTCACTAAACGGCCACTGTTTTACCGACAGACAAGCTTTGTACCAACTAAAGAAATATAATTTCGTTATATATTCAATATATATTTTATCTTAATAGAATATTAATATTTATTATATCTAGACAACTGTCACTTTTGACGCATGCGCATAAAGAACAAATAGGAACATATACCTTTCTCTCTCACACACATTTTGGACACACTTTTAATCTATAGTATAATATTTTATTTATTATAATCATTTATTAAAGAAACAAATTGTTCCAAAACAGTTTCCAATTCTTTATACATATATTATAACTTTCCTGATTGTATTTATATTGTCTAATACAATGGGCTTGTGTCCTATGTCTTAATTTCTTTAAAGGTGTACTACATGCTATTTTTATTTATATATTAATTGTGTATGCCTTTCGGCTTTACAATCTACAGTATTATATTTCTAATACATTTCATTCCTATATACATTCCAAACTTAAAAACTAAACTTAAAATAAACTTAAAATCTTCTCGACTTTTACTACTTCCAAAAGTGCTTTCTGCTTCTTCTTCTTTTGACCCTCTCTATTATTCTCCACCAGATTATTTATTCTCCTGTTTTTCCTTTTCTTCTTACTATTTCCGCCATCCACCTCTTTCCTTCACTGCCTCCCTTTAATAGCTGTCCAATATTCCTTTCGCTTGCTACTTTTTCCTTACACTCAAACTTAATGTGCTCCAGTGTTTCGTCCTCCGCTCCACACATTCTACACTTTCTTTCCTCACTCTTTTCCCAGTATCTGTTTCCTTTTTCCTCATTTCCCAATCTAAACCTTGCTGTTCTTCTTATGTGTTTTATGTCCTTTTCTATAAGGTACTGAGGCACATTATTTTCCCATAACCTCTTATAT
The DNA here is from genome assembly GCA_963678705.1 of Panorpa germanica. NCBI lineage: Eukaryota > Metazoa > Arthropoda > Insecta > Mecoptera > Panorpidae > Panorpa > Panorpa germanica. Next base: position 11,919,307 of record OY783214.1, read on the forward strand.
CTTTTATTGTAGTTACTTTTCTCTATTTTTCCCATTCTCTCCTGCTGTTGTGTCTCCTTATCCCTTCTCCTTAGCTCCTCTGCCACACTTGCGCCACCTTCTCTTCTCCTCTCTGCCTCCTCGATCGCCATTCCATTCCTTTCAAAGTATTCTTTTCTCTTTTTTGGACCTCCTTTCCCCCCATTCTTTATGTAATCCTCTCTTATTTTCTTTAAGATTTTGCTTTCCGCTCTGTTCAATTTCTCCTCGTATTTTACCGCTCTTTCCCCTGTTTTAATTCTTATCTTGTCCCTCTTTAGCTCCTCCATCACCATGTATCCTGGCGTGCACCTGTCCAGCCCTAGAACCCATTTCATATATCTTACCTGTATTCTTTCCAACTTTTCTTGTTCCTTCCACCCCCAAACCTCTGCTTTATACGACATCATACTGGCTATCAGTCTCTCGTATATCCATATTCTCTTTTGTATGTCCCCCCCAAATACCTTTTCCCCTAGTCCCCATACCCGTCGCATTGCTTGCTCTGCCTTCTTTGCCACCTCCCTTATATGCGCCTCTTCTCCATTATTCTTTTTAAAAGTGTAGCCCAGATATTTAAATTCTTCAACTTCCTCACTTTTAATCTATAGGAAACAGGCTATTCACACTCAATATATATATAAGCTCTAAGATAATTATATATACAACCATTTTAATACGCTACTAGATTTAAACAAAAAAACATCGCATCCTGGCGTGAGGCTCAAGTAATAATAAAATTTAGAATAATACATTTCGGATAAATTTTATTAAATATAAGAATATTCACTAGTAAACATAATTCTACAATATTTTTACTGCTTATGTGGATTGTACATAAAATCCTTCAGGTATTTCTTTTTTTTTTTAATTTTTAAATATACGCTTAAAGGATCAAACAACAGAACTACAAAAGAGTGAAGAATCATACGGCTACGAACATATGAAATGTAAAAAAGGAAGTGAGTTGCAAATAGTTCAGACATTCAAATCCTGTGCTCGTAAAAGCCACATACCGGAAGTAGATCCTTGTGCATTGCATACATCATAGTTAGAGCTTACAAAACATTGAACTTAATTCTTGAGTCGAAGAAGTTCGTACACATTTAGGTTAAGTTGTACAACATAGGAATTTGTCTACATTTGTTTATTAATTAATATTTTCCTGTTTTATGCAAAGAAGAATTAGGTCACATTTCCTTAAATTTTTGTCTTATTAAGTATCATTGCCACTCACTGCTTTAATATAATTTTGTACTTAATTTAAATTATTTAGCATATAGCAATACGCGTAGTCATTCACAGTACCAATTACAAGGTCCAATGTTTTAAATTAAAAATATTAAATTAAGAAAAACTAAATTATTTTAAGAAATTATAATATAAGAGAAGTTTAATGTCAGTTTGTCAAAAATAAAGAAATAAAAACAATTTTGTTACTAATTGTTATTAACAACAGCAATTTTAAATATTTTACCTTCAATTTTGTCCTACTCTCGAACTGTCAAAATTTATATTACTAAAGATGTGACCAGGAATGCCTATTCTGAAAATTTAAAATCTAGCAATTACTCGCTAATTTTTTTATAACGCACAAACCCAGTAAACATTTTGGAGTCACTTTGCCATCATATTGAAGATGCGTATGATTTTTTTGTTATGGAAGACTTCATTTACAGTTCAGTTTCTCACAGTCGTTCATATGAAATGTCTATTTTATCATCTACAAATGGTGAAACCACTCCATCTGTCGGAATAGAAATGAAGATAAAATTATTGCGAACTATAATTGAAGTGCAATAGTGATAGAAACATCACAAAACAGGACACTTCATCAAATTGTTTGCTGGGTAGGAATGAATAAGATATAATTTACCATCGTGTTATGGATTTATACGGCGCTTATAACTTAAGTATAATTTATCTTAGTATCATCAAATTTTCCTGAATAAAAGTGATTAGTTATGACTAAAAACTTATCATAGTTTTTAATCTTTTATAATTATATTAACGACATTTTTTAATTTTTTATTATAATTAGCTGGTAATTAAGACATGAAGCGCTTGACATTTAGTAAAATTGATGTTTGACATTTTGTTTTACGAATATATAAAATAATAAATGTCAAATTATGCTCTTGGGATATTGTGTTTATGGAATCATGTATCAATCAATAATAAAATGTCATCAAATTCTTAGGTTAAGTTATTGCTTTGTAGATAATTTATACGTAATTTTATTTTTGTTATGTAATAATCTGCACTATCATTACAATAATTTATAAATGCTTAAGAAGAAAGTTTAATTAATTAAAACAGTTAATTTGCGGTCTGTGGTATGTATGAAATTTAACCGGCGATTGTAAACACAGTGACAGAGCATTGGCGATGATTGCTGTTTTCGAGTTTAATTCCCGGACCAGAGGTAAACTTTCCAGGTTAGGTTTTTAATAACTTAAATTGATTATGTACTTATAAGGCAGCAGTCTAGGATACATTTATAAAACCACAATACCACAAATGGACGATAAAAAACTGTGTGTTGAAAATAGGCTGACGTTAAATAAACTAATTAAAATAAAAAAAATTGTAAACATTCTCGCGTTTTTATGTCAGATTTGACCCGCAAAATATTAATTTATTGATTTGGTTTTTCATTTCGTACAAGTGGTATGCTATCTTGTAACCCGTGTGGACAGATTTCGAACGTTGCTGCTGTAAATACGTTAGTTTTATTTAATGTGATGAAGGGTTTAATCCTGTTCTGGAGATACCTCCTCATTTAACGCAAAAATTCAACGACAAACTGAAACAGTCAATATCCATCAGTAACTGGTTTCTATGGCGACGATAATCCGAATTAGGAACACAAAGGAGCTTTTAATTTAATGGTATATGAAAATAGATTTCCATAGAAATGTGGGTGTCGCATAGCACAAAGTAAAAAGTTATTGTGACATTTGAAAATTTCTGGTTTTACTTTAATTTCAACTATTTGGTCATATTTGTCGATCATTGCATTTTTACAACCTGTCGATAAAGTCAACCCGATCATCTGCCATGACTTTAAGTTTATCATTTCTAAATCATCAAATCAAGTAGAAGATTAGTGTATCTTCAAAGATCTTGAAGAAATGAAGACGCTGATGTAATTTTTAATAATACAAAAGTACGTGGTAAGTTATCGTCTCATTTGTGTACTAGCAGGCATACTCCTATCGTAAAATATCTCTAGTTACTTTTCTTTGTCTTTAATATTTGCATGCAGCGTCTATTTGTATTACAATTTAAAGGTAAATCACAAATGAAACAAACAAATCAGTATTTTATTGCAAATTTATTTTATAGAATTAGAAAATCTGAGAGCGCTGGTACAGGGTAGTGGCTGTGGAACGGTGGGTAATTTTCTTCTCCTTGCTTATTTCAATACAACCACGAATCCGTTGCACATCGTCTGGTTTGGCCGTCGTCGCTGTCGCCGGTTCTTTGTGCAGGGACAACCGGTGTGCATTCGTCGACTGTTCGTGTACAACCATTCAGAGTTTGAAAGAACGAACGCTATTTTGTGCAAGTATAATGGTACGTCCCCATTGGCACAACTTTTTTTTATTCTTAATATTTATTTTTAGTGCATCAACTTTCAAAAGTTATTAACACTTAAAAAAATACATAATTCATAGTTTACAACTTATAAACATACTTAAAATAAAGATAAGCACACCTTTTGTTTGATTATCAGCTTTATTCAGACTTATAACACTTAAGTGGAAATCTAATAGCTACACTCATTGTACAAACTACAACCTTCTATTATTTTGCAGTAATTTGACATTTATTATACTGATGTTAAGTAAGAGTGTCGTGCGGTTGTCCTTTCAAGCCTGTTACTGTCACTGTAAAAAAATCAAATTTGCAAGTTGATTTAAACTGACTTAAAAATTAACTGATCTGTTATATTAATTAAATAAATATGTCAATTATAAACACTTATTCAAATTAGAAATATTACTAAACATTTAACTGAATTCACATCACACAAATTTCCTGCTATTCTGAAACAACCTGAAATATTACACATTTCAATTAATAATTTTGTAATATTTTATAGTTCTTAGAATATTTATTAGAGTGTATCAACTTTCGTTAAAGTTACTAGCACTTAAAATATATACATTTATAAACATTTATAATACATAGTTTACAACTTATAGCTACGAGTATGAGTACTTAAAATAAAGAGATTAAATTCGTTTTATTGATAAAGTCAATAAGGTTTTTCAGACTTTCCCTACTTTCAAATATTTGCCTATATTCCTCATATCAGAAATATTACAGCCTTGTTTGTGCGACGAGTACCTTGAGCATCGACCTTTTGTTTTTTTAGATCTCGTGAAAATTCATAATTTTTTTTTAAATTTCATATATACATATTTTATACTGCATGTGACGTCACAACGCTTGTGGCCCTTTTTCCTCTTGCCTATGACGTAATTTATGGTAGCTGTCACTTCATATGCCTTCCTACTTCTTTTATTTTTCACAATTCTCTTGTTCAATAAAACCAATGTAATTTTTTTAAATTATCCTTTATAACCATGGCAGTTTGACTGTGAAAAATACGATTATTTAATTTTGTTCTTCGCTTAATACAAGTTGAAACATGAAAATATCCTAAATTAATAGACTTATTACAATAAACGTATATTCTATATTATTTTTGCTACAAATTGTGAACTGTGGATACGAGCCTTAATGTATGCAGATTCAAACACAAGCATATATAGATGTTCACCTACAGTGAACGTGAAAGCTTTTCGTTGGGTTGTAGATATCCTGTATAAGCAATGATTGTTTTTCGAATAGAATTGAAACAAATAAACACACGGGTTTGCGGCACGCATAAATATTTAAAAGATATTATACTCGTACTTTTCAACAAACACAAAAATCCAAAAAGACAAAAGATTTAAAAAATGTATAAATTTATGTAGTGAAGAGAAATAATACGTAGTACATCGAGCTTAGCGTTAGTGTTCCTTCATTGACTGTTTCCTACAACTAGATGGGACAGACAACTGAAAGGTTTCTTCTATTGGCAACACTCTCATTCACTCCGATCGGTTCATTCGATTAGATTAGGATCCCACAGGATAAACGGGAAACACTGTAACACTGTAACACTGAAACCCTGGGAACCATGGAACCCTCGGAACCCTGGGGTGTGTCGGGTGTGTGATGTGTGACTGATTTAATTTATATTAAATTCCTGTAATTCGCTGTAAAGCTGACACCAGTAGATCCCAATGAATAGTCGTGTCCTCCTAGTCGTCTGTCCGCATGTCTGTATGTACACCATTTATACTACTTTGGTTTACACTCTAAATCTTTATAGCAAATTTAGTTTTAATTATTTACACTGAAATCAAAGCAAAATAATTTACAATTAAGGGGGAGTAAGGTCAAAACGATAAAGAACAGTATATTTTCGATAATGTTTTTTGACGACACAGTTAATATATAATTATTTCCATAACTACTACATGATAAAATAACATTTGAAGAACACTTTGTGAAATTTTCACAAATAAATATCAAAAAAAGAGGTATTGGCAGCGAATCTACGCAGACGTTACAAAAAAAAGTAACATTGCGGTGCCATAATCATAACTCATTACTGGAATTTTTGAAATCGAAAAACCAAAATGATTTCACTAGTTGATAAGTTTCTGCTGGTAACGCTATCGAGTTTTTTATTTTTCAATTTTTTACAGCACTTAAAAGCCGATTTTTCATGAAAAAAATATAAAAAACTCGACAGCGTTACCTCGGCATTTATAGCATATAAAGAAAGAGTGTGCAAAATTTTAACAGAATCAGTCAAATAGATTTTGAGCTAAAGATGGCACCGATGTGAGAAAACGCATTTAAAAGTTACAAAGTAAGACAAAACCAGACCAGAAGGGTGAAGACTTTAAACTCTATATCTCCGACAGTTTTACTTAAATCGATTTCAAATTTTCACGCAATAAGCTTAATATGTTGTACATTAATATAATGAAATTAAAAAAGAAACTTGAGATTTTCTTCAACATGTAAGAGATTGTGTTTTGTAGAGTTTATTCAACTAAAGTGCTTTGTAAATTATAGCCACTATATATAACTGCAATAATAATCAGTGGCGGATTTTCATAAAGAAGCATGAGGCGCGCGTTATCAATTAGGGCCTCAAAATTCTGCTCGCAAAATAAAAAAAAAATTATACAAATATTAAAAAGAGATTTTAAAGATGCTTTTTTTTTACATTTAATATTATTAAAAATAAGCTATAATTTTACATAAATATCTATTAAAATAGTTTTACATGTAGTAGTTATTGTATTCATAAACTACGTGTATAACACATTCTATATTTTAATAACTAATTATAGTTTATGCATTCTTATGTTATGATTATTGAAAATCTGGAACGGTATTTCTCATTTTAAAATTCCTTATTTTTGAAAAGACTTGCAAGAATTCTTTTATAAATACCTTTTCACCGCTGACCCCATACATTCCTATAGAAATAGTTTACAATGCATGATGGTGTATATTTCTAATGACAGACTTTTATTAAATACTTAAAAATTGTTGAGGTAAGATGTTAATATTTAAAATGAATTACGTTCTAATTTTACTCATTTTACTTTCACGTTATTTTGTTTCAAAAATATGGAACTTAATGTAGCCTAGTAAAATATGCATTTAACCTAAGAATGAAAATTTCAAAGCTGAATTTAACCTAAATGTCATATCACATGTCCACGTCTTAAGATATCTCGTTTCCTGATTGTCATATGTCATTGGATGATGTTATAAAATTATATAAGAATTTGATCTTATGCATTTTTTTGAGCTATAGCGCGGGGACGTTTTAGAGAATTTATAATGTACATGTTTTATAATAAATTCCTTACTAAGTCGAAGTTTTTTGTCATTCTCCTTGAATTTGTCTCTCCCATCAATCTCGATATTTCGATAAAACTCGATAAAAATATTCACTTATTTTTTTTACAAAATACAGAATACGAAATACTAAAGTGAGTGTCGATATATCGGGGTTACACTGCATTTGCTAAATTTTTGTGACCTTTGACTTCCAATATCTTGGGACGCGTGTTATAGATTGTAAGACATTTCTTATCTAGTCTTTAGAACGCCAAAACAAAGATCTACGCATAATTTCAGCTTTGTAACTTTCATTTTAATGTTTGTCCTTGAAATCATCTTGTTTTACTGTGCTGATATACTTTAGAAATCTAGCATACTCTTAAAAGTCCGTTTGCTTATCAACAATTATAACCATGTGAAATTTCAGCTCTTTCACGAAAGTTAGTGAAATATAAATATTGGCCGTCCTAACCTTCCAAACAAGCTGTTGTTTCCGTCAGCCATGCTTGTTGTATATTCTGTATATTGTTCCATTCCTTTGTTGACGTTTTTCTCATCATTCTACTCCTAGAAAATACTCCCTTCCTGACTGCTTTTCCCGTTCATTCGTACAATCATAGCTTCAACTCTTTGTTACGACATCCTGCACAAATGGTGCAGCTACTTTTTTGTTCAACATTTTCTATGTTTCAGTTTTTGTTTAACTATTTTTGCTTTTAACCATTCATCTTCATAATGCTACAACTATTTAATGGGTCATATTAATTATCTAATATCATCGGTGTATGATACTTGTTAAAATGTTAAATTATACTAATTAAAAATATGTCATATAAATTATTTGTTTGTGTAATTAGTGAGTCATGGTTTTTTTTTGTTGGTTTAATATTATTTGTAGAAACTGTAATTAATGCAGTAATATTTATTGTTTAAAATTATGAGTTTTATAAATTTAAAAACATTCCATTATATACAATTCTTTCGTATACACATATTCCACCCGCTAAAAACAGTTACATGTATTTTTGAATTATTTAACATAAAATAGATTACCCTTTTCGCTAAACATAGTATTTATATATAACCTACAGTTACTTATATTGTAGCTAATAGAATCATAAAATGTCTTTTTAGATTATTAAAATTACTGAAGGCCCTTTAAGGATTATTAGAATCATAAATGCCATAACACAACAAAATGTCGCCCCAATTAGCAAATCCATACGATATGTGTCAAAATTTCATGACGTTGCGACCATTCGTTTACGAGTTACAGTAGTTTTAGTGACGTTACTTTTGTGATTTTCAAAACAATGGAAAAATCTTAATTTCATGTGGTCTTAGCTTTTTAATAGGAATATAATTTGGTATCCTTTTCCATTAAATAGCATTCCTTTATCGATATTTTATAATTTCAGGATTTATTTTATGTTATTTTTCTTTATTCTTTTTTTTAATTTAATTTATTCGTACTAGTGCTAAGAACTGCGTTACAATGTCTATGTGAGAGGTAGAAAATAGACCTTAGAATTTGCGTGTGACAAGCTTGAAACTTGCATTATAAGATCCAGTACTTGAAAACTAAAACAAGAAGAGAAAATCTTATTAATTACTGCTTTTGACAAAGTTGTTGTACTATTTTGTATCTAGATACAGATACTAGTAACACTTTAAAAGATACCAAAAGTATCTAGTTACTGAACTTACAAACACTCCAATCACTCAAATGCAACAATGTTTTTCACTAAGAAAATATTTCTAAGATAAACATGTAGTTGAAATTTATATAACGAAGTTATTTCGCTTATAGCGACATCACAAACTTTACTTTGTTTAAAGTTGCGTCAAATAATGTCCGTTATTTTTACGAAGTTTTAAATAGGTCTCCCTTTTTGTCTTTGTATGTGTACCTATGTTTATACACACACACACATATATAAATCTGTGTGTTTCTTTGAATATATCTACTTTTGATAAGTACAAGCAAAAAAGTTTCTATCTATAAGAAAATTGAAAAGTTTTTGACAGATTTTCTTCTGAACAGAACTTATGGAGATATTATATATAATATTAAGTGATTTAATATTAAAGTGAATAAAATTTTAGTTAAGAAAAAGTTTTATTAGAGCTTAATTTTATAGAATTGAAAATGAAAGTTTACCACTAGTAATATGATGGATAGCATTTTGTGTGGAAATTGTTACAAATGATGTTGTCTAAATTATAAACTTCAGAACTATAAAATAAAAAGGACAAGTACATCACAAATGCTAATGTAAAATTTCTAAAAGACTGAGAGCGAAAGCAAATTCGTAAATATTACAAAATACTGAGTGAATGCTGATTTTGTCAACTGTAAAAAAAGCAAACAAATTCAAATAAAATAAGAACAAAAATAACAACTTTAAAAAACTGTGTTTATAAATGAATTCTTTTAGATTTTCCTCGATGTCAGCACGTCCTTCCTCGCGATAAAGTTTTTATATTTTTAATGACAATTGCACTCTGCATAGGTTTTTTTTAGCTCGTAGTGATTCTAGGCGACCTACATAATCTATATATAGATCTACTTGAATAATATAGTTTTATGATTATGAACTGTGAAATATGAGATGGAAATAGCAGTTTTACAGAATTTAGTTTAGTTGATGTATTCCATTACCATTAAGAGAAATTATGCATTAAATTATGCAAAAAGTACTATTTTTGTGCTGCAAGGTTCAGCAAAACAGGATACACAAAAGTTACATGTGTGTAATGTTACTAAACCATAAATAGTTACCTTTTACATAAACAATTTTATCTAACATATTACATAACGCTCTGTTACCTGTTACTGATATATAACACAAAATATAAACTTATGCATTATTTAACGTAATATTTTTTATCAAACGTTACGTTTTGTTATTTACCCAAGTTTAATATTATTCTGTTACATTGCTAATATAATTATTTCATATGTAACATGTTGCAATCTTCCATAAAAAGCGCAATTAATTTCAGGAAACGTGAATTTATGTCAAAAAATAACTTTTGTTATGTAACCTTACATTACTTTAACTTAAAAAAATTATATGTAATATGATTTTTTTTATGTTAAATAAACCTTGTGTAACTATGTTTAATGGGATAAAGGTTAATGAAAAATTGTATAATAAATTATCTTAATTGAGACTTTTCCATTTTATGGAATATATTATTTGACAATAACATGCTTTGTATTATAATATACTGTATTAAATGTAGTTATAAAAAAATATATTGGTTGTGCGAGGATCAAACTCGAAGCTACAGCTGTCTGAAGTAAAGCTTATGCCTTATGCCCGTCATTTTACAATTTAAACTGATATACTTCTCATCAATTTGATTTGATATTTTATTTCACGCTACATAGATTTTTATATTTATTATCAATTAAATTATATTTTTTATTTTAACTGCTTTCGCTACTTTTTTCTTACAATTTTTTTTGACTGTTATTTAAACAAAGTTTTTATTTTTCTTTCGTTATTTTTATTATAAAAACAGAAATGATATTAAATATAATAAAAAGTACAAAGTATTTTCACTAATTTAGCGTACTTTTCTTTATTCAATAATTATAAAAGTTATTTATTATTCGTTGTACATATTATCATTTAACGAAAACTCCAGACCGTTACGTTTACGTTTTCGTTTTCGTTCTCGTTACCGTTACATTATATTGAACATTTCTTTTACAGTTCAGTAACTATATTAAAAACTCATTATTCTTTCCAAGTATAAAACTTTCATCTAACTTTTTTTTATATATATTATACACTTTGATACTTAGTCTGTCATAATAATATATATCTTTGTTAATATTTTTCACTTAAACTTTTGTTATTCGACACTTTTGACAACTGTAACTGATGAGATAAAAGAAAATATGAAATTAGGTGTGTAACTGACAACACTATATCCTATCCACTCCAACAAGTGGAACTTGAATGGTGCTACACACTTTATATTCATTGAGTGTGTCTCCAGCTCCACTGTACTCTATGTGTGAAAGTCACAAGTGTCAGAACTCGGGACTCAGCTCCTCTTTGTCATTGTTGATGCATCACTGTATTAAAGATAGGTTAGGGTTAGGTTTATCTCAAATTACGAGTGTTAAGTAATTACAATTTATGATTAAATTTGTTGACAGCGCACATATACACACAAGACATAGAAGTATTCAAAACATATACTGTTATAAGTATAGAACACAAGGGTGGATTAATTTTTCAGCGGTGGTTACTGTCAATTTTCTAATTAAGTTTTGTTATATGTTTTAAGATCCGTATCCATGGTTGTTTAGTATCTGTAACAAATAGAAGGTGATACGTCTATAAGCTTATTATTGTTATGAATCCAATGAATTTATATATCCCATCAATGTTTATGTCCACAATCTGTAACTGAGTAATAAAATATTCCCTCGAAACTGGATTCGAATGACAGATCTGTCATTTAGTAAATGGTCGCTTTTAAGTTAAGCTATCCTGTTCTATATTCAGTTTTAATCGAAGACATGAACTTATTCTCTAGGTTATCTGAATAAGGGAGGTGTTTGTACAGCATTTATAACTCTATTCATCGCACCACAACATTGTGCAAGGTCTTTCAACAAAAGCTGTCATTTTAAATTAACAGAAAAACGAAATATTTTCATAATAAGAGGCGATATTTTTATTTTAACCCAAAGTAAAAACTCTGAGATTAGTTATGGAACACAATATCAAATGTCTTATGTCTTAACTTAAATGTGTTAATTTAAAATTACACCTCTTGTTGAAGACTATTCTATTTAGAGGTCTGAGCATAATAACATCAATTCTAAAATTAAAGTTATTTTTTATTCAGAATTTATAATTCTAAGTTTGTATTTCAAATTAATATCCGAAATTAAATAAAACACAAAAATGAAAGTAAACCAATCCAGTATTGCTTTGATTAAACAAGAATGTAAGGCTACTCAAACTGTATTTATTTTAATAAGATCCATCCAACAGCTTCTTAGATCACGGTCATTCTCACTAGACAATTACGTGCATCTCTAAATCACTGTATCCCGTAAATAGTGAAGAGGGTTTCAACATAGGTTAGGGTTGTAAGCTTCAGCGTAAGGGTTGGTACAGTAGCTGAATTCTCCAAGTAATTAGTAACTTAACTACACTGTAATAAAAAGAATGTTGCAGAGTTGAAGATTTCCAAATATTACCTATTCCGTTATTGCTAATTTAACGTTAAAGTGTTTTGTTAATATAATTCAGATTTATTAATTACTTTTAAAACCTAACTAGTAATAGTTAAAGAATTGGGATACTAAGCAAAATTATTGTTTACTTAATAAATTCACCTGTTATTGAACCCTATTTTGTGTTACTATAGCTTCTTGTTTCTAGAATTCTAGTATCTTTTTTAAGCTTCTTTAGATTTGTTTAACTGATAGACATTGAGAATGATTAAGGAAAATACAAAAAAGTGGAAACTTCTTATCAGAATTTGAAAAAGCCATATTTAGACTGTAAACAGGACATACGAGGTTGACGCATCAACACTTAATGAGTAAAACAACAGGAACTGTCAGACGCAAAAAACAGTCCATCATCTACTAGTAACCTGCCCACAATATCAAACTCAACGAACAAAACACGAAGAAATTCAAAAAGCGCTGGAATTTCTTACTAATATAAACTTAATAAATGAAATTTAACTAAAATAAAATAATTTTAGGCGAACATGACCTTGTCGTCGAAATCGCCTCAAATTTTAAAATACAAAAAAAAATTAAAAAAATTATAGACGGATTGATTAGACAAATATTGATCATGTACTTTTACATGTACAGTTGTCTTCGTTTTATATGTGTTAAGTTTCCATGAGGTTCCATCAGTACTTTTAAAAAGATATTATTAGAATTACCGAATTTGCAATAAATTTTATCAAGTAACTAAGTAACTTAGAAACATTTCAGACAGGCAACTTGTGGTTCTTTGTAGACTTAATTTACATTCCATGAATTTTGAAGCACCGACAGGTTATTATAAAAAAGTTTAAGTTCTTTAAAAGTGTTTTCAACAAATGTACAATAAGTACAACAACAAATAATAACTTCATCATATAAAAAAGATATATTTTTTATACAGTAGCGTATTAAGTAGAGTTAAAATATAAAGTCTTCACTGCTGGGCCGAGCAAGAACAGCAACAACAGCAACATCCAGTACCACAGCCAATGTTTACGAAACTTTTTATACTTTTGCCCAAGTATAAGAGATCCGCCAAGTATTTTGGAACATATATCAAAAGGGATTTTGTGGGTGGGTGGGATTGACGCCTGACGTGTAATGGCTATGTTATGTAATCCTATTTGCTTACAAGATTTATGTCAAAATGGTGGAGTGCCATATGAAAAATGTACGGTTAACAAGAATATTGTAACAGGCTTTATATAAGGAATAACTTTAGTAACACTAGAACGTAGCTCCTCGGTTAACCCGAAAATCCTTTAAGAAAAAAAGTAATAAGAAAGTGGAAAAACAACTAAGTTCTAGAAAAGCTAGATACTCGTACAAACGAGTATTCGTATTCGTATTCGTGTTCGTGGTTGAAATATTGTAGTAGTGCAAGAATTAGATTTATGGAAATCTTAAATTAGATTTTCTGCGTTTGGAATACTGTATGCTACGGAAGTTGTTTCATTCGGTAAGTGAGCGAATGGTAATGCTTTTCAGTTTAGGAAAAAATGTGTATGAAAAAAGTGAAAAAGTGGGCCATGAGTCATTCTATTAAATATATGTGCATGGCTGTTAGTCAGAGGAATACCAATTAAACATAGTGCCCATACAACATAAGATATTATCAGATTATTATATATATTGCATATACATGCATACTTTGTACATGCGTCTTTTAAGGTTTCCATGTACCTTAGTTTATCATAATTAATATTTGTAATCTTTGTGTTTGTTAACTTTTATAACACTTCCAATATAAAATTTTATTTCCTGTCAATTATTATCAAAAATACTTACTTACAATTTACATTAATTATACAAAGAACAAGTGCCTCGCAAAGATCTGCCGCCCCGGGGTCTCGCAAAGTTCTGCCGCCCGGGGTCTATAAAATAAAATATCATTTTTTTCCCGGCGAAAATATTTTTTTATTTTTATTATATTATTATTTATTTATTTTATTAGTCTTGGAACTTGGTTTATTAGTTTAGTTTATTATATAGCCTTTAACCGTTGCAACGTTCAGTAATCCGCACGGTAACTGTCACAGCTACCTTACATTGCACATTATCTCCTGAACTATAAAAGTGATAAGTATGTAAATTACAAGCGTCTTGCGCGGGGTGTGCCCGTTGACTCATCTCTCAATTGCAAAAGATTCTAGATTCTGATTAGTCGGTTAATAGGTCCTGAGTCTTTTGTACTATTATTTGAAGCGAGTTTTTAAGAAGAGAATAAAAAATGTACTTGTAATTACTTATTCAAACAATTAAATAAATTTATGTGTGAATTTAACATAACCAATACTTTTTTTTTGTCCACAAACTGTCTAAAATAATTATTTAAAATTTATAAATACGCTGCTGGACCAAGCAAGCCTGGCTGTCACTTAAAAAATTATTCGCACAATTAGATTTACTAGCGGCGTATAAATGCAGTATATCATATTAATAAAATATTTATATTATTAAATTCAAGGTTTTGTAATTGCACAAGACTATTTAAATGTTGGTATAAATAGTCAATGTGCTATACTACCATATATAAGGCAGTGCCTTATTGTTAATCTGTTAAGAGTTCAAAAGCAATTTTAAAAGCTATTTACTTTAATGTAAGGATGTGTTAGTCTTACAAATGTGTGCTGTGTCTAATAAAATAAAGAAAGTACGTAAATACAGAGAAGCTCGTGCTAAAAACACATTACAGGGCCCGTAAATAGTTCATTCACCTATGTAAGTACTTACACTTGTGCATTTATAAATATTTGCATTATTTTTGTGGCTGTGTTGATTGATTGTTTTCATTTAGTTTCATTCAGTACAATAAACAAAGCAATTAGAAACCAAAAAGAATATACTGTGTTCAGTAGCGGATTTAATTAAAGGGGCACAAGCCGCACACCTGAGGTTCTGCATTATATATATTGACTTCGCCAAAAAGATAATTATTACAAGGTACAATTGACCCTTTAAAGGTCCTTTAAAATAGGACTGAACGTAATTGTGACTAATGAAATAATACAATTAATTTCACAAAGTGGAAATTAAAAAAAATATAGTCAAGAGCATAAAATTTCTTCTACGTTTGAGACCTCCACTGATCTAAATCTGTTACTAACTATGACTTAGATACGACCTAAAAATCTTGATATTGAAATAATGATGCTGTTTTTTTTTTACAAATTTACAATTCTTTTTTGAAAAGAAAATAAAACACTTGACAACTGCCAGGTAGAAATGAATCTTGAAATTAGATTTTATAAAGCTATCTTTGCAAGGCATTAGCTAGTTTTAAGCTTATTAATTTAGATTGGTGCAAAATTAAATGTAACCAAGCTGAATAACCTTGCAGGATTAGCTAGTACCAATTGGAAAACGCATGTATTTTACTCTTAAAATTAGCATACCAAATTTCATAGAACTCTTGGAAAATAAGCTACTAGATAGCTAATTTTAATGCTTAATTATTCGTTTAGAGTTGTGTTGTATATTATTGCCTTGTACACCAAGCATAAATAACGCTATTTTCAAGTTTCAAAACTGCACTCCAAGACAATTTTCTACCTGGGCTCCGCTTCGCGATATTCTTGAGTAAAAATTCTATACACACACATATATATACTCATATATATATATATATATATATATATATATATATATATATATATATATACTTTATATTGTATTACTATTTAACTTTCTGAAATATCTTTAAAGTAGAATCTTACTACAGCTCTTATCTTAAATCTTATTACCTGCTATTTATTCTCTATACATGTAACATCACTCTAAAATGAATCTCAAAGAACTTTGAACTTTGTGAATAACTTTAAAATAAGGTCATTTATTAAACCTTATTTTCCTACCATATCTATGTGAAACACCTACCTTCTGAACATAAGCCGATAATAAAGGTTTCATCTTATCTCAACTGTACATTAAAATCTTTATAACCACCCTCACATACGCGCTACGTAATGAACTTATCCCTACATTGTACAGCAACAAGTTTGTATATACTTAGTTAATCCAACCTTAAATAAAGGGTGACTATAAAGTATATGACTGTTTGCTATTTGAAAGTCAATAATAAGAAAAGTATTTCACTAAAATGTGTCTGGCGTAAATATATTTGTTTTATGTTTTAGGTTTAGAAAATTTGTAGTGTACATACTAAAAGATAAAACCAAAATTACAATTAATTTCGAAAATAAAATATGATATACTATTCTTGTAATTAATACAAAAACAATATGACATTACATTTTATTTTTCGTGTATCTTATCAACCTCATAGTATTTACAAATTATCTGATTAAGTATAAAAAATAATTTAAGATAATAAGCAGCTCTTTCTAAATTAGTTAAACAGTATGGTGTCCGACAGCGTTGCTGCTTGATTGCAGAAAAATATGTCTTCTGGCTCGATTTCTGAACCAGCGCTCCGATGGTTGTTGTCAATTCAATTCGATTATATGTTTTGTTTAATAAATATAATTTATTATTACCCTACTCTACTATGTTATATCATTTATTTAAAAATAACGAAAGCGGTATAATTCTTATGACCTTATAAGTAAATGATGGTGGTTACATCTCATCGTCAAATAATAATACAATATCTACTGATATTTTGCTAAATAATTACCTACACCACAGGAAAAACACAACATTGAAACAACAAATGATCCGATCGTGATTTAAAGAGATGAAGTAACCAACAATCTCGTATAAGATCGATCCAAATTGTTAAAATACTAAATCTAACTAAATGAAAAAGAAAACAGCTCTTATAGGAACATTTTAACAAACAAGTAATCTTAACAACTAAATTTACTGTAATTTGTAATAATGCTTGTGAATATTCCAACAGAATACGTTACGTTATGTTACGCTTGAACACATTTCCCAAAATTATATTAGCAATGTTTGCAATTAATGGAGTAATACATGTTCATTGTCGGACTGTGTACGTTGATGATCTAAACAGATACGTTGCTTAAGTTACCGGAACTGGATATACACAACAACAATAACAGTAAATAGGATAGATTATTGGGGTAATAACAGTATACAAGACATCAATAACTTCTATTAGGCAGACAAAGTAGATATCTTGTAAACACAAGTGTTACATTTAGGTTTAGATGTAAATATTTCGTATATTGTAAAGAATGTATTAACTATAATATCTTTACTATTAACGTAATGTATCTGTTTTGTACAAAATTTGTGTTAAAAATAGTTCACACGTAAAGTATCTGTAAATTTTTTTTAAAAAGAATAACAGTTAATTTTAACTTTTATTTTGTTCTATCAATTATTTACGTTAAGAATTTAGATACTTTTAGGTTATATAAACGTATCTAGTTTCCTTTAATGTATCTATATATAACATTTTATAAAACTGTCTACTATATATTAATAAATTCTTTTTACTTACCTTTAATATTCAATTCGTTCCCCTATTAAAAGTTGTCGATAGCTTTGAAGCAAGGATGACAAAAAGATGTTGATGTCGGATTCTCGGGGTCATCGTTTTTGAAGGGGAGATGGTCATTTTCTAGATAGGAACTTTTTAAAAGTTAGTTATCTAGGGAATATGGAACTTGTTTGTCGCATTCAATCTCTAATATTAAAGTCGCTTTAAGTAAAAGTGACATCTGGAAATTGAAAGTTAAGATTCTGAATTTTTTGATTTTATAGTATTATCAAGAGTGAGATAAATGTATGCGCAGTGACAGCTACTGTAACAACAAATAAGATCGACATATCTGTCTGATTCGTATGCTTTGATGTGTGTTACTTACCACTACTAGAGCGAAAACATTCATGTACGTACATGAATATACACTCTCAAAAAATTATTAAAGTATTAAAAAAAATTAATATCCAGGTATATTAACAGTGCCTTTCCAAAGAATTCTTTAACAAATACAGATCAAAACGTATCTAAAAAAAATTAATAATCGATTTATAATTTTAATACGTATTTATCTATTAAATTTGTATTAAAATAAAGAACATTTTTAACAGTATAGGTGTACATACCTTGCGCATGTGACGTCGTGTCATAAATGATGCTCTTTAAAGAAACATCGATGGACAATAGCACATTTCTATAACTAAATTATACAAATACCACTAAAATCCGTAGTCTTCCAACCCACTTCTCTTTTCTTCCATGTTTTATAAGATAAATTTAACGCGTTTACTGCGAGCTATGCATATGACGTCATTTTGGCGGTGAATTCGAAAAACAAAACAGATATTTTTTCAGAAACTCTATAATAGACAATTACAATGAAATAATTCAATATCTACTTTATTTCACATCGTTTTTTCGATTTGCAACAAACTTTTGCTATAATAAACATTTGGTTCTTGGAATATTTAAAATTTAAACAAACTCATAATATTATTATGATTTTATTTATATTTACATAATATCACTTACATGTATGAATGAATACATTAATAATGAATACATAAGTTATGTTGATACGCTTTGGGATACAATAATACATAATGTACACGTATGGTACTCTGACCTTACAAAACCCAATTCTGTTGCCAAACTAATTATTAATTAATATACAAATGTTTAATGAACTCTATTGTTGAGTACGTAATATCATTTATAGCTATAACAAACGTCATTGTTTATTTTGTATTGTGTCGTAGATTTCATAGTAAAATTATAAGCGAATACAATACATGAATAAATAAAATATTATAACATGCTGTTTTAAGTTTTGATATTGAATTTGTAGTCATATATTATCGTAGGTGGCATTAGTAGTTGTTTAACTAAAATTAGGTTAGAAATCGGAAATCTGTTCATATACGCCACATGCAAAATGTAAAAAATATTTAAAACAATACTTTTTTTCAGTATTCAAAAATCTTTCAAAATTTATCAAACCACATATTTTTTCAAAATAAATAAATGTACTATAATTTTTTATAACATTTTTTGAAGTTTATTGAAAGAGAAATTAGTGCTTAAATTTAAAAAAATATATTTATAACAAGCAAATAATTTTCTAGCAAATGTAGAACCAACTTCTTATATTGTCTGATTAAATCTCCAAAAGAAAAGAATACCTTTAAATTGAGGAAATCGCAAAGTTATTGAAATATATTTCTTCATACATCTTTAACTACTTTTATACTAATTATCATATAAATTCCGGCAGAAAAAATTAAATATCGCCGTTTCTAAAAACTGTGTGTTGTACCTAATAAAGACAAAATATAATTATTACGTAAAATAATAATTATAAATAATATTTGAAGAATTTAATATTTAAAAAAACTTTTTTATGCTCGGATTCAATCCTCGAACCAGCACTAAATTTTCTAAGTTTGATTGTTATCAAAATTAATTTCCTTATGTGTTCATAATTTAAAAAAAAACTTATGAGAAAGCAGGTTTTATAAGAACGAAGCAGTTATACTGCCAACACTGTAGGAGTTCACGGTGATAGGAATATGTAAGACTGTTTAGCGAGTATATAAATTTAATAATTAGTTTGATTTTCAACATAAAAAATAAAAAAATATAATAAAATACAAATATAATACTATTTAAAAAATTTAAACTAAATTTGCACTGAATTCAGTTGCAATAATGAACTACGCAGGTAGAAAACTGTCTTGCTATGCAAGGTTCACACTTGCTAACTTACTATAAGCTAATTTCAAGGTTCATTTTCTACCTGCGTAATATAAATACAATAAATATAAATATTTTTAGATATGTATAGATAATTACAGCGAATTACATACGATTTAAAGAATGTTTCTAGGTTAAGTTATTTTATTAATAGATGTATAACATTTCGTCAATACGCATAATAGGAAGGATGCTCCTGCTTTTAAAAAATCGGATAGAGTATCATTTATTTACATATGGAAGGTTAGGTTTAAATTATTTCAGAATGATAGACATGGTGGGCTTATGAACTCATTTTCTAGGATTCGTTTTTTTAAAGTTTTAATTGAAATATAATTTCACATATGTATATTTGTGTCTCTACTTTTTTAAAAATCGAAAAGTTGATGAAAATATAGCTATTTATAATAGTATTCTGCGTATGACGTCACAAAAGAACTGATATATCACGCACACGTACACTCATATGCTTTACACTCTGTTGTTATAAAAGATAGCAAATCATTGAATGTGGCATCATCCAGAGACTTTTTTAATAACGTTGGATCCTTTTAATGATTAAATTAATTAATGATAATTAATTTTGTGATTTATTAAAGAATGATTAGATAGTTGAGGTCTTGATTGCCAATTTTATCAATATATAATACAGTTTTACAGAAATAAGTCATGGTTCAAAAGCCCATTGTATATTGGAAGAAATTATTCATTTTTTAAATACATAATACTAATTACCCGTTTACAAAAATTATTTTGTATAAAAACAATACATGCTTGTGCTAAATTTAAATGTGTTGCATTTTCCTATTATGTTACTACATTAGTTAACAATATTTTCAATTTCTTATATAATTATCAGCCAATATTAAATCAATTTTAACATGCCAGCCTATATACAATTTGCATATAACAATATTTACTAATCTACAATCTTTTACGAAATTATCAAAGTTCGTAAATTCTTTTATTTATATCACAAAATAATATTACAATAAAAAAATAATTATTAGTTTAATATTGGCTTTCTAAATTTAGCTAATTTTTAATTTATTTATATAAATTTTAATATTAAAGGATAAAACCTTGCAAACTAGATCCATCCTTTCATTTACTCTTTACTAATTTTTTTAATAATTCAAATATTTCAAGAAATAACGTTTCGATCAATTTCAATTACTTATTACTTGATAAAATTATAAAGGATAAAACCCGCCCGCTAAACACAAAATATGGATATTAACTTAAGACATCTAATAAAAAACTTTTATGATACCAATAATCCGAAGAAGGTAATTTTATGGTTGTAAAGACAATTTTTGAAATGCATGTATTAAGTAAAGTGACTTGTTTAACAAACAATTTATTTTTTAATTATATTTCATTTTACGTGTGATTTATCTTACATCTATTTAACAAAAACCTTTGTACCTCGCAAATGAATCCGTTTTTAATTAAGTAACAATAAATTAATAATGATTTGGAGACTACCCAAATAACCGTGTTATATACCAACCCTTTTCAATGAATCAGGCATCTAAAACGAGGTGTTTCAGAACAAACTGTTCATTATTTATAATAAAATTTAATAAAACACCCACAAAACAATCATTTTTCATTAGTTTTGTTTCCGTCTTCCAGTGACTACAACTTTCACCTCAATCCGCCCTATTTTCTCCCCTATTTTATTAACTGACAACAACTTTGAATGCAATAGCTTGTTCTGAAACACCCTACTTTCTGATATTATATAACCTTCTCGCATGCTATATTTTATTTACAAAAAGTAATTCAATATAAGGTCTGTACAATCAGGAAATGAATGCCCGGTTCCTCTAATTGTAATATTCAAATAAATCTGTTGTTGTCTATAGGCGAGTTGTTGACCAAAATTATTTTCCTACGTTACAAGTTCATTCAGGTTATTAAAATACAATTTCCGTTAATTTTATACGACGTATGTGTATTCTAAATTTATACATATATATTACATTCTATATATTCGTAGCTTTGCATGATAAGTATTTTGTACATTAAGCTTTGAAGCTTTTCTTAGGTATAAAGAATAATTAAATATTTTCTACTGGAAATTGTTTGGTCGTTGTAGCCTCGAGTGGCATCGTATTTACAGCTGTATTATTTTCTTCTACGGAAATCTGAAAAGGAAAATATAATGACGTGTTAATTATAGGCAGTTGTAACGGATTTTATCGAATTTTTTCTATTAGTTTTACAACTATTAACCTTTTATGAGAATTTTCACCTATTGGGCAATGTTTTAGCATATAAATGTTTTGGCAAAAATTTAACCAAATTAAATTATACTATTTAAATTTGTGTCAAAATTGCAAGAGCAGAATCACGGTTATATATCAAAATTTCGTCAAAATTGAGTGATGTGATTATGATGTGATTGAGTGATAGATCTGGCAACGATGGTACGTTGCTGCTGATAAAAATAATGCCATTATAGTGATCAACCGCTATGAAGGCAATGTAATCAGCGCCTCTAGTCTATTTGTCAAATATGACGGAAACGCTGAAAAATGCTCATAGAAAAAATTGAGCAAACCTAACATGATATGTTTGGTATTATAAAACATGAAGAAATAATTGTAAATCAATATTAATTCACCATTTCCCAGGTAGAATATTGTCTTGCAATGCAGGTTTAATCTTGCTATCCTGTCACAAACTAATTTGAAAGTTCATTTTCAACTTTTTATATAGAAATTGTCTTGCAGTGATCAAGGTTCACACTTGCTAGCTTGCCATAAACTAATTACAAGGTTCATTTACTACCTGAAATATTTTATTATATTTATAATATACATTTTTTTCATATATTGAATGATATTGTATTCACTTTTCTTGAATGCTTATTTGTTTGTTTAAAACCAAATAACACAATTTTGGAGTATTACCAGTATTTAATTTCAGTACTTATATTCCAGACTTATATTACCTAAGGCAGTATACTCCACGATCTTAACATTAATCTTATTATACGAATAACATGATAATAACCTTGCCACACTAATAGTACACCTTTGACCAATATTAACATGTTTACTAAAGATTGGGTAGAATATCGCCAACATGTTCATTTACGCCAAATATCGCAAAGAAAACATATGATCAGAATCTAGCTGTGTTAAAGACCGTGGACAGAACAGACGTGTGAAAAGAAAATAGAATATATTTTAACAAATACATTTTTAAAAGGATCTAGTATTGTAATTAAAATTATCAAAGGACTTTTTTCGTGAATTTAGAAATTTCTTGAACTTGTTGAGAGCTAAATAATCCATTTTCTTGTAAATGTTTACTCAAATTTAGGACTTAAATATTCAAAGTACGCAGAGCTATAAAACCATTTTATGAAACGACAATTTCACCAAAGGCAGCTGCAAATTTTATTTTCGGGACGTTCAGTAATCTGATTAATACATTTTTAATTACATTAAAGGCAGTGTAACTCCTCAACAAATCAGGTATCTAATTATCTAATTTAATATTATGATCTGCTTATTCACCAATTTTCAATATCATTACCTAATGCAGTACTCTATCTAATTAGAAAGTTAAATTAAATTAAAATAGAAGTTTTTCTAAAATGTTCAAAATAAAACATTAAATAAATTAATTTATTGCTAAAGTTCGTACTATAATAAATAGTATTTAGGTAGAACAACGTTCGTCGAAAGACTGAACTAATATTTGTTAATTTTATACATAAAAAAACAAAAGTTCAATGTTGTTGATAAAATCAGGAAAGTTTTAACAAGTTCAAACTTTAATATAGAAAGTTTTGCATCAGTAAACAAATGTATAATATTACCATAATATTGTCTAAATTAATTATGGTATGTTTAGAAATGGTATCGCATTTTTTTATTAAATTAAATACATATATATATTTATGTTTATTTACGTGTAATAAATAATAATAAGAAATAATCCACAATTTGTATAGACTGAGTCTATAATATGTCAAGCGAACATATCTTTACAAGGTAGAAATTGTTTAACAAAGTTTCACACATGTTAGCTTGGCATAAACTACAGTTATGTTCAACTCAAACCAAAATTAGAGATCAGAAACAAAATTATCAACAAAGGTATATCATAAACCACAGTTAACTAACTATTGAAAAGTCGATTGTATGAGAGGTATATATACATTTCGTTATATAAATATAGGTGGAAATATAATAAGGCCATTAGTGTCTTATTCTAACTGCAATTTTCCATTTATTGTAAAATGAACCTTACGTATACCTGTCATAAGACTCATAAGTTTAATTCATTATCATCTAGACTGGATCAGACGACTTTAAATATAATACAGAGTAATGTGCTTATGGGGTTAGTCTGATTTACAATTTCTAGCGCTCCTATATTTTTATAAACTGAATTTTAAGACTTTTAAGTAATTTATAAGATCGGTGGAAGATGGAAAAGAAAATAACA
This sequence comes from Panorpa germanica, assembly GCA_963678705.1. Classification (NCBI taxonomy): domain Eukaryota; kingdom Metazoa; phylum Arthropoda; class Insecta; order Mecoptera; family Panorpidae; genus Panorpa; species Panorpa germanica. The sequence continues at coordinate 11,943,651 of OY783214.1, forward strand.
CTCCTAGAAAAATATTTCCTTTCCATTAGACGTTTTTAAAGAACTACTTTTGATAAAGTAAGTTTTCACTCATAACTTCATAGGCGAAGAATTCGTCTTCGTGTAAGGAGCGTCAAAATTGAAGTCAAAGAAAATTAACACTGTAGCAAAATTTAGATTAGATTATTACTGGATTAGAATTATTTTCAGCGTAAGATACAAAAAGAGCAAAACAAACTCCTGCTACCAAATGAGAATTTTGCTTATTTCTGAATGTTTGTGAACTACTAAGCTACCTGAGGCCGTAATACATTTAAAGGTTTAAAGGACCTACTAAGTTCCAGACGATTACTGAAGGATTTTGTTATTTACTTCAAGATTCGCCATAATACATAACACAAACAAATAATCCACAATTTTCCCAACAAAAAATCCAATAGGCTAAAGAAGTTTCACTTCAAATATAAATCTTGCGTTGTGCATGAAAAGTGAACATACCTGCCATCGTTTAAAGCGTTGTAAACGAAAAAAGCAATTCCTTTTGAAGCGCCATTTGTTTCGAGTTAAAACATAATTACAAAATCAAGGTCAACTTCACGCTGGTCACATTAAAGAAAGAATTTAGCAGTCTATTATTAAGAACAGCTTTAACTTACAATGTGCGCGTGGATTACGCAGGGTTGCTCTGGTCCATGGCCGTCCGTTTCGCTGTAACTTTCATCCTTCAACGATGTTGCTGGGGAAGCTGGGGAAGCTGGAGAAGCAGGAGAAGCTGGAGCCAGATTAACCGGAGATTGGATTTTATTAGTAAAAATATCCATTGTTTCCGGCTCTGATATACAGTTTAATATCTGTAAAAAAAATCTATTTTAAAATGTATCAAGGAACAAATGCAATTACTGTAATACGGGTGGGATAATACGATATTAGGATGTTATATATTATTTGGGAGATAATCTATTTTAGAGACATTTTTTTACATTTATATTTAAATTTGTAAATGATATTTTATAAAAGTCATTTGTTAAATCCACATCAAATAAAGTAAAAATGGTAAAGTTTTATTAGCTGGACTAGAAAAAGGAATTTAGTAAAGATATTTACATAATAAAATGATTGTCTTTTACATCCATTTAACTTAGCATATATACTACATAAGATTACTTTAATGCGTATTTCTAATACTCTTCCGATTGTTTTTATACAATCTAATAACATACACATAGACAAAATTTGTTTGTCTCACTCACACCTATTATAACCAAATGAGTCTACTTGTTAATTTTAATGTGTTATTATCCGTTATAAAATAATGATAGAATTATAAGAAACTAATATAACAGCAAACATAATCTTTAAATTATATACAGGAACTTACAACGATCTAAAATCTAGTCAATAAATCAATATTTTATAAGCATGTAAAATGTCGGTAATGCAGATGCCATAATTACCACTGTCACTATATTGTTGTAAGTACGCATATGTCGCACTTACCTTTTATTTTTAATGATATTAAATGTTAATTATGTAATAGAATTATATTATGTAAACAGTTTTTGTATTAGTATTAAGATCGTAAAGAATAATTATTTAAGTTTAGCGCTTATAAATATTGTCTCTGGTTTGTGGAGATTAATATTGATTTAATGCTGGTAATTCAGTATTGGCGTTCTGTGATGTGAAATAAATTATTATATATTAAATTGCACAAGACGCTGAAAGCCAGTCTTCTCCTGAGTCTCAAAGCAAGCATTACTATTCGCAACTTCGTACGTATTGAATAGTGAGCACATTTCAACTATTAATTAAATTATAACACTATAGAATTACATTTTGTTTTATATCTGTCATCTTCGTTAATCTAATAAAATACTATTGTAATTAAGTAAGCAGATATAATATTACAACGAATAAATGATATATTTTAATAAAAGTGTTTGTATTAATAGTAATAAAAAGATACTAATTGTTCAACCGTCGCATGTCGCAACGAGGTTACTTTAGACCGCTCAAGTATTCTCTAATTGCAACAATACACCGTCTGAACAAGAATCCTTATTAATCATCTTAAGAAAGATATTCGATTACTACTGTAATTGGTGTTGGAAGTCGTCAACTGAAGAATCTACTACCAGAAGCTAGCATCCCTGCAGAATGTACTAGTAAGCTGAGTAATCTCCTCCAGAACGACAATACGACACAATTTTACAACATTGGTGTCAGGTGGGGTCTCGAAGAGATATTCCTACACATAAATATCCAAGAGGTACGCCCAAAATTTTTTTCTATATATTCTACACCTGGATGCAGATCAATTATTCTGGATACCACTACGTCGATCGATTATTTCCAAGATTGCCGAAGAGTACGAGATAGAACGTCAATTCATCTGTATTTCACATAATTTTTCTACAAGTCCGGTGGATGTAAAACAACAGCCCGCTGAACCAGAAAAAAAAGAAATCTTTTGCCCCCAGCGAATGGATGGATGCTTCTAGAACAAATGGAATAATCTAAACTGATGTTAATCGTTTCCAGAACCCTGCACACAGCTGTACATAGATCAAAATCGAAAGTTTTTTTTGTTAAGTATAATAAGACAGTATCTTTTTATCTTGTATACAATTATTATCATAAATTGATAATTGTATTTTTTTCTATTAGTAGCATCCTTGTAATTCATTGAAGCTATTATTTTTTTAGTATTATATTCAATACTTTTGAATATTTGCTATAACCTATCTATTAGTAGCATCCTTGTAATTCATTGAAGCTATTATTTTTTTTTAGTATTATATTCAATACTTTTGAATATTTGCTATAACCTATCTATTAGTAGCATCCTTGTAATTCATTGAAGCTATTATTTTTTAGTATTATATTCAATACTTTTGAATATTTGTTATAAAATAACAATTTTGTAGCATCATTGTTCAATATTTTTAGTATTATATCCAATACTTTTGAATATCTACTATAATATTTCCTATAATTGTTTCTACAATTATATTAATTCATGTTTAATATTTTTAGAACATCTTTATGAACGAGAAAGAATTTTGAAAAGGAGAAGTAAAGAGCTGAAGCAGTTAGATAGCAGTCTGTTCAATCAGAGAGACTACCTTCCTGTTACAACTGCGGTGTCTGAGCCCCATCGGAAATTTCCAGTGAGTTACTGTTTTCGCTAACAATTTTTCCTTGTCAGAATCCTATTTTTCGGAGAGTCGTTTATTGGTACAAAATAATCTTTAGTCTGTATATTATATATAACTTTAATTAAGTACTATGGCACCGAACGTTCATTCACTCACACTAGTTGAGAATACAATCAATCTAATTAATGAGTTTTCAAAAAATCTAGAAGTCCAATCAACATCCTTAACAATAGTTGAATTAAAAATCAAAAACTTAGACAAAGCTTGGGTTAAATATAGTAGTATCGTAGAAGCATTGCTTCCAACTCTAAAAAATGAAGAAGCTTCGGCTATCGTTAGTAAGTCTATGGAAGTTGAAAGTATTTATGACGACACTCTTATTTACTTGTTGAATTATAAGCAAACATTTGAGAATGATACACATATTGTAGACGACTCAAAAAGTATAGATTCAATAAAAAATCTGAACTTAAGTCCAATGCAACTAACCGTTTTTGATGGAGAATATATTAATTGGCAAAGTTTTATGGAATTATTTACAAATTTAATTCGTAATAATAGTAAACTATCAAGCATTGAAAAAATGCATTATTTAAAGTTAAATTTGTCAGGAGAACCACTCAAACTCATAAAGAATTATCCTTTAACAAATGATAATTACGAAATTGTTTGGAACATCCTTTGTAAACGTTATGATAACAAGGTAGCACTTATTGAAACCTGTTTAAACAATTTAATAAACTACAATGTTATACGTTTAGAGTCCGAAATCAATATCAAAAAACTACTAGATGAAATTAATGAATCGATTAGAGCATTAACCGAATTGGGGATATATTCTAATCATTCAGATTTTATGTTAATACATATTTTAAAGACCAAATTAGATTTTAATTCGTCAAAGGAATGGGAAAACAGAAATAATTCTGAATTACCAACCTTAAATGAATTTACAGAGTTTCTGGAGAGACGGTGGCGCAATCTAGAAAGAAGAAGGCATATTAAAGTCAAAACATATCCAAGCGTTCCTAATTCTAATAGTAAACCAGTTTCAAGCAAGCAAATTCCTAATAAGGTCGAAACAAAAACTAAAAATTTGTTCTGTAACCATTGTAAGAAAAGTGGTCATACAGAAAAGTATTGTTTTATTAAGAAGGAAAATCTAGATACGGGTAACCCTATTGCTCAAGTTAATACTTGTAGGGAGGCCACAATTTTATCAGAACCTTCTACTTGTTGTGAAAGATCGAAACATCTTATATCTGATGGTTCTCAAGTATCTTTTACTAACAAGACACAACACAATTCAAATAATGAATTATGTTTTTTTTATGATTTTGATGAGATCAATACGGGTAATTTACAAAATAATAATGATATTCTAAGTTTTGACAGTAAAAATAAAAATGTTAAGGCTAAGCAAACAGTTGACACTATCCAATTCAAGATGGTCGCAGCCAAAGCTAAAACCGTATCATTTTTATTAGATACTGGTTCTCAAATCTCCTTGATTAAACAAAATATTTTAAATAACAATGTCAGAATTAATAATAAATCTAAAATTCTATTGAAGGGTATTTCTGAAGGCACGCCTTATACCTTAGGTTCACTGAAAACTTCTATAATTTTAGATAGTAATAAGTCGAAACAAACTTTACAGGTTGTGTCAGAAAATTTCCCCATTAAACACGATGGAATTATAGGGTTAGATATTTTACGGAAACTAAATGCAGTAATTAATCTAAAAATGAACAGAGTACAATTCTCAGAACGTGGCAAAGTAATTGAGCTCCCACTTATAAATATAAACAATATCGTTTTACCAGCACGTACGAGGAAGATAATTCCTATGTCAGGTTCTACAGTAGGAGTTTGTGTAGCCAGGGAATTGTTACCTGAAGTTTTTTTAGCTAATGCATTAATCAAGCCCGTCAAAAATATTTTCTATATTTCAATAATAAATTCTTCAATAAAAAATATAATACTTAGTAATTTCAAACCGAATATCATACCGATAGATCAATTTAGTATTTACCATTTTTCAAAATCAAGTCCTAACAACCGTAAGGAACTTTTATTAAACAATTTAAATCTTTCACATGTCAATTCAGAATTAGTAACAGAATTAATAGAAATCTGTGACAGCTTTAATGACATATTTTTTTTACCGGGAGACAAGTTATCTTGTACGAGCGCATTAAGTCATAAGATAAAGATTAATTCTTCTAAACCCGTTAACGTTAAACCGTATCGATTGCCCCATGCGCAAAAAGAGATTGTGGAAAAGCATATTCAGGAACTGTTGGTCAACAACATAATTGAAGAAAGCGACTCACCCTATAACGCACCTTTATTAGTAGTACCAAAAAAACCAGATGCGTTAGGTAATAAACAATTCCGCGTAGTAGTCGATTTCCGTAAACTTAACGAGCAGACAACAAGTGACGCCTATCCTTTGCCTCTTATACATGATATACTGGACCAACTTAGTGGTGCAAAATTTTTCTCTACCCTTGACTTAGCAAGCGGTTTTCACCAGGTCCCTATGCTTCCCGAAGATAAAGAGAAAACAGCATTTAGTGCGAACTTTAAACACTATCAATTTGTAAGAATGCCATTCGGACTTAAAGGAGCCCCCCCCATGTTTCAGAGACTTATGTCTCACGTTCTCACAGGTTTGCAAGGAATAGATTGCTTAATCTATCTGGACGATGTAGTCATTTTTGGAAAAAACATTTCTGAGCACAACCAAAGATTAAAAAACGTTTTTTCTAAATTACGGGAACATAATTTGAAGCTCCAACCATCCAAATGTAACTTTCTACATAAAGATTTGATTTATTTAGGTCACGTTATTAATGAAACAGGTATTCTACCAGATCCTTCTAAAGTAGAAGCAATAAAGAATTTCCCCATTCCAAACAGTCCTAAACAAATTAAAACATTTTTGGGTATGTCTGGTTATTATCGCCGACATATACCGCATTACGCAGAGATAGCCAAACCACTATATAATGCAGCAAACAGTAATGTTAAAGTATTAGAATGGTCAGACCAATGCGACGAATCATTTAAAACTTTAAAAAATAAATTAACCATATCACCTGTTTTGCAATACCCGGACTTTAGTAAAAATTTCGTTGTAACCACGGATGCAAGTAAATATGCTATAGGTGCAGTCCTTTCACAAGGTACTATTAAGGAAAGCCACCCAATAGCATATGCTTCAAGAACTCTAAATAAGGCACAACAAAATTACACAACTACTGAACGTGAGTTATTAGCAGTAGTATGGGCTGTGGCTCATTTTAGACCCTATCTCTATGGAAAGTTTTTTAGTATCGTAACAGACCATCAAGCCTTGACTTGGTTAATGAGTATTAAGGACCCGAGTTCTAGACTTATGCGTTGGCGGATAAAACTAGAGGAATATAATTACGAAGTAATATATAGACCAGGTAGTTCGATTCCACACGTAGATGCCCTAAGTCGTGTATACTCACTTCAGGTTGAAACAATGGATGTCACATACGAAAATTATTTAGAAATAATTAAAAATAAAATTATCATAAACAATAAAGTAATTGAACATGATAAAAGTTTATATGACGCACCGACGTCATTTTCATTAGTAGATTTTGTATCAAAAGATTTTAAAAATTCAATTGGAAATTCTCCTGAATTAATCAATAAATTTAGTAGTATCAATGCATTTCTAATACAAGAAAAAGAAGTATCAGAAATTGCATATGTTGAAATTGATACTAGATTTATTATCTGTTTAATAATTAAGGAATTTCATTTTAATCTACCAAATTATAAAGAAATATTTTTGGCATTAGTGAATCTGAAAAACTTTTGTACTTTACACAAAATTACTAACATAGCTATGAACAGGTTCGAGTCTGAACTAAGTAAATTAGATTTTGCCCAGTTACGAACTATGATCAGACATATCTTTGATAAAACAAATATAATAGTACACATTTATAATGACAATATACTTAAAATTAGTGACCCTGAGTTAATAAACAATGTAATTTCGGAATTTCATGTTAATCCCACAGCAGGCCACTTAGGAGTTTCTAAAACAATTAAACGATTAAAATCACACTTTAAATTTCCAAGTATGATTAGAAAAGTTAAAAATTTTATTAGACAATGTGTATCATGTCAAAAGAATAAAGTGTGCAAATTAAATAAATGCCCATTAACAATTACATCGACTTCGAAACATAGTTTCGAAAGGTTGGCTTTGGACATAGTATATCTTCCCAAGAAAGACGACAACGACAAATACAAATACTTACTAACAATACAGGATGACCTTACTAAATTTACGGAAGCTATTCCTATTATAAACCAGGAGGCAAATACTGTCGCGAAAGCATTAGTAACTAACGTTATTTGTAGGTACGGAGTTCCTAATATGATCTTAACAGACCAAGGAACAAATTTCATGTCAAAAATTTTTAAAGATATATGCAAATTGTTAAAAATTAAACAATTAAAAACAACAACATTTAGACCAGCAACCAACGGTGCCTTAGAAAGAGTTCATAGAACCCTTGCCGAGTATCTAAGGAATTTTTGTAAAAAGCAGGATGATTGGATAAATTGGATTCCCTATGCAATGTTCGTGTATAACACAACTCCGCATACAGCGACCGGTTTTACTCCTTTCGAACTAATTTATGGACATAAGGCAAATCTGCCTTCAATTTTTTATAAAGAACCAATTGAGGTAAATACTTATAATAATTTTATAGTAGAACTCAAACACAGGTTACAAGTAGCGAGGGAACTTGCTATAAATAACTTGGTTAAAAGCAAAGAAAAAACAAAATTATATTTTGATAAAAGGGTCAATTCTCTTTTCACACCTGAAGTAAACGAACTAGTTTTATTAAGAAATGAACAGTTACCAACTAAAGGACAGTCAAAAAAACTTTTACCCTTATACGTAGGACCGTATAAAGTTACTAAAATTATATCCCCTGTTAATACAGAAATACTAATTGGTAAAAAACATACGGTAGTTCATAATAATAGGTTGAAGAGATTTTGTACCAATGAATAAAAACTTGACGAATGAAATGGATTTTGTCAGGGATGATTGTTTTGTGGAGCAGTGTTAACTCTATACGATGGGATCAGAATCGTTGTCGACACTTTGCTTCTCTTTTTGTTTTTTTCTAGAATTGTAACTCGTATATTTTGTTTTTATACGTGTCCCTTTTTTTTTGAAAGGGGGTGTTGTGATATGTACGACATCTCCCCTATCACAATTTTTCCTTTTTCTTTTCCTTAGAGCAGAAACGCATATGTTTTGTTTTATATGCGTTCCTTTTCTTTGGTTGAGGAGTGTTGTAAGTACGCATATGTCGCACTTACCTTTTATTTTTAATGATATTAAATGTTAATTATGTAATAGAATTATATTATGTAAACAGTTTTTGTATTAGTATTAAGATCGTAAAGAATAATTATTTAAGTTTAGCGCTTATAAATATTGTCTCTGGTTTGTGGAGATTAATATTGATTTAATGCTGGTAATTCAGTATTGGCGTTCTGTGATGTGAAATAAATTATTATATATTAAATTGCACAAGACGCTGAAAGCCAGTCTTCTCCTGAGTCTCAAAGCAAGCATTACTATTCGCAACTTCGTACGTATTGAATAGTGAGCACATTTCAACTATTAATTAAATTATAACACTATAGAATTACATTTTGTTTTATATCTGTCATCTTCGTTAATCTAATAAAATACTATTGTAATTAAGTAAGCAGATATAATATTACAACGAATAAATGATATATTTTAATAAAAGTGTTTGTATTAATAGTAATAAAAAGATACTAATTGTTCAACCGTCGCATGTCGCAACGAGGTTACTTTAGACCGCTCAAGTATTCTCTAATTGCAACAATACACCGTCTGAACAAGAATCCTTATTAATCATCTTAAGAAAGATATTCGATTACTACTGTAATTGGTGTTGGAAGTCGTCAACTGAAGAATCTACTACCAGAAGCTAGCATCCCTGCAGAATGTACTAGTAAGCTGAGTAATCTCCTCCAGAACGACAATACGACACAATTTTACAACAATATTCTGGACAGTCAGTGTAAGACATTCTAAGAGTGAACTGCTGTTGAACTATTTGTCTAAGCTATATCCTTTTTCTGTTTATAAATAATCAAATTAATTCGCATAACAAGTGTTACATATCATGATAATAACCGTGTTAATTAATTTATGCTAATATTTGGTGAAAACGAAGTTTCTAGTGACTGTTGTACTTTATTGTACTGAACAGTAAAAATCAAACCTCATTTTTGGCATAAAATAAATTACTTTTAAATAATACTGTCAGTAAATTATAAAACTGTTGTTAATTTAAACTAAATTATATAACTTGTTTGTCTTTTCAAATTATAAAAGTGTAAATTAAAATTAATATGTTTTGACATTATTTTAACCTCACTTTTAAAACTCTGTGTGTATTTCATATAATAATTCAGACTGTGTTTCGTGCGGTGTTATTTAGGAACAATGTGCAAACCTATGTATACAATGAAGGTGTTGTTTAAAAAGTAAGATCATTTACTGTTTAAATAAATGGTAATAATTACGATTGTCTTAACTAGTCTAAATAAATATGGTTATATGACAACAACCTGGTGGTTGACCAGTTGATTTAAGATCAAGATCAGCATACGAATATGAGCATTTGACACTAATGTGTTTATATTGTTGCAGGGACTGCAGAACTTCTGGTGCTACGGGACTGACTCCTGGTGCTGAGAGACACCAAGGTCATCGTGTTTATGGTGAGTCCATTTACTTTACTGTTTCTGTGATGTTGTTTTTATTTTGACATCTGCCCAAGTGTCTTGTGTTTTTATAAGATGTAAAACTATGATAAATAGTATCCATTTTTCGTGGTTGTATTTGTAGCTTTGAAATAAATATAGTTCAGGTAATCGTTAAACATACTTACATGTAATTAGTAAAAAATATTCAATTATACATCAAACTTTAGTAGGTTTCATTTACAAAATATAATTATGTATTTGTTTGTCAAATTTTGGAGGAAGGTACGGTTTATAAAAGTATATATTTAATAATATACCATACTCACTAATACTAACATTAATATAAAATTAATTTTCTTGCTATACGAGTATGTTTCTGTCTATTTCAAACAAAGCATTATAATTTTACAAAGCAGTGTTCTGCCAACATTTTTCATCACTAAAGAGTGTTCTTGGTGTTTCCACCACATATTTGCAGAAAGTACTTCTTGGAACAAGTATAAAAAGTCCTGTTTCTGCAATGAATTCTGTGTTCCTAATTTAATTCAGCTATTTTTTTCTCTTGGTTTGTAAAATACACATTGCTTAAGTTTTAGAGTTACCCACAACATTTCAAATGACATCAAATTAAAGGGGATAGACCTGAGTCAACTTTTGTAGGTTATGAAATGAGTTGAAATAAATAGTTAAGGCTGCACGTGTTTTAAAGCTACGTTGATATATATTATGTTATATTTATTTTGCATCAACTATAGATTAATTAGTATATATTATATATTAATAAATAAATAGTATATATTTAAAAGATAAAACAAATAATATATTAGTACAATTATATAACAATACATTCACTATAAAGTTATATATAAATTAATTAGTTGTATGAAATTAATTAAATAATAACTATATTTGATATTTATTTTGTATTAGTAACTGAATTTTATTTACAATTACATTTATTTAATGTAAATATAATGAAGCTGTACCTTCAAAAGCATTTGCAATTTATATTAATGACGCTTAGTAGTTGTGTGTAGCCGTGGCCTCTTAATTACTGTTTGTATACCGGACTTTATTATTATCACATATCGCAAAACGTCAGGTAGACTTTTCTTATCTATCTCAACGGGAAAACAAAAGAGCTGCTGGTTTGCTTTTATACGAAACCGAACATGAACAATCACTGCTATCTTAATGTTTATAGAAGTGTTGTTGAATAGAATACGTAGTATAATCAGTGATGTCCAACACAATTTATTTAGAGGAATTGAAAAATGAAATTAATTGTTTTTATGCTGATGTGTTAAGCAGCTGGTTGTCCTGCTTTGAGTTAAAATGTGGTGTGTAGGTCTTCGGGGTAGTTACGCTTTAGACTACTATTTTTAGGATTTGAATTAAGGTATAGCTAACGCCTAACGCTAGTGTTCCTGAACTCTTCTTTGACGCTCGTCACTTTTAAATTACGGCGGATTATTTCGTTACGAAATTGTTAATGATTAATTGGTTAATGATAAATGCTTAGGATAAGGGTTATTTGTAATGCGTATTAGTGTTTAATTTTAAGTAATAAGAATAAGGTATAAAAGTTTAGCGGTTCTTAAATCATTCTCTTCCAGGGTAAAGATGTGTTATTGTGGGTACAGAAATATATAATATTTTAATAAAATAATCCTTTCAGTTTTTGAATGTAAGAACTAGACAAAATAAAATTGAATTAATTTAGTCTCCTGGTTTTAACTTTGTTAGAATAAAAATGTTATTTTTACGCGTAGAAAACTACAAAAAGAGATTTTTAATTCACCAGTGTACACAACTCGCAAAAAGTGTATGATTTTTTTTTACAGTTCATTTCATATGACAACAGATAATGATAAATATGTTAGATTTTTAGTTTTTAAAGCTTTTACAGTGGATTAGTACTTTACATGGTTGTGGTAATGCGTTTAAAATATTTACCATTAATACAAAGTAATAATTTAACATCAGCTTATACATATATAGCATCTTAGTATATTAAAGTTTCAAAATCAGAATTTATTTTTTCTAATTAATAAAGTTTATATTGAAATAAAAAATAATAAATCAACAGTATTTTCCAACATCATTATTCATAAAGTAATATTATTCAATGAATTTAACAAAAAAGTTACTTTTATGCGATGTATTTTCCTCGTTTTAATTTAAAAACTAATCAGCCGTTAAAAACATATACTGTAAGTTAAATAAAATTATAATAAAAGCCATATCTGTCTGATAACTTCAGATCGTAATTTAATGAAGCTTGATTTATTTTTAAAAATAATACTCGTGTTGAATAATAGTTTGTGAAATATGGTTTGCGAATACAGCGGCATTAAGCACGGGTTAAAATGAATTCATTAGCCTTTCACAACAAACAATGAATTATTAGAATAATTGAAAAACATGAACTATAAATAAAAGTAGAAAGTTTTGAATTGAGCCGAAAATAACAATTTTCCAGTCGTTTTGTTACACAGGGTTTGCTACAATAAATATTATATTTGTGTTCTATGTGGAAAATATGGCTATATATAAACTACGTATTGTAGATTTTTGAGCAGAGATAGATATGAAAATATTAAAGCTGGGAATGAGGTTTTTAGAAAATAAAGTAGTAGGTATAAACAGTTTTATAATGAATATTAAAAAAAATAATTAAATTAGTACATCTCTTGCATGGAGCTCTTAAATCTTCATATTGGGACGGATGAATTACACCGGTATTAGAATAATATGGCCTTCCACAAACGGGTTGACTGGTTTGTAACGCCATTCTTAAACTGGTTGAGAATGGAATTGTGTTGCTACCTTGATTGTATGTATATATACACAGTCAAGCTACGAACACAGCTCCATTCTCAACCGTTTTGGGAATCGTATTGCAAACTAGTCGACCCGTGTGCGGACGGGCTAAGAAAGAAGCGTCTAAGAGGCGACTGGTTGCAAACCTTAGTCTCGAATCTGCCCGAACCGAATGTGATTACAACTGTGTTGTTAGTAAAAGAACGAACGTGTTTACGAGTGAGGGTCAAATATTTTTAAAATTGATGACGTCTTAAAATACGTCACTATACTTTTTCACCGCTGTATATTATAAGTGAGATGGAAAATTTTGCATACAAAATACCACTTTAGTTTCTTTAAATATAGCGACTTTATTCGAGCGGTGAAAAAATTAAATATTTCCACCGCTGAAAAAATAATTTCGATTTTTTGAAAAGTTACAGAATAAGGCCCTTTATTTTAACAATTTTAAATTTTGTTAAAATAACATTGATTTCATTTCGATTTCTCCTTAAAACAATAAATTATATTTTTTCTGTGTGTTAATAAAACATGCAGTACTCATGAGTATTTTTTATACGAATTAATTGAACCCATGAACCGAACCGACCCATCTCTACGAATTAAAACAACATAGTCCTTTGACACTGGAAGTACAATACCACTTCAGTAAATTCCAAAGGGAATATCCTTGTCGTAATATATCTGTGTTAGACTGTCGGAGGATAATACTCGTGCAAGTTAAACAATATAATAATAACTAAATGTAAACGGTAAACCTTAACCGAAAACCGTAAACGTAAATGTAATTGCACGTGTAACGGTGTAACCTACCTCTGGTTCAGGTGTGTTGGCATTTGAAGAAGACTCTATGGTACCATTATTGGACGTCTCCCCGGACATCTCACTCCCACTGTTTGTATTATTGTTCTTTGGCACGCCAAGTTCATAGAGATTAATCAGATGTGCTGTCTGCGCATGCACCATCAAGTCCCATGCGTTGTGGAACACTTCTTTGCAAAGAATACAGAGTAATGTTGTATTGTTGTTGTTACCGTTTGTTGAATCTAGTTAATCAAATAAATGTATTCATTAATTGTGTATTTAGAAGTCAAAATCACTTGCTATCACTTCTTTTTTTCCCTCTCTCTTTCACACACATACACACAATATATTTACAGCTACAAAAACATGTCTTTACTCTTTAGCAGACATAACAACAAGAGAGAATGATTCGAGAATTGCTAGGCTTTTAAACACTATTGGAAATACCTTCCACTTAAATTAATCAGTAATCCCGGTTAGACAAAAATGCTTATCCTATGCAATCCTAGACATAAGTCTGCCAACATTCATCGGTGGTGTTTCTATCACTGTCTAAATTCTTTAATCCTTACATGGAAATATTACTTGTTTATAATAAATCCTTAATTCTTAATTCTTTAGGCCCTACTCAATGATAAATATTTAAACAAATATAAAACGAATCATGAAAGAGCAAAGTTCACTAACGGATACTAACTAAAAACTAAAGGATAGTTATAATAAAATTTCAATTTATAACTACTTAATAACTAATCATTAATACATATATATATATATATATGTATATATTCATACACACTAAGAAACTCATACACGATTCAATCAAGTGACAATAGGTGTGTTCGCGTTAACTCCATTTTCTACTGTTTGTGTTGAAAACTGTACATTATTGCGTCCGCGTTGTAAAAGTTTGTTTAAGTAGTTTAACTTTAATTAGTTTAGGAAGTAACTGTACCTTTTATAGTTATTTTTTGGGAGGAGTTAATAATGTAGTCAGAAAGTTCAGTATTTATCTTTTGAAAAATATAAATTCAGAAATTTCTTTAGTAATTCTTAAAGTTCCGTTGTACCAGTACAGTCTATTTTTCGTGTAGTTTAATTTCTAGTTAGTTGATAAAATTTATAAGAAACACATTTCTCAATAAGTTCGTAGGGTGACATATAGATGGCACCACTATTGACAAATCAATAAATTTTGGAATATTCCAAGCATTAGTTTACGAGTTAATTAGAAAATCGTAATTTTGTGTATTAAGGGAGGGGGGTAAGGTTTTAATTATTTTTATTTATTTATATTATTAGTTTAACATATTTAGTTTATTGTGTAAAAATTTGAAGTCGGAGATATAGAGTTTTAAGTCTTCTTGAAACTTTTAAATGCGGTTTCTCACACATAGCTTTTTCAGAGTCGGTGCCCTCTTTAGCTCAAAATCTACTGGACCGATTCTTTTGAAATTTTGTACACTCTTTTTTTACATAAATGCCGAGGTACCGTTGTCGAGTTTTTTTTTATTTTATAATTTTAACGTATTTTAAAATAATAAAGTTTCTGATTTTTTCATGAAAAATCGATATTTTGACTTTTAAGTGCAGTAAAAAATTGAAAAATCAATAAGAAAATAAAAGCTCGACAGCGTTACCTACAGAAACTTATCAACTAATGAGATCATTTTGGTTTTTCGATTTCAGAAAATGAGTGGCACCGCAATGTTACTTTTTTTTGTAACGTCTTCGGAGATTCGCTGTCAATGCCTCTTTTCTTGCCATTTATTTATGAAAACTTTACAAAGTATTCTTCAAATGTTATTTTATCATGTAGTAATTATAGAAAAAATTATATATTAACTATGTCGTCAAAATACATTATCGAAAATATGCTTTTTCTTGTTTTGGCCTTACTACCCCCTTAACTACTGTAACTCGTAAGCTTATGGTTGGAATGTCATGAAATTTTAAGACATATCGTTTGAAGGTTGATAGTACCTAAAAATAATATGGATTTATCAATAGTGGCGCCATGATATCACTCATGGACTCATATATTAAAATTAAAACTAAATTTAAAATTAATCTATACTTAAAAAACTCAAATAAAAATCATTGCGTAAGTAATGATACAAGTGCAATGACTTACTTGCTGTTTCTTGAGCAGTCTCACACTTACATGTAAAGCGCAGTTTGCAATAAGTTTTCTTGTGTTCAATCAAATCTGATATATTCGTTAATATCTCACGGCAGTTTCCACATATTAATATGTCGGGATTACCTGTAATAAAGTGCACACATAACACGTTTTAATAGAATGTTAAGCCGGAATATCAGAATACGTGGAGGTATTAAAAGTGAATGGATTTTCAAATATTCTAGAAAATATTGTATAAACACATATAAATCTCTAAAGCTTTAAGGGGGTACACTACCTTTATCCATAATATCGTAAAATTTAGAGGATCGATAAAAATAGGTAAAATATGTGCTACCAAGGTTTCATAGTTTTTTTTTTCATTACATTTAGCTTAATTTTCCTAAATAACTTTAACTACGAAATTTTTTTGAAACAATTAAAATTTTACGAAATTTTACGGTTATTTACGAAAATAATTAAATTACAATAATTAAGGTATACTAAACGAGGGTTATGTTCCGGTAACGTTGTAAATAGCAGATCGTGAAGAAAATTCAAAATTAAAGATCGTACTCTAAGAAAAGAATAATGTTAAGCCAAGGTTTAGACCATCATATATTTCTTTTGAGAACATTGCCTAAAGCCTCATTCCCACTTACTGTTTTGATATTTAATTTACTGTTTTTACCTAATATTTTAATCTACATTTCGGGTTTTCAGAATAGGCATTCCTTTCACATTCGTGTTTTAATTTGACTTTAGTTAATTTAGTTTTTGCAAATGCGTCTTTAGTAATATAAATTTTGACAGTTCGATTGTTGGACAAAATTGAAGGTGAAATAATTAAAATTACTGTTTTAATAACAATTAGTAATAGAAATTGTTTTCTCTTCTATATTTTTCAAAAACTGTCATTGAACTTCTTTTAAAAGTAAATCCTACTGCATTTTGACAGGTTGTCACATTTTGGGGGTTATAATATAATATAGTTCTTCTTAATTTAATAATTTTAATTTAAAACATTGGACCTTGTAAGGTTCTAAAAAAATTAAGAAAACTTAAAAAATAAATTAAATTAAAAATGGTACTGTGAATGACTACGCGTATTGCCATATGCTAAACAATATAAATTAAATACAAAATTAAATTAGAGCAGTGAGTGGGAATGATACTTAATACATTATTACTTTTTAAAAATATGTAATTTGAATAGAATTAATACGAATTAATTTTAGGTTATTATAATTTTTACAGGTTATTTAACTGGGAATTTAAAAATATATCTTCAAATGTACACTTTCGATAAATGTTCATGAAGTTTTTGTATTCGCTGTTTTGTACGTCTTCTACCTCCTTAAGCAGCTTATTTAATTATGAAACAAACAACTGATTTGACGGTGATTGTACCATAGTTTTATTAAATTCTATATGCAGGTATATTCGTATACACATTCAAAATATAATTTGATCGTGCGGAATGGTGTTTTGCACTTTGCTTATTCACCCCTATAGTAATATTATGACTTAGGGTGTAACCCCTGTCTGTATGCTGTAGGTTTGAATCACCCTTTAAAATCCAAGAGAGGAAACACTCAACTTTGTCTATGCAACACGATTTCATAACCAGATTTTACACCCCAAGTAATCACCGACAGCACACCGTCGCCGTCGCCGTCGTGACGCTCTGTGTAACTTGTAACTTTCATATAATTACTCTGCGATTTGTTATTTACGGGTAGTAAATACTATTGTTTACATTTTATGAAATTATACTACAATTGCCAACTCACACAATTAATTCTATATAACCTATGAGTATTTCTGCACGTGATAGGTAAGCTATAGTAACTGACATGTTGCATAATGGATTGCACAGCCTGCTTCTTCACTACAAACATTTTTTCGTATTATAGTAATATCGAATAGCCTGATTACAATTTGAGTAAGATTTTTCGAAGCACGTTCTAAAGCACAGGTTGAAAATATATGTGGGTACGTTCAGGAAAAGAAATTTCGTATTTTAAAGCTATGGGGTGGGGTAATGAATTTTTGCTTCTGAATCTTTTGCTTCCGTTTTTGAAAATGTATTCGAAACGGATACTTTTTTCTTTTTGTTATCCATAAGTCACCCTATATCGCCCAAATTTCGATTCCTGTACTAGGTCGAGTTATAGAATATCGTTCTAAAATTTTTATACGCTTTGGATACAAATTGTTTTGTTGCATACTTGTTGAAACTTAATTCAAAGTTATATAAAATGCTTTTTGAATTAAAAACTATCAAAAAGGTAATCTTCTCTAATATTTTTATATTTTAGTTTAATTTTTTTTCTTTTCATTGCAACTGTTTACTTGAAAGATTTGGCAAAGTGTAATGGCTTATTAGTTGATTTATACCACAGTTAAAAGTATAATTTTAATATTTAGTTGAGATAGAAACCTCACAATGGACTATTGAATTAATTTTGTAGAGATCAGTTTTTTATATTTTTTATTGAAGTATATGTATTGTATTGGGTGATATATAGCTATTAACAATTTGAATTACTGTCGACTAATAGGTATTCTATTGTATTTTTCTATTTTAATAGCTTTCATAATATCTAAACTTTATGTGTCGTACGAGCCAGTTGTAAATAGTAAATGACGTTCTACTGATATTGACATGCATCTCTTTTACACTTAATTTTATAAGAGAGATAGAAATTCATAAAAGAAAAGAGAGTAGGAATCAGATGTGACGTCGTAGAACAAACAAGTTTTTAAAACTTTATTCCTTTTGAATAGAACTATATATAGAAATATATAGCTTTATAGAAATTTGGACATCGATATTATTAAATTTTAATTTTATTTATAATATAATTCTTTCGTTATTTGATTCTTTCGTGAAAATTGATAAAGACAATTAAACCTATAGTATGGTGTTTCTACACAAGTATTTTCATAGACTCTCGAAACAATATACGAAAAGCTGTGATGGATTACATTAGGTGGGGGCCTGGGCAATAAGTTTTGTCCTGACTTCGCTTCTGATAAAAAGTATTACATTATATAGAAATGTCTATAATGCTGATGAACATTATGAAACTATTTGTTTCAGAAGAATATGCAATTGTTCTGTAATACTGTAAATGATACACAATTAGCTAAGATCTCCGAGTGCTAGAGCTACATTTACCAGGGCCTTTATTTATAGTTTATTAATAATGCTGAGTTATACAATATAATGACTTCTACCAGTTCATATACAATAAATAAAGTACTGTCGGATAATTATTTGAAATGGTAGATAGAAATAGTAATTACGTTGGATTAAGCTTACGACCGTTATCCGTATTCAAGTATAAGCATAAGTATAGATCACTGGTTCTAAAATTGTTTTGGTGGAGTACCTTAGTAACTTTTGTTATATATTTATATAAGTATAAGTTTAGAATCACTGGTCTAGATTGTGTTGGCAATGCACTACTTACTGTAAGTCTGGCAATGGTCGTTTATTCCCAGAGACATTTGTGGTTTGCGGTTTCGCATGGCCGTTGTGAAGTTTCTAGACTTCTGTTGAAGTCTGGCCTTTTTAAGGGGATTCCCAAGTCTTGGTAGTGTTGGTGAGAGATCCGTTGCAAAGGGTGTATACGCCAATGTGTAGTAACTGTAAAATAAAAGTTTGAAAATGTTAAAAAGAAACATCTACGTACTGTGTAATTACAATACTAGATTTAGTGAATATAAAGTAGTAAACATTACACATAGGCCCTCCGCACACGAATCGACTGATTACAAACTAGTTGAACCGTGTTTCGTGATTCTATAGACTTTTTAACAATAGCATAATAGGGGATATTATTGTGTCGTATTTGTATGTATGTATTTAAATATTTTTGAATAGTATTTGTGCACATCTCTGTTCATGATATCACCATCAAAAGCATGCCTTGCGACCGAGAAACAGAGACTTAATTTACTTTCTAATAATTTTTATCTTTAATTATCTTTCTTTAATTTTATTTTGCTGATATATATCATATTTATAAAAGTTGAAGCAAAACTTTGCTAGTACTCTTACAGTAGTATCAGTGTTTAAACGTAACTCCTAATTGTTAGAATGTGTACGAAACTATTCCATGAAGCGAAGTAGTACAACATCAATTACATTTAAAACTAAAGCGCACTGTTTCAAGTCAAACTTTGATAGATGTAATCTGGTATGCAAAGTAATTTGACGACGAGAACTTTGGATATGCATATAATTATAATTACTATATAAATTATGAAAGTTCAGACTGCATATAACTGTTTAAATACTTAAAAAGCTGACATTTTGTATAGAGTATGCTAAGGCTAGAGTAATATATAGTAGAGTAAAACAAGTAAATCTTTAAATTATTTTTTGAATTGTTTTCATTAAAATAATACAAAACTAATATTCGTCATATAATATATATCACTGCAAAAATAACATAGTGTATATGCATAGTATGAGAACAAATGAGAAAGCTATATAATTTTAGTTTTAAAATGTCAATTTCTGACTTCTAAAGGTCTTTGGGTATTGTAAGTTATCAACATTCAAAAGATAACATCAAAGAAATCGAAGTTACATTGACCGATTTCTCAATAACGCACTGTTGTCGTCCTATAGATCTTGTATAATTTCTCGTAGTATAATTCTGTCCGATATTTAAAAAAAAATTATTGCAAGAGTGAAATTTCAGGTCTAATATTAATTATAATTATAAAAAACGAAGTGCCCTGTTTTGTAACTTTTTGTAAGGAATTGGACTAGTTATCATGTTGGATATATGACATTGTTTAAAGAAAGTCATATTTCGAAAGAAAAATTATTTTCCGCCGCGAAAAAGAATAATATTTTCGCTGCGAAAAAAAAAAATATTTTCAATTTTAATTCACTTGCTAATTTATATACAGGGTGTTTGGTAGGAAGGTGCAAAGCCTTAAGGGGATGATAGTTGAGACCTTGCTACACCAAACACCCTGCATATTTATATAAACAGTTCTCCATTACTCACCAGTCATGTCCAGTTTCGTTGAGTTTTGCTCTTTTTCTGCTGCTTTGATGAGGTTTAGGATCTGTTACTAAGTTAACATCTGAAAATAAAAACGAATTATGTAGCACCCATCTTCGAGCTTACTAATAAAGAATAATAACAAGTTCTTAGACAAATAATACGAAATTTATGTATGTATATACATATCTTTTTTAAATTTATGAAAGTAACTTTTAATGTTTATTTTATGTAAACTATAACACTAGTTAATGTGTCTGAATTGAAGTATTACGTAACTGCGTTCACTGGATATTTATTTTATATTTTGGAATTAAGATTAAGAGATTTGAACGCTAGTATGATGGATGCAAACTTTTTGTAATTTAAAATTTTTTATCACTAATATTATTTCACAAACTAATTAATTAGAAGTGTAAGTCCTTAATTTGAACTTTGAATTAATTGCAGCAAGTTAATTTATTACTTTAAATTGCAGTAATTAGTCAAGTCTTAATTTCACAGCTTGAGGTACAAGAGTCAAATATATTTCATAATATTCTTTTTATTAGACTCATTTGTCATTGTAGGAATTCGTACTTTATTTGGTATTACTGAATTCTGAATTTACTTTAGATGACATGAAAATAGGGAAAAAATTCTAAATATAATGTATCCCTTTCTAAATAGTAATGCATCACTCAATAACTTTATAGAATGGCATATAAATGGCGGCACTATTAACTAATTCATATTATTTTGATAGTACCAACCTTCAATCGATATGTGTCATAATTTTATGCTATTACGAAAATACCACGCGGTCCTGCAATATAAATTGCAATATTTTTACAATATATTGATTATAGTCTTATTGGAGTTTTTTCCACTAACTATTATTAGAGAATCCTCTATTTGTTAAGGAATGCTTCTATAATAACGGTTAGAATATGTACCATAATGAGTAAAGACATAATCCTTATATTACGTTACGAGTTGATAACTGTATATACTTATATCTATGTATTTCCGGTGTATTTAGGTATTCGCTTATTCAGTTACATTTTTAATTACTTCTCTATGTTCAAACAAATCTACTCATACTATACACAGTCGCACTGTTTTAAAATTACCATCACGTAAGTTAAAGCAGTCGTGTAAACACGTTTCCTAGTTGTACATGCTTTTCTAATTAGTTTTAAAGTACAGTACATCAATATGCGCTCAAGGCAGGCTTAGCATCACGGCAGGACCGAACCGCCGATCCGCAAGAATTTCCAAATGTTAGCTCTTAATAAGACTATTATTTTGTATCTTTAACTTTAACCATATGCGATTTTAAACCCCTATATTCTCTAAATTACCATACTTATGCCCGCTTTAAGGTATAGGACTTATTTTGCAATTTATTTAAGGTGTGTTGATAGCTTTACGTAAATTTAAGTTGCGAATTTTGTAAAAATAGTTCTTTGCAAAGTCGGCTAGTCCATTAATAATGAATTTTCTTGAACAATGACATTTTATATTGATTTTTGCTAACAATCAAACTGACCTATTGTTTTAATTTAAAGTGTAGTTTTAATTTTATATTTTAGTTTTTTAGTTCTTTACTTCTATGGTGGCATATTTTCTGGTGTTGAAGTCTCATTTATGTTAACTATATCATTGCCCAATAAATTTATGTGTATGCAGCACAAAATTAATTAAATTTGATTACAACCAAATCCAAAAAATATAGTGCTAATCCGGGGATTGAATCAAAAGACATGGAATTCTGGTGACTTGAAGTGTTTTAGTTTTTACTTTGTTTAGAGCGCGTGCGTTGTGTTAGAGCAATATACTTTATTTGATATTTAATAAACTTGTTTATATCTTTCACAAACCGAAAAATAATTTTACTTTGAGAGAGAGACAAAAAGGAACACTGCCCTGTCATGTTTAGTTTAGGAAAGTTTAGAGTTAGCATACTTATAAAAGTAAAATAAACCTAAAACATTTGCAGGAAATGATTACACATATTCCCATATACTATGCTATTCTTGCAACAAAAATTAAGTTAAAACTATTCTATAGGGTGATACTTAAAGTTGATTTTGTTGTTAATATAAAAAACAATTATTGCAATAAATTCAAGTGACAGTACTACAATTATCATAACTCTCATCAATAGACAGTGCAGTAAGACTAAATTTAAATACTAACACAAGGCAAAAGTCTGTGTTTAGGAGTAGTTAAACTTCCGCCCGTCCTAAATGCCTCCCTGTTATTTTTAACAGGCAATTTCTCTGTTTACTTTATATTGTATGTAATCGTCTTATACTCGTATTATAAATACAGATAATATCCAATATCCGCATTTATTTTTTAGTAAATTAAATAAAGAGGATTAGGTATTATAACTTTTTGCTTTACAAAATGTAATATACTTTTATCACGTGAAAACACTCTTCGCAATTTAAAAAGTTATTAAAGTTTGATCAATTCATTTAGAAAGTTCAACACACCAATGTAATTACATTATAATCTGAAATATTAATACAAAATGACATTATTCTTCTTGGCTACAGTCCACACAAGCTGGTAGAAGGTATTAAGAGATATGTATCAGTATCGTATCACCAGTAACAGCAGGTGGAAGGACCACACTAGATTGGGGTAAGAATCGAGACTGAATATATGAGACATCTAGAAGGAACGGGGTGTAAGTCAGAACAATTTTTTTTTGTGGAAACTAGTGTAAACGATAATTTTCAATAATTGGCACAATTTAGTAACTTTGTATGTTGTCATGCTCTGCGCTTATATCTATTCACTAATGTAGAAAATTGTCTTGCAGTGTGAGATTCACACTTGCCACACTCACACAGTTTGCCACAAGCTAAGGTTCATTCTAACGTTCATTTTCTACTTCTCATATAGAAATTGTCGTAAAGTGCAAGGATTCCATATTTATCTAATTCTTTGAAAGTAGTGTAGCGCGTATATCATTCTAAACAAATTTTTTAAAATGTTTTTATAGACAGTTTAATTTACTTAGGTTTTTCTTTTCGTTTTCCGTGAGTGTTTATAAGCGCTGTCTGAAATTCATTATAATAAATAAATATATGTGTATTTTAAGCAGTTTAACACGTAGTAGCTCGCGTGCGTAAAATACTTATTTAAATGACGCCATTACCTTCAGTGAACGTTGGGAACTGGTACATGGAATTATTACAGTGCATAAAATATCCTGGCACCTTCCAGTAAATGGTAACAGTTAAATACATATTTACTTTAGTTCCATGGAGTGATACCATATTTAAAAGGAAATATACTTATTTTTATATTACAGAAATAGAAAATTGAATTATGATTGATAATACTACAGGTATATTATAATACAATAAAATAAGTAACTACAAAATACAAAAATAGTAGGAAATTAACCTTTGAATTAGCTTGTGGCAAGCTAGCAAGTGTGTACCTGTACTTTACATCGGTTTAACATTTCGCTAGTGCTATGATTTTAGAAGTAGAATGATCTATATTCCTTACCTAATATTTGTCCGAGAGCTAGTCGCCCATCTTCGCCGAGACAAGCATTTCGCGCGTGTAGCTCATTTGTGAACTGCACAAATGCATAACCTTTGTGCATAGATATACCTGTAAATAAGAATATAACTTTAGTTAAGTGGTTACATCTACATTAAGTGGTTCGTGGACGGAAAAAGGGGAATCTTTGTGAATGTTTTCTATGAAATCGTGAGCATGTTTTTCAATTTATTTTGGTCCAGATCCATAAGTACATTTTATCATTTTTTTTATTGAAAAATTTGATTGAATATGGTAGAATGGATTGACCAGACGAGAATGGACGTATAGAGAATCGAACCCATTTAGTTTTTGCATGAAATTATCTAGTACTGAATCGAAGTGTTTCTAAAAATATTGAACTTTGAACAAATGACTGCAATCCAAAGTGAAAGTATCGATTTTCGGTATATATTTCGCTCTATTTTCATTAATAAGAAAAAACTATACATCGAAAAAATCCTTTTAAATACGCCTGCTGTTTTATATGTAAATGAAGCTTGTCAAATTTTAAGTCGGGTGCAGTGATTTTCGAGATATCGTGGTCACCTTTTTTGAAAGTCATTTTGCGACAAAATTTTGCGTTGGTATCACAAAAACATTTGGGAAATATAAAATGCAGTATTATCTTTCAATAATAATAATTAAAGTTACGGATAAAAAAAGGGAGCGTGAAAATGAACTAAGCTTGTCGAAGATGCATTATGAATATCAATGAATATCACTAAAATAATGTTATTGACTCTAAAAAAATATAACATTGCATATATTACACTTCAGAGGTATTTAAGAAGATAGATTGATATGCTATGGAATATAATACGCTATTTAACAGATTATTGTTATCGTTTTGCAATGTATATAGGGTTTAAAAACAATAAACAAAAACAAAACATATTTATAGCTTCCATTAAAGGAAAACATTTCAGTTTGTATTCCCACCAGTTGTAAATCCTTGTATATTTATTATTCCTCAGTAAAAGTCTGATACGTGTTGTATGAGTGTGTGTGTGTTTTAGAACAGACCCTTGAAACCTATTGTCTGCGTACTATAGTGTCATGAAATTTAAACATATATTTCACCCAAAAATAATAGATGTTATTTTCAAATAAATTGATATACTAGTTTTTTTGTAATACAAACACGAAGTTGCTATTGTTTTTTTGTTATTATTATTACCTTATAGCAAATGAAGACGACCTTTCTAAACATTTTGAGTAAACCATATTAGTAATTACAATCGTAATGAGTCGTAGAGAATGTCAACCAAATTTAAGAAGATCATTTTTAGAAAGAAATAGAAAAAATATCTTTACAGTTTTTGTTATTTTATATGTAAAGCGCTATACCTCTATCAAATTAACAAGTTTCGACTTGTGTGAATTACATATTTTAAAAACTTCACTCTTCTATTCTTCCGATCTCACAAAGTAGAAGGTTCCTTTAATAAGAAATAGTGTTACATCCCTGTATAAGGGTATAGACGATAAAGCAACAATGTTAGAAGATAGGACAATACATCGAAAGAAGGGAGAGTGAAACAAGAACTAAAACTAGGGGATGGACGAATTCATCCAGCCGTCCGTCCGTATTTTGGGGGGTTCGTATTCTGTATTGTGATAACTCACCGGCTATTCGTCCGTATCGCTGGAACATCCTCTCCACGTCCGCCTTGCTACACTGGAATGTGTTGAGGTTTCCAACGAATACCCGTGAGTTGACAGCTTGTGGTTCATGTGAGTTTGTTTGGTTTCCTACTTTTCCCATTTTCATATTGCCTGGAATCAATAGGTTTGATTATAGATTGTTGAATAGAAACATATCCTATCATATCGTATCATACTGGTATTATGTATTGGCAATGTGACGTGTTCAATCATTTATAAATGTGTAATAAAGGAACAACTAAAAATTGGGAATATAATATCCCGTATCTTTTTATCAGCATATGGGTTGATCAAAAAAGAAGTAGACAAAGTCTGTCTTTTAAGTTTTTACATGTTAGGGCGTCCGCACATGGGCCGACTGGTTGCAAACTTTAGCCCCGAATCTGTTCGAACCGAATGAGAATGCAACTAACGCGGTTTACTTTTAATATAATGTAAAAGATTTAATTGTTGTTCGATTGTGTCATATGTTAGAACTAGTCGTTTTTCTAATACATCAGTTTTTCCGTTTTTCCTATTTTTACTAATAAATTCTACTGATTTATTCCACCGAATTTTCATTTTACAACACAGATACAACATTCACTCATAAATTAAAATAAAACATTATTTCATTTTAATCTTTTCATTTTTAGTCTTTAAAAATATTAAATTCATTTATCTGCACTGCTTGCTGTGTTATAATTTTCATAATGTGACAAATATTAATATTCCTTTCTTAGAAATTTGTCTAGTGTTGCGGTTTTTTCTTTGATCTATTCTGTTTGTGATGGTACATGTACTAAGAAGAGCTACTCAAAGGAATAACGTCCTCGAAGAGAACTTTGAGATATTAGCAGTCGAACTAGAAGATAAAAGGATTTCTGAAGTTTGGTGTGAAAACCGTTCGGTCTCGTTATTAAATTATCGTTATATAAGAACGTGAAGTTACTAGCGAAACTACAATATCAGTGACAAACTACTATTACAACCAAAAATAGTTTAAATCAGTTGAATAGGGCAATTTAAAACTTGTCACCTTGAGGATTAATTATGAATATTTAATGACTTAATAAAATTAATGTCTACTTTATCTAAATTTAATTCAAAAATTTAGTATAAATATTATGTAGAATATTCGTACTCCTTCACTTCGGTTTTTCTCATTCCTTTTTTTCTGTACCTACGTCGTCTACCTCCTTTCTTTCCTCTCGACAATTTCTCAATCTTCTATTCATTATCTATCCTAAATTCGCATTGCCTTCTCAAATATTCCAATGTCTCTTTTTGTGCTGTACACATTTCGCAGACTCTTTCCCCATTTTCTTTACAATACCAGTTTTCCTTTTCCTCATTTCCCGTTCTAAATCTCTATATTCTTCTTGTATATTTTGTGTCCTTTTCCTTTTATATTTTTTATAAAATAATTTTAATATGTGTGACACTATACATATGGCGAAAGGAAAATTAAAAACAAAAAAGATTCTCTCAAAAACTTAATTATATACATTTTGCTTGTGAAAGGTATGGTCGGCCATATTATGACCACACATAAAATCATCTAGTATCAATTACAAATTACTAACAATTAATTTGGCTTCATCGGTTAACTCAGCTGTACTCATTTAATTAGCAGGGGTAACACTATCGTTTGTTATTATTATTAATACATCAATTAGTCTGTTGCACAATGTTTTTCTAGTTGCAGAGCACTTCACTCCGAGCAGTCATAGTCAAAGTGGAGTCAAACAATTTACAATGCATAATTAATTCGATGCTCGCAAAACACAGTACTGCTTTTAGAGCAGACTGCTCTGACACGCCAAGTATAGAATCGTAGTCATAGAACCGTTATCAAAATAAATTATTGATCCCACCATGATTCTCGTGCTACTCTGCTTTAGTCTGTTAGCTTTTTATTTATGTTGTTTTGTATTTTGCTGTATTGGTGAATAACCAAATGTAAATTTTGTTCTATTTCGAGTAAAAGTGGAGGTTAATTTGATTTAAAAATAGAAAACCTTATGCAGGGTTCATAATGCAGTAGTTACAGTTTTCAAGAATCACTGCTGTTATGAATTTATGCGGAATGGAAGTGAACTTGCTTAAGATTTATGGAATTGTAGATTACTTGCCTTTCTTATTACTATATTTCTTATTACTTATATTACTTATGAAGTTTTTATTTGTCACTTGCGGTAATGAAGATAGATTGACTTGCTTAATATCATTGAACATCTCTATTTAGTGATTATTCCAGAAAATATTAAGAATATTTCTTTTTCATTTGTTTCATACAAAGCATATTGGGTTATTTGATTCCGCTCTTTTTCTTAATATTTTGAATCCCACATATACATACCCATATAAAACCCACTACACACAAACATGAAAGTCACCTTATATCGATGTAATAATAATTACCTTCGTGGAGCCTAATAAGATTTAATCTGAAAGGTCTAACTTTGTGTTTATATAGATTATAATCCTTTCATTCTTAAAATTGTCTTCTATGACATAAAATTCCATAGAAATCCTTTCCATATGAAAGGAAATTCTATGATCATTATAAAGATGTTTTCAAGATCGTCATGGATTGCAATAATTGCTCTTCAAAGCAAGTTTATTTAGCAATACTGACGATAGCGCATTTGTATGACTAAATCATACAGATAATAATTAATTTTTTCGAGCATACACTTTCCTTCACAAAGTCATTTCGTTTCATGCGAGCAGTGCGGACCTGTTGACAGTTATTTTATTACGCCATTCACTATACAAAGTACTAACATAAGAGAAGAACGACGTTAAATAAACTAAATAGGCTAACCATACACTTGTTACAGAACTGTCTTTCTATTCTATACAGGCATGGAAATATAGCAACATTTGCGCACTAGTGACAATACTCTTTTTTACATATATATTTTCCAATGGTGTTGTGTCTTTCTTTCTTCGACATACATAATACGTACATATTTACTTCTGTATTTGTTCTTAGTTTCAAAAATTAGTTTTATTTATTTGCTATATATTAGTATGAAAATACGAACTTGACGATATTTTTTAAAGAACGAGATAGATGCATTACTCATTATAATTTGTAATTACACTAATTTCGCAGTGAATGTCTATTCTTTAGATGTTTCTCACATTTATAAGATTTGATTACATCAAACGTTACATATGGAAATGTGACATATTTTGTAAATAACATACGAAAGGAAGAAGGCTGAATAAGCTAAAGCCAAAAAAAATTATCTTATCTTTTCTTTATTTTAGTACACATAGACTCGTACAAAATACTATAGCCATATCATGTATCATATAAATTATATTTTGTAGTTTTTTGCGGATATAAAACTATCATTTGTTATGAGCTATAATACCTTTAGAAAAATATTATATTTTAATTCAGATTATAAAATATTTTAAGCTCACATTACATATGTGTTTAACATTGTATATGCGGAGTATGTATACATCTTGCTCATACAAGAAATATTAATATTGTTCAAACAAAGATACAAATCGTACATTTGCAAATATCGTAACAGAACATTATGTTACGCTAGACCTTACAAGAGCTATTATTATTGTTATTGTACAAAATGGTCTCAGTTTATCACAACTACTGTAATCTATTTTGATACATGAGAGTTTTGTATACATATAACCTCTAGACTAGAGCTTTTGTCATGAATAGGTAAATACCACCAACAGCCACTCGCCTACAAAGTAGTGGACTCTATTCTCGTACAGTATTACGAGGGGAGAAGAGAGTGAGACAAATATATGTATAACATAATTGTAAATACTAAGTCAGTGGCGTTTAATCAGTGGGTCGGTGAATTCTTGTGTTACTTGTTCAAGTTTTATTGAGTTCATGCACTGAAAATAGCTGGAGCACAATATCATACCGTTTCGTATCTCTATTATGAAAAAATATGACCCTTTATAAGCTCTTTTTGTGTTCTTTTGCAAAAGAAGTATTGACGTTATAGTCCAGTTCTTGTATTTAAATGTGTCTAAGCTTGTTCAATCTAGAAAGTTTTAAAATGCACTGTTGTACAATTTTTTACATGAGAGATAGAAAGTGAAGCTTGGAATTAGTTTGAATTCAATTGTACTGCGTTACAATTTTCTATATGATAAGTAGAAAATGAACCTTGTAAATGACTTGTAGCACACTAGCAGGCTTGAAACTTTTACTGCAAGAAAATTTTCTACCTGGGTGTGGATTATTTTTACTACTATCTACCCATTTAAAATGATTTTTATTCTGGTAAAAAATGTTACAAACAATAAACCGTCGATTTGATCAGCAACGAAAAGCAATATGTGTAATGCAACAGTGATTTGGGTACGAATGACTGGTAAGATACAAAATAATTTCTAATTTTAAATACCATTCTTATTTATTTATTACAAACAAAATACGTATTTTTCAATTCTTACAGTGTAAATATATTCAATGAAGAAAGGTATACAATCGAATTGTTTTCCATTCATTTCTGATTGAAATTAACTTATTTAGTTTGCAGATTATATTCTTTTTAGTGCAACTTCAATTTGTTAATATTATATATAATACTATACATACTAGTTTCAATGGCATAATTTTTAAGTATTTTTAACTTATATATCTACTTAATTAATTTAAAAATAAAAAAGATTGACAACGACTGGGTAATCTAACTGAAAAAACATGTATAAACGGATTGCGTCAATCTCCTGTTTAAACACTGAAAATCTTTTTTACGGATTTTTAACAGTTATTGAAATTTTATGACACACGAGGAAAAATACGGACACATACAAACAAACGAAATGAAATATATACACACATTTTATAGTACTCTGTACATGCAGGGGGGCATCTATACTTCATTTTTGACTAACGCGAAATACTGCGATGAATATTTATCGCTGGGATTGACGATCCCTTGAGTGCTGTATAAGATTTTCTGAGAGGTAGGAAATTTTTAACTTATTTCAGTTTTTTGTCGTTTGAAACTAGTAATCTATTAGTTACCTGAACAATTTGAGGACTTACGATAATAACACTAAATGTATTAAACTTATTTTCTTATTAAAACACAAACTAATATGTACTTCAGATGTAACTAAATTTAACACTTCTAACTATAAAATCAAATCACTATTTTAATTAAAAACTATCCGCCTTACAAACAAGTCTGTTATAAAATGTATACCTGATATAAACAGAGAATAAGCCTGTCCGGACGGGCTTTATACCTGGTATAAATTTTATAACAGGTTTATTTGTAAAGCGATATTAGTTATAACCATTGTGTTCAGCACGCCCTTCATTAGTAACCATTTGTTCCATCCATCTCTTTTATAGCTATATATGTTTATTAATCATCAGGGGCGGCCCCGAGCGGCAGAAATTTGAGAGACCCCGGGGTGGCAGATCTTTGCGAGGCACTTTTTCTTTGTATAATTTATGTAAATTGTAAATAAGTATTTTTGATGATAATAGACGAGAAATAAAATTTTATATAGGATATGTTATACAAGTTAACAAGTACAAAGATGACAAATATTAATGATGATAAGCTAAGGTACATGAATGCCTTAAAAGAAGGTATACGCAGTGATTCAAGTGGCTAAAGAGCGAGGCGAGATAATCAAATACATATATAGTAATGAATTTTTCTACTTGGGTTTTTGCGCGAGAATGCGAGGCCCCGGGCGGTTGCCCTGCTTGCTACCTCCTAAGGCCGCGTCTCTTAATCATGATACCAATACTGAAATTTTTACTTATTCACAGCCTTCATTGTCACTCTATTATACTGTTGCCAGTATATAATTGCAATGTTACCCAAAGTCTGTAGATAATACTGTAGAAAATAACTTGAAAATCGACTATACTGACTATAGATCATATCGCAAATCTTTGTCATTGGGCGCTATTGCTCCAAACCTTTGAGCTACCAGTGTCCTTGATAGTTTTCTGTTATTTATTGTATTCAACATGAGAAACAGGCTTACTCTAAATATGTATACGAATATATGTATGTATAATTATACATATATATATGTCTATGTACAGTCATAGTCACGATACTATAGCAAGTTTCTCATATTACAAACAGTGAAACTTATAATTTATGTAGCGTATCTCACATTGTCTGAAATGTTGGTGCATAGGGGACAACGAATCTGCACGTGCACGTACACGTACACGTATATATGCACGTATATTTGTTCCCACTTTAGAAACATTATGGTACTCGTACTGGTATATTCATATATTCCCTTGTTCTCGCAACTTAATAAATTATCACTCTATTTAGAATATTTAAGCTGTAATGCATTATTCTAATAAAATTTATATGTTCTGAATTTGTATGAAGAACAAACTGTTTGTATACATATATACTCGTATGTATCGGCCCTCCAGTTCATTAGTGAGACTACATTCTCATTCTCGCTGGAGAAGTCTGACTAATAAACTGGACGATCAATGTATTTATAGGGAGTTAGTATCATATCATATAAAACAAACACCCTGTATATTCATATAAGTTGTATCAGGGTGTTTTATATGAGATAATACTAAATCTGACGCTCTTATTGGATCACGATGCTTATATATTTTCCTTTCTCAAACTATTTTCCTTCTTACAATTCTACTCTAGCTCGATTAATTTTTTTATTACGCCTATAAACGATTCGTTGACTTTTCTATTGTAAATTTAAAGGGCCATTTAATTTATTATTTTTATTTTTAGAACAAAACATTTATTAAAAACATAAATAGTAAGTTTTCTAATAATCATTTAATGGTAATGACAATATTGCGTGTGTTTTAAAGCATATTAATGATAATTAACCTTTAATAACTGCAATTAATTAAATCACATTTTCATTACAGTAATTAGCGTACAGCTAGTGAGTGATATACCGTATCATTATATTCAACACTTGACTGTAATCGACATACGCTTTGTGGTAGATTCGAGAGAGTTGAACGTTAGAAGTTGTACATTTCGTTAATTATCGCACATCAACAGTACAATTGTATTTATTTATTTAAAGAGATAATTACACTTTAAATTTATCAAATTTAATAGGCTTTTTGACACTTCTAAAAAATTATTTTAAGTAAATATAGACCTCTTCACCATTTATTCTGTCCTGTGTTTTAATTTTCAAATATGTTATTAACTTGGATGACTTATGCCGGTTTCACATCAGAGAGACAGTTTTGTTTTTCGAAAACAGATTGTTCACATTGAACCGACTGGTTTTGTTTTTCTGTATGTTCTATAAAAGTTATAAACATGGTAAACATGAACTGACAAGCGCAAATGTTCACAAAAGACAAAATAGACCAAGATCCCAGACCGATCTGACATAACTTATTTTCAAAAGCATAGAACTTTCGGTTCTAAGTAGTCTCGACATGTACTTTTAATACCTGCGTATTTGTGGAGTTCGCTCGGTGACACCTGGGCAGGTACCAGGTGAGAAAGGTAACTAAAAATCAGAGTTACTTTACTTAAATTTGTATGACTGATTTTTAAATATATTTTGTAGAATGTTATTTCTGAAGTAAAATTAAAAGTGTAAGACGCTTTCCATGGGCCAGAACTTTTGTCAGACGCTTTATCGGCGGTGACTTATACTTAAAAGAGGTTATAAGAGCGGTATAAATTTATAAAACGATAATGAATTTTGTCTTATTCGTTTCTATATACATTATAGAAAAATAAATGAGTCAGTGCTTTTTAGTTATATCAGCTGTTTATACCCCACAACTTGTTTTAAGTATGAGTCACCGCCGAACTCTCGTAACTTCAACCATATATGAGATATTCTCCTATCCAGTGATTTGTTACGATTTTAGTCTTTATAAATGTTTAAAAGTCTTTTACAATGATAGAACAACTGAAAAAACAGTCAAGCAGCTAACTTCACATTTAATCGCAAATTCGTATTAAAATGGAATCTAAGTTCTGGAAAAATCACTTTTGTAACTTTTCGAATTTTCCATATTCAAAGTTCTCAGTTTTTATTAGGCAATAAAAAGAGTAATTCTAGCTGAATAGAATATCAAATATATCTTGCATTTATTACAATATTAAGTAGCTGCTAGAGTACTTCCGGATTGAAAAATCAGAATATGTTAAGTGCTTTACAGGGTACATATGTTCCATGTAAACGATTGGACTGGAAAAAGCAAGGAAATGGAAAAGTCGGAAATGTGGAAATGTACGAGTGTCTTATTAAGTATTGAATAATTTCAAGTTGTTCAGACCTAATTTTATATTCACTTATTGAAATGTATTGACTATATTTTTTATATAACAAGAATAGGCACAGATGTCTAATAAAAACATTATATTTAGACATTTATTTACAAAAACTAATAAGTGATTATGCAATTTGACTTTGTTAACTTTATTCCATTACTGGAAAAGAGACAAACAAATATATTACCATATAATAAAAGAAAAATTAAAAAAACACAATTCCACAAGTTGTGACTAGATGTGATAATAAGAGGAGGGGAGTCTAGGGGGTCAGAAGCGTTGTGACGTCACATGCAGTATAAAATATGGAAGTACTGAAAAATGATGTAGTAGGTTTTAAAAAAAATTCTAAATAAAAATTTTCGTGAGAGCTAATAAAAAAGAAAAGGCCATTTCTTCTAAAAACCGCGGGTTTAGAATAGCAGAAAATTTGTATGACGTAATTTATGAATGGTTTGCATTTATGAGTAAATTAATAAAGTTGTTGAAATTTTGACAAATTTATCTGTAGGGTAATTATTACAGCGTTGTTTTTAAATAATATTTTCCAATCTCATTAAATTCTGTCGCAGACATTTTTAAATCATGAATAAAAATATACATAGCCATATTACAGTTTTAGCAATAAGTACATTTTCAACTATATTGAAAAAATTTAAATAAATAAATTTCCAATAAAAAGAAGGGTTAACACATACAATTTTCTTCGTATATCCAATCCCTAACTCGGTATAGTTATAGTCTGCTTCAACCATGCTATTAAATGGAACAAAAATTTGCATTAAATAGGAATTCGTTTCTGTCAGTTTCACCCAATTTAAATGCATGCACATGTTGTTTGGCTGCCAATAACACAAAGTGTTCTGTTCTTTTTAAGTTTATCCGTACAGAATGTTCAGCCGTTCAGCGGAAATACTCGTATATTGAAAATAAAATATAAACGGAAATACACCATTCAACCAGGAACCAGTAACCAGTAACGACATCTAATTTGAAACATCTTTTAATTTGTTTTAGATTTATTTATAAATACTCGTAACACTCACTTGCCAGATTTATACACGTTTATTTATAACTCGATTATTTTAAAGTTAAAATTTCTATCGCTCTAATTTATAATAGCGCTCTTATATCATCAGAAACTAAAACTTATATCAGCGGCTAGCTGCTAAAAGCACCAACATCAAATTTTCAAATAAAAACCAAGATATAAGTTTGAAAATATAGCATTAAAGTTCTTATCTAAAAGAATCTGTTTTAACTTTGGCTAAAACATATATACATATATATATTTTATTATATTATTGCGATTTCAACAACTAGATGATATATCGTATTAATTATAATATAATAATTGTGTGTTTTGTAGATTTGTTTATTTATATGGTTTGTATATTTGTTTGGTTTTGATTTTTTTTATTATTTGGTGAGTTAATTCTTTGCTAGTCATAGAATACATTTGCTGAGTGTTAGAGATATGACCTAACTACCTCGGTCACCCAGAGGACAAATCTTAGATATGTTTATATATATATATATATATATATATATATATATATATATATATATATATATATATATATATATATATTCATAGTTTGAATTGGCCCTTTTAACACGAAACCACTGAGACTTGTCATAAGATTCATATTCAAAATATAGAAATGTTAAATAGTCGTAAATGTGATTCAAAATAAGATACAAGCTATGCACATTGAAAGATGAATCGTATGGTAAATATAGTACGTATACATAAGCCCACTAGAAATTGAACAAATTGAAATTTGAAGAGCACTAACAAACAACAGAGCAGTAACAAAAAGTATGACCTTTGAGAAATAACTAATTTATATTGAATAGAATACCATCTACGTCGTTACAGAAAATTTTATTTTACTTAAATGTCTTCTTTAACTTCAGTAAGTTATTCTCCGAAGATCGTTCTTTTCGTTCATCAAAACTTGATGATTTAAGCTAATTCTATGAATTCACATAATTTAAATTCATTCATACATATTTCAATCATATATATTTTCCAGCTAAAGAAGGTTTAAATAGTTGATCTGACAATATTATATTTATAAATAATAAATCTTCTAATCTATATTCTAATATCTTGCAAGATACTGATAGTATAGGCACAGAAATAGGTCCAAACCTCGGAACAATATTTGATACTTTTACTCTCAACTTTCTTATATTTCTTTTTAATTGATACAATGATTTGAAATTAGAATTTCTGATATTTAATATAAATAATATATATGCTCACTAAATACAGTTACGTGTATTTAACGTTTATCTAATATAACAATAGTTACCTGTTACATAAATAATTTTACGTATTTTCTAATCTATTTTTTTTAACTTTTTAAAAAATAGGTCTACCTTTCTGTTTATTAAAATATCATAAGAGATTCCTTTATGGATTATAAAGTCTTAAGAACGTTCTTTTAAGGATTAAATGCTTTATTATAAGAATAGCTAATCATTAATAATTAAAAACGAGTATATTTCAGAATAACTCAATTATACTCAAGTATTTAATGAAACATTATTACAAATATCTTTGTTGGAAGTCTTCTTAGTTTAAAGTTAAACCTTGAGATGTTAAATATTTTGTATATAACTTGTAATTAATAAGCGTGTGGCAGGTTTGAGAAGATCGCGGACAAATAATTCTTAGCAACAAGTACCAAGCAGAGGAATTGTTTATTTATATTTATTGATAATAAAATCATTTTGTATTTTAAATACATTTAACATTCTCTGTCACGCTTGCTGCTGACGTAGGATTTAAAGCATTAACCCCACATTAATTATTATGGTAATTAATGTAAATGTTAAATGTAATTTACATGTTTTTTTAGCTTTTAAAATGCTGGTATTTAAAATAGTTGTTTATTAAAACAAAGTAACTAAAAACATTTAATTTTAATAAATAGAAATTTAAAAAAAACAATTATTAATAATATACCTTTAATAATCTGGCATTGGTTTTAATATTCACAAAACTATCACTTATATATTAAACTATGTATTTATTTCACTTGTTTAAAAGAGTCAACACTTATTATAAAGTGCGAGTTATGTTGCTGGTGCAATATCTCAAACAGGTCTACGTCATAAGTGATACCGACGCTTACTGAAAAGCTTATATGTTGTAGAAACGCTCTACGGTGCAAGTTCCGAAGGTTAACGAATCCGTACGAAACATGACGACTCGGTAGGTTTCCTGTTAAGCTATAAGCTTCATACAACCCTATATGCAGGCATGCGTCATCCAGATAAGGGTTTTATTTCTTCACCCGTCTAGCAACAGTCCATTCAACAGATGTTTTATGGTTATTATACTATGAAAATGTAAAGTATATTTTTTATTAATATCATTCTCGTTGCGGTCTTTGTGTTTTCGGTCTCGGTGTGTCATTGATACCTCTATATTATCACTGGTTGATATATTTTTGGAAGGATCAGCTATTTTTAAATGATATAAAACGCATTTTTTTCTATTTTGTTTTCATATTTATTTTGGGTTCAATATTTTATCATAAGAGTTATTCAAATTTTTTTAGGAAATGCATTTAAAAAATTTCTAAACTTCTTTATCAGTAGTTACGTACGATATTGAGACATAAAATGAAAAGAAACATATAGAAAAGCAGATGTTACTGCATTGGTGTCAAATGTAAGGTCGATGTGTGGACATTAAAACATATCTTCTTTTATTGTAATATCGATATATAAAAGTTGTTTTTAAACTATCCGTATAATGAAACAGAATTAATTTATTTATTATGTGTGTAATTATATTTCTTTCTAATTATCTCGTTTTAAGGAGAATGGTCAATGGAAAAAGTTTGTCTCTCGGTAATACGAAATGCAAAATACGTGTACATGAGGGACGAGCAAATATTAGGACTGTACCTTTGAAAATGAATATTTCAATTCCCTATTAAACTGCTTTTTGCTTGTTAAAATGATTTTTTTTATGCATATAATAGTTTAATAAAGGAAAAATTAACCTATAATTAATATCAAATTTATATTAATTCAATTTAAATATTTTGAAAAAGGAATAATAAATTTGGCAACGCAGTAAATTTACGTGTGTTAACGCATGCGTGATTTGGTTCTTCGACAAATAAATTGTTATATTTTATGTAATATTTATTGAGATTTTGAATTTCCCGCTCAAATTGGCATTTGCAACGTTGCCAGCTTATAACCTGCATTTACTGTTTCTTACTGGTTTTATTTAAATATTTTCGTATATATGTATCCCTTTGATAATTTTCTTTTTGCAATAGTTACAGAAAAGATTCTTTTATATACACCTAGTTTTTGAAAGCCGTGTCACGTGATGAAATTGAGCTGAATATTAGATTTGTATGGAAAATGACTATTTTTAATCATGTAGAAAAAGAAAAATATGAACCCTAAGTCTCTAAAATTTTGAGACAGCATGTATTTTAACTATTTGTATCGACCCTCAAAATTTCACGACGTTTTCATCATTTACATTTACGTCCTATACCTCCTTAATTATGTCGCACTATTTGTTTTACAAGTTTGTTTATTGTTTTATACAATAGATAACCCCTTTATCCTTCTTGGATGGATCTCCGACTTTCGTTTGTTATAGTTTAACTGCTGACAGTCAACACAAGTCACAAATTTGTCGTCTATAACCTCGCAGCTCAAACAATTAATAACAAGTAACAATATTTTCTTTAATATTATAAAATATAAAGTGATACAAAGACAAATAGATACCTCTAAACTAAATGGCATACTTTCTTTATTCAGAGAAAGTAAAGAAAGTATTTCCTAAGAACTGAACTCATATAATTAATAAGTGTACATCAATTAATCAGCTGGAGGCGCCATTATTAAAAAGAGACTTTATTACATCTGTATGCGACCCCATCTTAGCTACAAAAATAAGTGGCAAACATTATCTTTCTGTAATATAATATCCATGGGTCTGGAAAATCGATAGACGAAAAAAAAAACAAAGTATATTGTAGTCATTATATGAAGTGTGTAATAGCTGCCAACTGTTAGATGACAGAAATTTAATTAAATGATCATCAGGAGTCCTATTTCATCTTATAATAACCCACTGGGCGTTCAAAAAGTAATTTAATAACTAGGATACGAATGATGCAATCATAAAAGATGCTTCACTTAGTGTCAAAGTTGAGAAACGTAATCAATCAATTGGATATGACTGATCTGGCTCATGCTCGATGTAATTGGATGATGAAGAGTGGTGCGGTGGGTGGAAAGGAGGAAGGAAAGAGTACAGGGGGAGTCTTATATGTCACTTAAATATGACTAATATTGAGTTAAAAGTTACATGCAATGTTCACATTTTAATTAATTACTTTACAATTTATTTATTGTGTTTAGTTTCGTGTAACGATCTGTAACATCTTCATAACGTAAAATTGTCAAAACCTGCTAAAGACACAAAACCATGTACGCTAAAAGAAAATGAACCTTGGAATTAGCTTGTGATAAGTTACAATTTTCTACCTAGGTATTATCTTAAATATTGATAAAATGTTTATCTAAAATAATTCTTGCAATATATACAAAAGAAGAAGTCATTTTATGATTCTAATGCTTTTAAAATAGCTTTTGTTATGATTCTTAAATGGGCTGTTATGAGAATCTATTAGTTCAAAACTGTATTTTACTGAAAATAGATAGCCCTGAAATATTTTACCTATACCCAGCTGCTTTTTTTTTTATTAATAATTCACGGACTTCCTAGGACCACGGTCCTTTTTTCGCCCTTCCTAATTCATTTTATTTACATTTCATTTATTATTACACCTAAACTTTTAAACCCGCTATATCACCTCGGATATCTTAGTAGTTCTTGCATATTCGTTGGCAACACCACTCCATTTTTTACCAAAACTCTGTACAAATTATTTCTACAGGCCTCCGTTTCTGTACATTGAAAGATCAAATGTTCTGGATCTGCTACCATTTCTCCACAATTGCACATATCTTCTTGTACCAAGTGATTTCTTTTAAGATGTACCAATGCCCCTGTATGGTCTACCCTCAGTCTCGAGATAAGTGATAACACTCTTCTCGGATCTTGGGCTTTCCACCACCAACGACGTCCGCACATCGAAGACTGTATACTGAAAAATTTTCTTCCTTTCTCTGAATTGTTGCACATACCCTGCCACTTCTCTTTCACTTCATTTTTGCTCTTTGCCATTAAGTCCATTTAATATTGAATTTCTTCACTTGCTACTGTTCTAGCTGCTTGTTGTGCGGCGTCGTTTGCTTTTTCATTTTCTGTGATTCTTTTTGGGCTGTTGGGACAAGTAAAATATTTCAAACTTTCTTATAATTATTGTCATAATTAAGTGTCAATGAGTAGGTTGGTCTGGTCGAGCCAGCTTCTCTTTCCGATAATTCTAACAGCCAAGAAAGTCGAGAATTATTGTGGTTATATCTATCGTAAAATATAAATGATATTTTAAAGTGATTGTAATTCTGTTAGATAGAGTGCTTATGTTCATATAATTGAAATTCCGAGAGTTCGGAGGTGACTCATATCTAACAGAGGTTATAGGAACCGTATAAATCAAGGATACGATAGTGAACTTCATCTTATTCGTTATATACTTCGCTATATACTTTATAAAGAAGTTTGTGAGACAGTGCTTTTTAATTTTATCATAGATTTATACGGCACAACTTGTTTTAAGTAAGAGTCACCACCGAACTTTCATAATTTGAACTATATCTGTATAGAATGATGGGTAATACGGGGAAGGGGTTACACAAAGATTGCAGTTGTGTCCGTACACAAAAAATGAACGAATTTAGAACAAATAGAAACGTATTCTACATTTTAACTGGATATTCAACAAGTTCTTATAAAAAATAAAACTGCAATGTACTACACCGAATTTAGATTAAGTTAGGTTTAAGCCAACCCTCTTCACTCCGCTATAACAGCTGTCCAAAACTGTCAAAATCCATTGGCGCACCCTGTCCCAGTACAAAGTACATGACATTATCTTTGTCATATTCATTATATTGATATTTTTTGTTCACCTCATACATTCGCTTTAATATCATAAGCCTCTAACATATCATTGGAATGGAGGGACATGGGCATTATCTTCGTATTTCGCAGCCATTAACTTTTTTTCCGCAGAGCAGTTACATCATAAAAGGGCTTAAAATACCACACTATGAAACCTGTGATACCATAGACTCACAACAGACATGTTTAGCATCATTAAAGATTTTCCTAAAACCAACGATGAAAAACTTTATGTTATACACCAGTATAACTGTTTAAGCTCCAGTCCCGGTTGCCGGTTGGAACAGGAAGCTGGGATATTGAGAAGTGGAGAAGTGGAAACCCTTTGTCAGACATGTTACTGTTTTTAGCTTAGTTTTTTTTGAGACAAATTGGTCGCTAACTGAGCTTGACAAGCAATTGTTTTGAGTTATTGTTCCTGTAAGTTACATCGATTTTACTCGCTTTAGAAACAAATCCGATTAAATTCTTATTGTGAGACATTATAGGACCTTTATCCTTATAAACAATACCTCTTATTATTGTGTGTATATTTCATGTTGTTATAAAATCAAAGAGGCTTTTGCTTATTCGCTATGAAAATTGTCTTGATAGCTTACCACAAGCTAATTATAAGGTTCACTTCCTCCTTTTCATATAGAAATTGCCCTGCAATACAAGTTTCACACCTACTACCTTACGAAAATCGTATTCAAGTGTTACATTGCGTTATATTTTCTACATGGGCTGTTGCGTATCATTTTTTAGGTTAATATAATGTAAAGTTATATAACAAAAGTTATCTTTCGACATAAATATTCGTTAATAAACCTTTTTATACATGATCATATAATATTACACATAAATTATTGTATTTGTAAAATATTTATAATGTCTTTTGCATTTATTTAATGGCAATATAACAAAATTACGTTAAACTTCGGTAAATAATACTCAAAACACAAACACAGTTTGGAGACAGCGGTATGTTAATCTTATGCAGGCGTGATGGGCATTTACAGAGAATTAATTTTATAACTGACATGTTTTGTTAGTAATATATTGTGCTCTATCGCTAGCTTCAGTATGATACCAGATCAGACAGAGTAAACAAGGAATCTACTTAAAATATTTATACCACAATATTCGTTATTTGTTTAATTTTGCAATTCTAATTTTTTTCCATTATTAAAAGCTTATTGGTCAGCTACCATTATATTGACAAGCCACATTGTACCATAAGTCATAAAATAGATTTTTCATTCACGTATTGTTTTATATTTTCCATTAAAAAACTGCTATAAACCATATGGTGCTTTTATTTACATTTTATTAGTACCTATCTGCATGAATATAATGAAGCTGTATACTTTCTATTCAGTGGCGGATTAAGCTGCTCGGAACTTGTGCGCTATAGAAAATAGTGGCACTTTGTATGACGCTTGATGTTAATATTATGTATTCATAAAAATTGTACCTCCCTTCATTCTATTTTTCAATCATTCGGAGAATCATTCAAATTTTAGGCTGTGAAGAGACAACATTAATTCAAAATTCAACATTATATTTTTTGATTCTAAATTCATAATTCTAAGTTGATATTCTAAAATAATTAAATCACAAAAATAACAATATACCAAATCTATATTTTTTTGATTAAGAAGTACATAAGGCTACTCAATTATTTTTTTTTTGTTATAACATGATCCATAATAAAAAATTCAATTGTATCCAGTCATAATTGATTTTCTACGGTTTTGGCTTTATGGATCCTGTGCGTGTATGTACCGATTAATCCGCCTCTGATTATACTATATAAAATAACAACGAAATCTTTTTTCATTTGGTAAAAAACATAATTAGTACCTTTAGTCTGTAAAAATATCTGTCTATTAGTAGATATTACAAAGAAAATCTCATCAAAGAGTATAACCAGAGATATAAGTGAATTCTTCTTAAAATATGCTTTTAATATATAAGTAATTGAAAATTATTAATAGTTACAAATATACGACTCTGAGAAAAAATTCTAGTGAATTCTGTTTTCAGATTTAAAAAAAGCAATTATATGATATACTCATATATAATTCTCAAGTCATTTATTTTTATTCTCGTTAAAAGATTCGTTTCATGCTTCGTAACAAG
The DNA here is from genome assembly GCA_963678705.1 of Panorpa germanica. NCBI lineage: Eukaryota > Metazoa > Arthropoda > Insecta > Mecoptera > Panorpidae > Panorpa > Panorpa germanica. Next base: position 11,987,081 of record OY783214.1, read on the forward strand.
ATCTGCTTTGAGTAAAATATATTAAAAATACCTTTGCGCGAAACAATTAAATTAAAAAAGAAAATCTTTAGCCATCCATTTATTTGTAAGGTGTTTCAGCCCAATGTTGTTTGCTCAGGAAACGTTCCAAAAGCATCATATAGTAAAAAAACTATTACTTAAAAAGCATTGACAATTTACTATTATTTACTTACTTGAGGAAAATGTGCACTGAAGATGTAGTCATATTCGAATTGAATTTATATAACAAGAATACATTAGTATATTAATTTAATAAAGCTAATATATTTATATATATTTATGGTATACATGTCTTCACATGTACCTTTAAAAATATTGTGGGTATTGCATTAATGCAGGACGTAACTTGTAAAAAACAATATTTTCACGATATATCGTAATCACGATAATATCGTAGTGACGATATTGTGGTCACGGTATTATCGTTACCACGATATCGTGACTACGATACATCGTAGCTACGATATTATTGTGACAATGATTTTATCGTGATCATATATATGATTTATTAATACAAAATTTCAGTTTGGGATATAGGTATATAAAATTAAAAACTTTGGTGTAAAAGGTAAACTATTTTATGATAAATAAACCTATTGACTAATATTACATTACAATATTCTTATCAATGTTGCATATTTGTACTTAGCCCAATGGAATACTGATTTGAAACCACATCTATTCTTATAGCTTGACAAGCAATTGTTTTGAGTTATTGTTCCCGTAAGTTACATCGATTTTACTCGCTTTAGAAACAAATCCGATTAAATTCTTATTGTGAGACATTATAGGACCTTTATCCTTATAAACAATACCTTTTATTATTGTGTGTATATTTCATGTTGTTATAAAATCAAAGAGGCTTTTGCTTATTCGCTATGAAAATTGTCTTGATAGCTTACCACAAGCTAATTATAAGAATTTATATAACAAGAATACATTAGTATATTAATTTAATAAAGCTAATATATTTATATATATTTATGGTATACATGTCTTCACATGTACCTTTAAAAATATTGTGGGTATTGCATTAATGCAGGACGTAACTTGTAAAAAACAATATTTTTACGATATATCGTAATCACGATAATATCGTAGTGACGATATTGTGGTCACGGTATTATCGTTACCACGATATCGTGACTACGATACATCGTAGCTACGATATTATTGTGACAATGATTTTATCGTGATCATATATATGATTTATTAATACAAAATTTCAGCTTGGGATATAGGTATATAAAATTAAAAACTTTGGTGTAAAAGGTAAACTATTTTATGATAAATAAACCTATTGACTAATATTACATTACAATATTCTTATCAATGTTGCATATTTGTACTTAGCCCAATGGAATACTGATTTGAAACCACATCTATTCTTATAGCTTGACAAGCAATTGTTTTGAGTTATTGTTCCCGTAAGTTACATCGATTTTACTCGCTTTAGAAACAAATCCGATTAAATTCTTATTGTGAGACATTATAGGACCTTTATCCTTATAAACAATACCTCTTATTATTGTGTGTATATTTCATGTTATAAAATCAAAGAGGCTTTTGCTTATTCGCTATGAAAATTGTCTTGATAGCTTACCACAAGCTAATTATAAGAATTTATATAACAAGAATACATTAGTATATTAATTTAATAAAGCTAATATATTTATATATATTTATGGTATACATGTCTTCACATGTACCTTTAAAAATATTGTGGGTATTGCATTAATGCAGGACGTAACTTGTAAAAAACAATATTTTCACGATATATCGTAATCACGATAATATCGTAGTGACGATATTGTGGTCACGGTATTATCGTTACCACGATATCGTGACTACGATACATCGTAGCTACGATATTATTGTGACAATGATTTTATCGTGATCATATATATGATTTATTAATACAAAATTTCAGCTTGGGATATAGGTATATAAAATTAAAAACTTTGGTGTAAAAGGTAAACTATTTTATGATAAATAAACCTATTGACTAATATTACATTACAATATTCTTATCAATGTTGCATATTTGTACTTAGCCCAATGGAATACTGATTTGAAACCACATCTATTCTTATAGCTTGACAAGCAATTGTTTTGAGTTATTGTTCCCGTAAGTTACATCGATTTTACTCGCTTTAGAAACAAATCCGATTAAATTCTTATTGTGAGACATTATAGGACCTTTATCCTTATAAACAATACCTCTTATTATTGTGTGTATATTTCATGTTGTTATAAAATCAAAGAGGCTTTTGCTTATTCGCTATGAAAATTGTCTTGATAGCTTACCACAAGCTAATTATAAGAATTTATATAACAAGAATACATTAGTATATTAATTTAATAAAGCTAATATATTTATATATATTTATGGTATACATGTCTTCACATGTACCTTTAAAAATATTGTGGGTATTGCATTGCAGGACGTAACTTGTAAAAAACAATATTTTCACGATATATCGTAATCACGATAATATCGTAGTGACGATATTGTGGTCACGGTATTATCGTTACCACGATATCGTGACTACGATACATCGTAGCTACGATATTATTGTGACAATGATTTTATCGTGATCATATATATGATTTATTAATACAAAATTTCAGCTTGGGATATAGGTATATAAAATTAAAAACTTTGGTGTAAAAGGTAAACTATTTTATGATAAATAAACCTATTGACTAATATTACATTACAATATTCTTATCAATGTTGCATATTTGTACTTAGCCCAATGGAATACTGATTTGAAACCACATCTATTCTTATACGTTATTCTTATACATCTTTGCTACGAGTAATGTGAACCCTACTCTCACAATTAATCCGGATTAGCAAGAGTACGGGTATACCGAATATAAATACACTAATTCAGTGTTAGCGTGCCGAGTTTCTTCAGCTTATAATTATAACTTCTATGCCGTTGTAATACTTAGAAGAAGTTGTATGTTAAACATGTTTGTGACATGAATCAAAGGGGCAGAAGTGATAGGAAGTTGGTGAAAGGGGGTGGTTATAATGGGGTGGAATATAATGAACCAACATTAATAGTTTAAGGCATATATTAATATAGAAAAAGCAAAACCGCAATAGAAAAATGAATAAATAATCAAAATCCAGGTAAAATATTTTGTATAAATTAAAATATTCATGCAGCCAGTTTTAGAAAAATGTTTTTGAATGTATTTTGTTGTATGTTTATAACACAGCGTATATTATGAATGTGTTCCGTCCTTTGGGCGACTTCCGTTCCTTGGAAATTTATTCAGAAATAAATGTATTCAGATTGAGGAAGAAAATTTAAAGAAAGTTGTGCAATAAAATGTCTTATGTTAAGAAAACTTATGATATACTTAGTTTCACAAAAGTCTAAATGGTGTTCGCTCGACGTCTATGTGTGTATGTGTGTGTGTGTGTGGGTATGAATAAAACGAATATAGAGTGCTTACTTCAGCGAAGGATTAAGGACGAAAGACCTGCAGGAAATGCAGTAGCTACAGATCCTCAATCGTTGTAGAAACGCAGGTGGACCAGAACAAATATACAGTTCATAGTTTTTCAATAAACTAGCACTCTCTATTTAGCTCTAATAAAGTCCCAATAACATATACGAGATGGCTTCCTTGCAGCATAAAGTATACTTTATTTAATTAGCTTTTTAGCGGGTTGATAAAAATAAACATACGCTTAAAATAAATTTAGTTTCCACACACAAAGAACAATGATTCACATGACCGCAATTATGAAAGGGTGATACTTTAGCCGTGATTTTTAAGGCAGTGGTACTACAACAATTGACTACCATATACTAAACAACGATGTTAAATTTATACGTTTCTGTTATACCTGTTTTTATCTGGTTGGCACTTTTCATTTATTACGCCCATATGTGCTGCTTTGTCCATTTTACTTTTTACATTTCAATTACATTCATATATAATTATAAACAACAAAAAATTAAATATATACAAAAAGAACTTATTATAATTCATTTCATCTAATTTCCTCTTCTATCTCTTCCGTCGTGAAATTATCCTAAGTCCCTTGCCCTAATTCTTCTCCTTCAATACCTATTTCTTTCTTTGCATCCTTTCTTTTTCTTACTTCATCATTCTTCAATAGCATTTTTCTAATTTTAAAAATCTCCTTCGCACACTCATTAATATATCGATACCTAATCTCTTTATTTACTAAATACTCCAGACTTCCAATTTCTCTTAAATAAGCAAGAGGTTGCAGCCAAAGGAGAAATGGCAATCTAAACTTTTTAAGTTTTCTACATATCTTTCGCAATTCATTAAATTCTAATTAAAAAAAGCAGTTTTGATCCGTATTTTTTTATTATTACTTGTCTAGCAAAATTTTATTTTGATTGAAAAACAGTTGGACGTTGTTAGATTTTAGACTATTTGACTTTAATATTTGTACAAATAATAGGCTTGTGTCTTATGTCTTAATTTCTATAAAACTGTACTATATATTGATAAAGTGGGTTACTAGAACCTCAAATGTTCAATTATTTTTTAATAACTCATTACATGTTGGGAGATATTAACAATTAAAAAAGTCATTTTGTCTCTTTAATTATTAAAAGGGATTCAACGTTGTACACATTCCAAGTGCATGTGACATCACAATCCTTGTGTAAGGTTACCAACCTTATAGCTCATGTATTATTATTATATATCTATTTATATATCAAAATATCAAATATTATTTACAGCTATTTCAAGGAACAATAAAATTTCAATATTATGTCTGCCTTAGCAGGGTTAAATAAAATAAAAACTTATTATTCTTTGATTTGACTTGATTATTTGACTACCAACAGCTACAGAACATTACCACAGCACTAACCTACTCAACAAATAACTGACGTTAAAATGCATTTCACGTCATAAAAATATGGCCGACCATTTCTAGAACTAAAAGTACAAATCACACTTTTAATTGCTATATCTCCGTCAATATTTAGATATTTAATAAAATAGACACGCCAATACTCATTTAATAACATCAATTTCAATCAACAATTGAAAAATCGACCACTAAAAAATGAGGACACAAGCCCATTAAAAGAAATAATGTACCGAAAGATATTTCGTCGTAGACAAATTTTGGGAACCTGTATTGTGAAACTAATAAAGTGACATAATATTATATGAACGAAATATATATGAAGTGTGATTAGGTGACCTGCCTTGTTGTTATAAAAAAATGATAAAGGCCATTAACTAAACGAATGTAATGAGCACGCCATCTGCAAAACAAGTCATAAAAAGTTAATGGGATATGTCTGCAGACACTAGCACCAGCAGCAGCACCACCTCGCGGGAGTGTACTGTACCATTTCTGCGAAGCTTTTTATTCATTCATTCATTCGTTCCTGCTGCTTGTAAAGCTCCACATTTTATCACTGATGTTTAAGTGGAATTTATGAATATATTTAATTCTATTTCGAATATTACATGTATTTTATATACGCTTTTATAATGATTATCTGTAAAACTATTAAGCAAGAAGATTAAAGCTTGTGAGAAAATGTTTTTAAAAAGCTCTCAGTATTTCATAATTAACTGATAAAAAGAATTTTTCAACATAATGAAATTTTACATCCATTAAAATCTTTTTACGTCAGAAAATTTACAACATGGAAACTATTCTTAGGCACTATTTTACCTTCTTTAGGACGTCCGTTAAAATTAGCACATGGGCTGAAAAGTCCCGGGCCTAACACATAGATGGCGCTAGTTTTATTGCAGTCACCTTTTTTTCAGTTAATACTAACATTCAAAAGACAGCTGTTAAAATTTCATGATATTCTATTCAGTAGTTTGTGAGTTATTGTTATAAAGGAATATTTCTATTAAAAGAAATATAATCTCAATTACTTTTTATTTTTGTGATGTCATACGCAGAGTCACTCTCACAAGCAGCAAAACTGAAATTCAATTATTAAACAGCTATATTTTCATCAACTTTTGGATATTTAAACAAATTGAAACGTTAAAATGCATATATTAACCTATATTTCATTAAGGGGTTACATGGGTTTCGTGTGTTCAAAAAATTTTTTTTTTTTTTTTGGCTTATTAATTTCTACAACATCTCAAGAATATTATACTAAATTTTCAAGTCGATCCGAATAATAGTTTCGGAGATACAGCCTTTGGAAGGTGTGCGCTCCAAGTCAGTTTTATTGTTATTAAAAAGTTTAAACGCGTTTTTCTGGGAACCGTGTTTTCAAAGTCGGTTGTCAAATTTTCTCGAAAACTACTCAACCGATCTTGATGAAATTTTACACAGGTGTTTGAGATACAATTTACTCGTGCTTGACGGAAGGATTTTTTTTTTTTTCAATTGCAACTATTTTAAAAAAAACAAAATGTCAAGCAAATTTACCTAAATTTTCATTTTTTTGTAAAAATGTCTGCCAAAATTCCAATTTTTAATTTCCATTTTTTTTTTCCTTCCGTCAAGCACGAGTTTATGGTCTTACCTAAAACACTTATTTTTGTTTTTTCATTTTAGATAATCTTGTCACGAGTTATGCTGACAACGCGGACGCACCTTTTTTTCGAGGCGTCACCGGAAATGACGTCACAATAGAAGAGTTTTAATTTTTTTTTTTTGAAAATTTCAGAAATTATTCTTTAAATATGTATCTATAAGACAGAAAAAAGTTTGAATTAAATAATTAATTTTTTACATAGAAAAAAAAATATTGAAAATAGGCCTTTTTTTACCCGACGAAACCCATGTAACCCCTTAAAAAGAGACACTTAAAATATGAGTTCACAAAACACATTGATATAATTTCAATATTTTTTCTAATAAACAAAAATATTGTTTTTATCGTATGAAATTTCTTGAATAACAGTAATTTCTTACAAACAATTTATTTAAGTAGGTCATCTAGTAATTATTTTATATTATGCTAAAAAGCGTTGTGATATGTAAACAAATTAGAGTAAGTGAACACAAGAAGAACGTAAACACAGTATAATAATATTTCAGCCCGCATTTCCAGGGATAGATAAAACCACATAATTGTGACTCTCGTATATTCAAATACGAATGAGAGTGAATTATGAGCATACAGCTACACAAACACACACACACCCATACACACACATACACGTACAATCATACATTCCACTAACATTCTAAGTTATAGAAATACGGTGGATGTTTCGTAATGTTTATTTGCTTGGCTAAAATAAAAAAAATGAAAGAATTCCACCGACGAGGTTTACAACTCAAAATAAACTATTATTAAGTTAATGTAGCAACAAAATATAGCTGGCTTTATTTATTACACCGAGGATAAATACATTACGAAAATCATTTATTTTTTATATATACGTTTATGCCGAGTTTATTTGTTAGAATATATTTCAACGTAACAATTTGATCTGTACAGGGATTGAAAACGTTTGGATAACGTTAACCACTTCAAAGACGTTTTTCTAATTACTAATTTGATTTGAAAAAATAATGATAAATTGATACAAAGAAATTCCAAATCTCCTATATTCTCTATTCCTTTTGAATCATTAATTAAACCTATGGATGAATATATTAACACAAAATTATTATCAAAATCATTTAAAAATGCGATAAATAATGAAATCTAATGCATCAATTTGATACAAATTTTACAAAATAATATATGTAGATGCATCCATTGATTTAGAAAGAAATAAAGCAGGATTTGCTATATATGAACAAATAAATTTAAGATATTATAAATTTAAATTAAATAACGAAGTTAGCTCTTATACCGGTGAAAAATTAGCATTATTAAAAGCATTGGAAATTAATAAAAATATCAACAATAATAAAATTATAATAATAACGGATTCTTTAAGTGTTTTAAAAAATTTAAATTCTAATGATAACAAATCAAATAATGATATTTTGACATGCAAAATTAAGGAGATGTATTTCAATATAATAAATAAGAATAATACCATAAAATTTATGTGGATACCAGGACATTGTGGAATAAGAGGAAACGAAGGAAGAGGAAGGAATCAATAAATTTAGAAATTGAGATGAAAGTGAAATTACCTTCATAGAAATTTTTAATATAATCAAAAAATTAAACTTCAATTTGAGAAACACATATTTCATTAACAAAAGTCAGTTAAAAGGAAGAGATTATTATATGTTACACCCAAATTTAAGTAAGAAGAGATGGTTTAGAAATAAGTCCCGCAAAGTTATATCAACTATAATCAGAATCAAAAGTAATCATTTTAAAACTCCAGCTCACCTGTACAAAATTAATATTAAATCTGACGATAGATGTCAATGTAGTGAAGAAGAACTTTGGATCATATTATATTTGAATGCTATAATTTAGAAAGATCAAAATTGAATAGTGATATATTAGATGTGATTAAAACTTTTCCTGTTATCACTAAATTTTTGTTAAGTGATTCAAAATTAATTAGTGAATTATTGAAATATTTAGAAATTTGTAAAATTGAATTATAAATTATAAATGATTTATAAAAAATGTTTGGCTATGACGAAAGAAAGTCAAGGCAAATAAGGAAATAAATATAAAAAAAAAAATGATAATAATTTGATTTGAAGTTACCTATTTACTCGTACATTATCCATAATAAATATTTTCGTGTGTCTGCAACGCGAACAAACCTCTTATATTTCACTTTTTATTATTATTTGTTGAGTAAACATTTAACGTAATTTCAGCTAACAGTTTTGTTATTTACTCAAACTAATATGGCGCTTAAATCAAAACCAAGTTATATTTTATTTGCATTGTTAAGTAAAGTATAATATGTTAAGCTCTGAAAGTCTGAAACTTAAACTAATAAAGGAAATTTGCTTCTAGAATCTATACATAAATAAATGCCATTTACTTACGGCACGAAACACGTTCGGAATCTATTACTAAAGTACCACTTTATTGGAAGAAATAATATTTGCTTATCTCAACTTAAATGCTTGAAAAATACGTTCAACGCAACGGTCATTTTTTAATGGATATTAAGATAAAACGTGTGTGTATGTATAGTAAATCTGTTTCTAATGTTGAACACACCAGATCTGGTAAGTTGAGCACACCAATAGGTCCAGTCAAGTCCAGTAAGAGCGCTCGTTCAGATTGTGGCTCTGTTGGTACCTCGTGCCAGCGGTGAACAGTGTTCGGTTCACCATCAATACTTCCTTTCCTTCCCAAGACGAAGACACTTCAGTGATCAGTATTAGTTTGGATGTGCAGAGTGTGCGAAACGGAGATAGAAACATTGGAGCACATTAAGTTTTCATGTGAGAAAAAGGTAATAAGCGAAAGAAATATTGGCAGTTATTAAAGGGAGAGGTGGATGGCGGAGATAGAGAAAAGGAACGAGGAAAGAGAAGGAATGGCACAGTAGAAAAAGGAGAAGGAGAGTAGCAGGAGGAGCGAAGCAGTTATGTTTTCGTTTTCATAAGGATATTTTTTTTCCTCCTTTTTGAAAGGAGTGAGAATGTTTAGATATAATACGGATCAAAATGGAATTTAGCACATGTAAATAAATGAGTTAAAGCACAAGAATGTAGTGCCAAATGGCAAAAATTATGGCATTAAAATAAATAAAAACATTAGTTTGGGATGTATCTCCCTTGTTACATACCTAAAGTTCCGTCTTCTATGTACACATGCAGATGCAATATCTATACAATACTTCGTGAGTTTATTTCCAATATAGGCTGGCATCCCAAAACTCTAGGAGTAGAGGGAATCAAATTAAGAATTAATGAATAACACAATGTATTGTATAACTCGTATTCTGTATTCTGATAGTTTTTAAATTATTTTCTACAGTTCAACTCTTGTATAATTTCTAGCTGGCATAGATAATACAAATTTTTAAATATATATATATATAATATATATAATATATATAATATATATATATATATATATATATATATATATTATAGAATTTAAGCTTTAAAGAATTATTCCCTTGCCCTTTTACCCTGGTCTGTCTGTAACCGACCGTGTTCTACTAGTCTGTGTCCAAGCTACTGTTGCATTTTTGTATTAGTGTTATTTCTCAATTTTCCTCAACGAATTCGCTGTTCAAATATTTGTTTTGCATTTTACGTTCGAACCAGATTATAGTTAGTCACGTTCGGTCTTTGTATATTTAATATAACACAACTATCTCTACCGGAGATCACATCATAGTAATTATAAAACTTTGTAATAAATTAAATGTAAATCATGAAAGTGACAGATTGCAATTAAAATTATCGTAGATGCTGTAAGCTGTACTCTGATGCTGTGGCATTAAGAAGGAATCTTGCTTGTTGTATTACGTTCTGTTGTTCTGATGTATACTGAAAGAGGAAGAGACTTATTAACATTATGATGCATAGCATGTTTAATTCAACCATTTTTTAATTATATTCACTTTAAATTAATTTTAAATTTATAGAAACAATTTCAAATAGTGAATATATAAAGTATTAGAGTAATCGCAAAACTTTAATAAATATTGAGACTTACGTCAGTAAATTTCAAAAAGACGCACATCTCGTATGGTAAACAAATATTCTTTCTTTCACATGTAATCTAAAATTGGACATCTAAAAGGAAACAAGGTAAAAGAAAGTATAAGACTAGAAAATGATTTCTTTTTCAAATGTTTGACATCGTTAGAAATTTGTAAGACAATGTAGATGTCATTGTTTACGTAACTCTAGGCAGTACATATGATTAATTTTTAAATAACACAAAATTTAAAATGCTTAGATTCTAACGATTGCTTAAATATATTCTTTGCATTACTTCTTTAAGAAGCAGCCGATCTAAACGTGTTATTAAATTACGACCATTGTTTCATTTTGTGTTTTATTTATTTTTATTTTGAATAAATAACAGTTTACACTTGAAGAATTTACGTAGCTCATATTTGAAGCTGCGATGCTGCGATGTTTTATTTCCAGACAGAACCTTTTATCTAGGTGTTGCAACGTATGGCAAAACAAAACCTGAAATACTCGTATAGAGTAAGATATAGTGTAACAACACCTTCCCGTTGAAAATACTTAATCATCTAAATATTCTCATTTCACAATACACAGTTGGAATGGAAAGGAATGGAAGTCGTAGTCTCGGCAGAACGTAGCATCCTCGTCTTCATCCTCATCCTCATCCTCATTCTCATTCTACGTATTCGTATCCGTATCTCAAACAAATTTGATTAGGTTTAAATATGCAGAGAAACTGTTTTACATTTCGCGCCTTAGGCAAAAGCGAAATAAAGGTAAATGCTTCTCAAAGGAGCCATATGGCAGCTCTTATATTTTAATGAAAGTCATATAAATGAAGTTATTGTCACATTCAAAAGTACTTAGGTAAGAATGAACATTTTGAATTTAATATTTATTACTTGGGGAGATTTTATGCTTAAATATGAAGTAGTAACATACCTTCGATGGATGAATGGATGGATGCCTTACTTCCCCTTGTCCACCACCCATGCGGAATAATTTAACTCTTCCAAAATAGAACACAATTACGAGTATATCCATAGCAGCCCTTGCTGAGGGATGGGGATTTGAATACTTCTAGGAATTAAACAAACATTCCTTCTTATAAGGGCTGAGAGGGTATAGGGTGCTTCAATTCATAAACAATAACTGAGAGAGAACATTGTCATGGGAATTTGTATTTAAATGGAAACTAGTCTAAGTGAGAAGGAGGTTTTTCGGACATAACGTATGAAAAGAAATATTACGTAGCGTTTAAAATGATAGCATTTCATTTTAGGTTAGAAGAATTTGTTGTTACTCTCTGGATTTAAATCTTGTGTTTTAATTTCAGAGAATTGTTTTTAATTTAATACATGAAGTCCAGGTATAAAATTGTCACACATTTGCTAGCTAATTCAAGTAGTACATTTTGTATTTGTGATATTACAATAAAAACTGTGATGTTTTAAATATAAATAATCAACAAATTTGTCGGATTTTTAAGTTCTGTTATTTTGTTACAACCACAGATTAGCAATGATCGAAAAATTACCTGCAATAGATATTATATAATTTTGATAGCTCTTCTTAAAAAGTTTTATGATTCTGATAATGAGAAAAAGATTCATTTTTCGAAAAGTAATAAAATAGGTTACAAAACCTATTTTAAGTAACATGAATTACGTACAAAATATTAGCAGAAATAATTTAATTGAACAGATATTTTAATTTCTCAACTAGAAACATCATAATATCACGCCACTTAGGTAAGAAGGCTGAGAAAGCTAAAAATAAATAAATAAAGGGTACGTCATACTTATAAGGGAGATAGGTTTGGGAAGATCTACCAGATATCAAAATTCGTTCCTGTAAAATCTTACGGTTTTGTAAGTATACTTTATTAATATACCATAATATCCCTATCTTGAATGGGAATTGCTAAGACTGAATGTTCAAATTACCATTTTTGTTTAGTTTTCTTTTCTTGGAAACAAACTTGAATAGTTGTATAATCCATCAAATGCAAGATTTTTTTAAAATCATTAAGAATGTCCAAAAAGATCGAAAGAAAGAAAAGCCTTAAGAATATTAATAAAGTATTTTTTTTTTTAATAAAAATTTTGATAGTCTTGATTAAGTCTATTGCCTCTTGTAGAATGAATTGCTATTTACACCAAGCACACACACACACACACATATATATATATATATATATATATATATATATATATATATATATATATATATATATATATAAAATGATTGTCACCGAAGCTAACCACATGTAGCAGCCAATATCACTGGTAGTGTAAAACCACTAAACGTAATGGCAGAAGCCCTGGGTTCGCTGCAACGTTGTTAAAAGGCCGACTGAACATGGTGATGGTGTCGGTATCTGCGGTAAATAACTTTTTGATATGACTGTACAATCGTAGTTACATAGTTCTATAACATAACCTTATCACATAACACCACTGCACTGCATGGTCTACAGTAAAACTACTGCATAAAACTTGCAGCAAAAGTGATAAAATTTCATGAAATTGAGTGTTAAATTCAATGTAAAAATCAATATTTTGTTTTGTATTATTTGTCAGTTGAAAGGAAAAAAAAGAAAACTTTTATCTCACACTACTCGGCCTCCTGGAGATAATTGTATTCTTAATAAAAGAACAGAACATTGGATTAAGTAAATTACTGGAGAACACGTGGCTCTCGTTATAGTAATAGGTCCAGTTCGTCAAAAGAGTCTGTTGGAAAGAAAGTCTTGGGTGGAGAGAGCAGGAGGGGGTTAATAAAAGTAATTTCCCAAAAGGAAATCTTAGTACTACGTCGTTTTGAAATACCTAGTAAAATGAGTAGAATTTTAGAAATTCGAGTAAATTAATTAAACTATATATATATATATATATATATATATATATATATATATATATATATATATATATATATATATATATATATAGTTTAATTAATTTACTCGAATTTCTAAAATTCTATATACATATATATATATATATATATATATATATATATATATATATATATATATATATATATATATATATATATATATATATATATATATATATATATATATATATATATATATATAAATATAAATATACTCGTATATATTGTATTTTTTAGTTTAAAGTATCAATCCCACTTACTGCTTTAATTTAACTTTGTATTTAATTTAAATTGTTTAGCATATGACAATACGCGTAGTCATTCACAGTACCATTTTCAATTTAATTTATTTTTTAAGTTTTCTTAGTTTTTTTAGAACTTTACAAGGTCCAATGTTTTAAATTATAAATATTAAATTAAGAAAAACTATATTATATTATAATCTCCAAAATGTGACAATCTGCCAAAATGCAGTAGGATTTACTTTTAAAAAAAATTTAATGTCAGTTTTTGAAAAATATAGAAGAGAAAACAATTTTTATTACTAGTTGTTATTAAAATAGCAATTTTATTTATGTCACATACAATTTTGTTGAACTATCAAAATTTATATTACTAACGATGCATACGCACCTACTAAAATAACTAAACATAAATGTGAAAAAGAATGCTTAAACGAGAACCTGAAATCTAGATTACAATATTAAATAAAAACAGTAAATTAAATATCAAAACAGCGAGCGTTTGATTTATTTTTTGTGTGTTTTACAATCACAAGGTTTGAGCGTTCTGTTGCCGGTTCAAATCACTCTTAATAACCAACAACAGCCAAAACGACAAAATTAAATCAAATTAAATAGACTAAGTAAAACCATATTTTGCGCTATATAGATTTTATTACCTAATTGTGTATAAAACTGTTATATAATTGTGTTAAAATAAAAGAGGGAGTTCTTTCACTTAACTAAACTTAAGTCAACCAAATTCAGAGGAGCTATTTCTTCAAACTACAAATCTACAAGAAAACAGCTTATAAATTCTCGTAGTTAATTAAAAAAAACTTAATATTAAATAATTTTACAAAACCTGGTTAAAAAGTATATCTCAAAGAACAATGTTGTGACATAGCTTATATGACAGGGAACACATTGAATCCTAATTATTTCTGACAATAAGAAATTTTTCACTAGACCCAAACAGTACGCCACTGCATACGTAAACTGCATTTTAAAATGTTATAAGTATTTATTTATTTACTTTCATTTGCAATGTTTACTTTACTTTCATAACTAGAGTAAACTTCTTTTTATAAGTATAATTGAATTTTGTTATATTACGTCTGTTAACCTCACTTTTCAGTTATAAATATACGATATTAAATTTCAGAGAGGAAAAAGGAAACTCACACACACACATACTTCTCGCTTGATACACTTGCTTGCAGTTCGTCTTTATATACACACCCCCACCCTGTGTCTGTATACAAGTGTAGTACGCATTCAATGAAACAAATTGGGTTATATTATATGGTTATACATTATACTTTCTGTATCATTCACGCTTTTTTCCCCTTCGATATTTTTATAGCTAAAGAAATAGCCATATACCCTTACATTTGTTCGCCTTGCTGACAAGTCTAATATGAAAATACCGTTCTAGAGTTTGGGTATGTTTTTTTGCAAATGGGATTTTGATGTAAATTAATGCAAATTGTTCAGAACGGTTGTGTCAGCCAGCTACCAAATTAAGGATATTTTAAACAAATATTACATTGGTTTACGTTCAGTTTACATATCAGTGTTGCTTTCCTTTTCTTATTCTTATTCTTAATTGTAAAAGTTTTTCTATCAAGTTATTCAATTATTAAAATTAACATTGTTTGTGGAGGTGTTGTTTAAATCAAATAGACGTGACAGAAAATAGAGACAATTCGGAACAAATAATTACTTGTAACCCATTAATTGTGTAAAATCTTAATAAATATTGTTAAAGCACCTCGTGCCGAGAATTGCAGAAGCTTTCTAGAGTTGCAGTGTGAGATAGGCCTAAATGTCTCAGTAAACAATTTTATGAAGTGTCTTGTTTTGTGACGCTTCTATCACTATTGGCACTTCAATTATAGTTCGCATCAACTTTATCTTCATTTGCATTCCAACAGTGGAGTGGTTTCGTCCTTTAGCCTACAAAATAGACATTTCATATGAACGACTGTGAGAAACTGAACTATATATGAACTCTTTCATAACAAAAAAATCATACGCGTCTTCAATATGAAGGAAGAGTGGCTCCAAAATGTTTACTGGGGTGTTTTTTCACCACATAAATTATATTTAAAATACATACATTAAAGAGATAATATGTTCTGCCCATACCGTTCGATACCCGAACATAATCTCCACATTTCATTCCATAATAAATGAATTCAAATTATTTATAAACGCTTTTAAAGAGTTCATAGGTCAGAAGTGGGGATATATTATTGGATAAACGTCACAGTCTCGACGTGATAATAAAATTTGATTTGTGTTTAAAAGCATCCGGGCTACACCCATATTTATCGACTTTAATAGCTAACCGAACAGCGATAAACTCCATTCCACTCCACGAGACCACACTGTACCTCCTAGCATTGTAGCAGACGATAATGAAAAGTATTTCTCCGTAATAGACTACCGAGAGTTATTTGGAGAGTTTAATTCCATACAGTTACCAGGAATACTATCTTGATGTATGGCCATTAAGCATGAAACGAGTTGTTAAATCTACGCTGAATTAAAATTCTTTTAAAGTCGAGTAATTAAAAAACCATTTAATAATTACATTAATGGTGTAGTAATTATTAAATAATAAAAATAAAAAACTTGAAAGTTGAAAAATACTTAGGTGTAATATGGTGGTAAAACACAAGAGGAAATTCGTACTGGGGGAGATTTGCTTCATGTAAATAACAAAGAACAAAGCAATAAATTAGTCAAACGAAATACGTACAAGGAAAGGTATACTGGTGTGCAGAATGAGAATAGCGTAATTCACGATTTAGGACATGTGATGGCTAGTCTATACTGGCACATTTTTTTTATAACACTGTTTTTTCATTTAATTAAGTTATTTTATAAAAAACATACATCATATACCTGCTACATTATACTAATACACTCATTGCGTAAGCCTTTAGACTGTACAATCTCATTACTTTTCCTTAATTTTCACAATTAATTTGTAAGTTTGTAACAAAACTAATACTTTAATAACTTAAATACTCTTAAGTAAAACTAGAATGCGTCTTCCAAAATCCTCCTAACATTACCGAATCCGAATATAATTTGTCAAACTATTGCTTTGCTTCAACGGTATATTTCCTACTTAAAATCAATGCTTTATCAACACACGAAATTCATATTTTTCCATTGTTTTGAAAATTACAAAAGTAACTTCACTAAAACTACTGACACTCGTAAATTATAACTCGTATCACATGTCGTTTGAAGGTTGGTACCATATAGGGATTTGTTAATAGTAGTGCCATCTATATGCCATCATACGAACTTATTGAGTGACATTTTAATATCTTAGAGATGAACTGCTAATATTTATGTATCTTTCATTTTCTGTCATAGTCATCCTATAGAAATTCTCTTCTCTGCAATTCACTCTATCTTCTTGTTCGTCTATTCGTCTATGGTCCCTGTTGTTCTCTTTTGTGACCTTATTCATACTTTCTTACCTGCAATTTCTTTTCTCTTATTTATCCTCCTATATCCATTCTTTCTCTTTTATGCAGCTGGAGAACATTACGTACCCTATTTTGAAGTCATTTCTCGGTCTCTATCTCCCCTTCTTCTCTAGATATTTCTTTCGTATTTCTCTACATCCCTCTCCTTCAGTTCTCGTAGTCTATCACGACCTTTGTCTATGCTTTGAAGTTTACCAATAATTAGTTCCCCTTTACATTATAAATTCTCGTTTAATGTTGTTGTTTTTTTTCGGATGACTACATATATTTTGCAATATATCAATAGAAGTTGTTCTTATATTTGACAGAAACATTTACTGTGTTTATTAAATATGTAATCAATTATAATTATAAGAAACAACCCCAAATCTCATATGACTGGTCAAAAAATTGAGTTTTCTGGCATCAACGCTCTCGTCCACTGTGCCGCCAGCTTTAATTCTGATGAGCTTAATTTCCACAGTGAACATATCATCTGTAGTGCGCACAAATAATTCCTTTTATTTGAATAAACTTGAGCTTTGTACTCATCCGTAAACGTACATGTGTGTGTAGCTTTTGTAGCGTATCGCAACGTACTTTACATATAGAAGTCGATATTGAAAACCAATGTATACGTGTATATATATTTATCGTATTCATACAATGCATATGGTACACGTGTAAAGCTTGGAACATCCTCGCAGAGCTATTTAATGTGTTTTTCCAAGCCATTTGGCTATCCTATTCCTTTTTGGTCCCTAAGAGCTTTGAAGGTCTTGTTTAGTAGGATTGTGGGAAATAAATACATATGCCTTCCCATCACATTGTTACAGAACTAGTGGTGTTGACTAGCGATGAATTGTATTTTCGAAATGTGAATTTGTTTTTAAATATAAACAAAAAAAATAGTGAATGATATTCGAGTAATTCGATCATTCATTATTTCATTATTAATTATTCATTTTTACTCGTTTACTATTTAGGATATTATTTTAGCTAAAAATATCGCGCAAGCAATATAGCAATGCACAATAATTGTGATTTTCAAAATATATTTATTAAGTAAACAACAAAAAATAATGACTCATAGTATTTCTTTTATACTTATTAATTATTTTCAATTTACTGAGATTTCGACATTATTGCAGTGTATACATAAAAAGAACCCGCTTTACAAGTTTTTTTTTTCTTTAATTTATTTTTCGTCGGCCTATTTCCTATGCTGAGTCCTATAACCGATGATCTTCAGCTATGTTGGTAGTATTTGTAGTGTTGTGGTCTCATATGTGTACTATACCGGTAACTAATAAGTTCATGATTATGTATGTACTTAATCCATTTAAATTTCCAAGTAACTATGCTTTTCTAGAAGTAATTTTAATTTTTAAATTCACCTTTGAGTTATTTATAAATTTGTTTCTGCAATTACAGTTTAAGCGGTATTATTTATCTAGACTGCATTGTTGAAAGGACAGCCCCACATGTAATAAGCTCTGAATATACCGCAGTTACGCCACTGGCTAGAATCGTCTTTGTATATGTATAAGAAGCTTCTTCCCGTGATGAAGTGTGGTAATCCGAAACGACTCAAATAAACACTTATGGAAAGTCGCAGTTCGGACGTAGTCTGTTCCAGTGTGGATCACACTTACAGTTCATTTTTTACATAACAAAACGAACGCTTTTGTTTTAGTTAATTCTTATTCAATTCACCATACTACCCGTTATGAAACATCAGTAAATGTAGTGGATATAACCTTGATATTAAACCCATATTCGCCCTTACACACCCATCAAAGTTCATATTCTTCATTGCTTGTACGTGACCACTCTCGAAACATTATCACCATCATTTTGACCTTTTTACCTTTTCATTTTGTGATCGAATATTAGAAATTTGATGTGTGAAAACACTAAGCTAGTATATTCGAAGAAAATATTTTTCTCGCATGAGATACTTAGATAAAGCTTTTTATTCCCTGGACTGCAAGCGTTGTAACTCTGGAGCTTGTTTTGAATTATTTATTTGGAAAAGCATTAAGCAATAAACCCGCATTTTCCTAGTATTCTTTAACCATATACAGTTTTATAATAAACATAAAATGTAGATACTTTCACTAGTTATAGTTTTTTTTTATTTACTTAATCTTCTTTTGTTTAGCGTTTGAGTGAGAGGAAATAAAGGGAAGGATTGAGTAATCCGCCGAAAGAACCACTCTTGGATAGATATTTGCTTTTCAGTAAATAGCGCAAATAAATTTAACAGTTTAAGAACAGATTTAGCTTTTGTCAAACGCTTTGTCGCACGAAGTTGTTTAAAAGAAATTTATTCATTAAATGTTAATTAAAACTGTATTTTTAGATTAATGGCAATTACGGCACTAGAGCACATAATGCAGCCTTATTGCTTGTTCCAATTATATCAGTGTCTTGCACAATTGCGCTGAAGTGCGCTGAAAGAGGTTTTTTTATATATAATTTCTCGGGCTTCCTAGGCACGTAGCCTTTTATCGCCCCTAATACTGTTTTGCTTCTTTTTATACTTTATATTCCGACAACAAAAATTTCGGTTTCTCAATCAAAAAGGCGATGTTAACAGGAAGCGTCTGCGAGGTCTGTATCACCGCCCTTTGGAGTCCATTTCTTGCCATTGCTGTATTTTTACATTGCCACAGAATGTGGTCAGGATCTGCCTCTTCTTCACCACATACCTGAAAGAGGTTATAAGAGCCGCATAAATGGCGATACGATGGTGAATTTTATCTTATTAGTTACAATAAGCATTATAAAAAAATGTGTGAGAAAGTGCTTTTTCGTTGCATCGCAGATTTATACGGCATAACTTGTTTGAACCATGAGTCGCCGGTGAACCATTCAAACTAATTAGCATTAAATGTAAAAATTCTTGACATTGTTGACAATTACAATTTATTTTTATTTCCAATAGCATTGTATGAAATGATTTAAACCTTTAATAATAATCCTGTGAATAAAAAGAAACAAGTATGGATAAAGGACAGATTTTGAAACTAATATTGGTTCCAATTAACTAAGTAGCATTGTGCCCTGTAATTAAAAGCATTTAATATCTATTAAAATATTGTATTTTGATTATATAATACTATAAATATAAGAACCAAAGTTGCCGATTCGGAAAACGTTGAGGAGCCGGCTGTGAAGGTGTTATTACAACTAATGTCTACTTTTCTAAAGCAAATAAACAAACTAAAACTTCTCTAAACTGATGTAGTGAGTGAATAAAATAGTCACTTTGTTAATATGTCTACCATTCCATTCTATTCATTGAGCTAGTTATCCTTCAGTAAAATAGACATGAATGCTACTATCTAAGCTGTCGCGAGATGATATTAAAACAAAAGGTTTTATACACAGAGTAAAAGCCGAAACTGACGTCTCCTAGCTTCACAATCAGTCGTTAACAGACTCCAGACTCCTCCCTGTCTCCTCTTTAATATACTCTAGGCATTATTTTCTATAAAACACACAGAAAACAATGCCCTTAATACGAGTATGTTTCAAACATCTTTCAACCTTTCATTTCAGCCGATGGCAATGAAAGTTTTTTGGTATACTTTAACCATTTTTGTAAACCTATTTATATAAAGTTTGATAAATTGAGATGGAAGTGTACAACAAAGGAACCAGTGACGTATTTAGAAACGGGATGCTTCTTCGGGAGGTCCCAAATAGACTGGCAACTCACGACTTATATACTTACCTCATTTGTAGTGATTACTGTCCTCAGTAATTAAAAGTGCTCCACGTTCTTTGTTAATGCATATTTTTTGCTGCCAATCACTAATTATAACTTTTTTTTTTTTTTTTTTTGAAAAGAAAATTCATTGGGAAGTATTTTTGTGTTTTATTTAATTTAGAAATATAAATTTAGAATAAAAAATTGTTGAAAATATCAAACTTGGAATTTGATGTTGTCTTGTTCAAAGCTCGAAACTAGAATGATATTCAGTTCAGAAATAAAATAATTTTAAGTTTAAAAATATAATAAAATAAGTTACAGATAGTACATTTTATAATGTCCAAATACCATCAATCTTTTCTTGACTATCATGGATCTTAAAATATATCTGAAACTGTCTATAATTTTTATGAAAATCTTAACATCTTAAAATCACTGTAGAATTCAGAGAAAAAAATATATTTTCCACAGTATTCGTATGCACAATGCTATAGTGGTTTACAAAGAGAGAACGTTGGTTTCTTTCGTGGAAAAAAAATTTGTGCAGAATAATATTAAATTTCATATTTTTCAGAAAGTTCATCAGTTGCAGTTTAATGCAGTAATCCTTAAAAATGTATTGCGCTAAGACTTTTGTTCGAGATTTCCTCAAGCTACTATAGGTACAGATCTTGGTGGTTAATATTCCTATTTAGTAATATCAAACATTTAAAAATTATAAATAAAAATTTTGCTGAATAATACAGTTGCTAAAACGTTTTATCTATTAACATATTCATTAAGCTTCTTAATCTGTTTAGGGATTATAGAATCTTAAGAACTTCTTTTTTAATATTAAATGATAATAATCTATCCTTATTTAGACTCTTTTTAATGAAATATTACTTGCTTTGATTAAGTAAATTATTGCATGTTACGTGTTTAATGTTTATTTTAGAAAATCGTGAGACCAATTTAAAAAAACGAGTTATGTGGTTCTTTGAATCTCAATCAACAATTACTTAAGTCAAATAAAAATACAACGACAACAAAGTGATTGAACATAATCAGCAAGGGGTTCGCTCTTTCCAGTTGACTACTCCGTTCCCTGCACCACAAAGTGTCACGACCACCCTGTATAGAGTGTGCACCCTGTGCATATATGTTAATATCCTCCTCAACAGAAATCGATATCACTCATTGATTGATTTAAGTAAAGGGAGCCAGCCAGTTCAACCAACATCATACGAATGCTGCACCGAGAACTATGTTCTATCCATTTGAAATACGCTTTGAAGCAAATGATATTCCACGATGCAAAAAAACTGATGTTTTAGTATTAACATACCCCAGGGGTTTCCACACGAGATATACTACGTATACTACACACTAGACAGACTCAGACGATCTTTTATTGTGTAAATATGTAGTTTACATTTTACGATTTGCCACGTTGGCATTGGGCTATTGTTTTATGTATATACATTACATATGATACACGATGTATTCTATCATATTCAACCCTTGAATTCTAGACTATTACCTATAAAATATATATGTTATGCTTTTTTCGTTCTTTAATTTTCCATAAAGGCACCTTTCTTCAATAATTCAAAGGTTCAGTTCAAGCATAAACTTTATAAAGTCGATATGGAGGTATGAAAATAAAAATTACAGGGATTCGTGGAAAATAAAATGTTAGTCTATGTTTGGGCAGAGATTTCGTGTTTTTATATTTCTTTTTTTGTTTATTTTATATTCCCTTAGTTACGGTTCTTTATTTTATGTAAAGAAACATGTTTTTTTATTAGCCCTTAAGGTTATATCTTTAATTTTAATTTTACACATTATAAGGCTTACAATTAATAAGGCTCTTTAAGAAATCTAATAAAGTATTACAATTAGATAATTAAAAATTATGCTAGATTTAAAAAGAGTCAATCGACATTGATAATAATTGATGTATTTCTTACGTCCGGTTTAGGGAAACAGTTTAAGATCAAACTTGAAGTTTTCTTCAACATAAATACTTGTTGCACTTGAGAGATAAATGTAATAACAACTCTTGAGATCTTCTTGAAACCATTATAAATTTAGCAGCATCAAAATAAAGAGATAATATTAACTATGTACAAATATTTCAAGTAAATTTTATATATTTCTTCCGTTTTTAGTACCAGTTCTCCTGTGTAGTATTGTCTCAACCGAAAAGGTGTGAAAATGAATCTAACAATTTTATGTTAATGTAATACTCTATTTATAATCCTAATGTCCAATTTAATATGTCTGGCGTTATTTTGACGTGAAATAACGAGTAATAATTTTCTACTTGAAATAACAATATCACAGAAAGAAACACGTACGTCTGTCTTTAAAAAGTATAATACAATAAAATACATCTATAGTTATATTACTCTTGTAGATTTAGTGACTAGCGACTTATAGTATGTTGAATAAATTCTCAGACTTATTGATCCATATAGTTTACGTTTTACAAGGTACATTATTCTTCTATTAAGTTTACACTTAGTATTTATTTTCAGACCGTAAATCTGATTTTCAATAACAGAACAAGTCACGTGGGAAGTACAAAGTCAAAACACAAACATACTGCATATAGGAAACCAACGAAACTAAACGAAAGCAACCCAAACCAAAACCAGATTCACATATTCTCATATGGCATATGGCATCCAAGTTGTAAGGTAGAGAAAGAGAGAGAGAGAAAGAGTATTTCCCGTAGTTGAACTTAATCCCAGCGGCTATGAATTATCTGATTTATTATTTATCCAAACAATATATTCTTAGGGCGTAACATAGAACAAAAAGTGGATGCTTTCGAATTTAAACTGGTTGTTCACTTGTTTAGAAACAGTAAATTTTGTAAAAAGCTAACCCGGAAACCTTTAAAAATATGTCCTCAAAATATATCCATAACCGTATAGAAATTTTACCAACTTAAAACCAAACTTAAAAAATATAACGATGTTCCGGAATCGTATTACTTAATTCTCTCCGTTTTATGACCTGCTGGGAGTGTTTTATGTCCACTCTTCTGTTCTTCAGAAAAAACTTAAAGTTTAAATTTGACTTAGTAGATAAAATAAAATACTATTATATTAATTATTATAATATTTTTGGTCCTTCGAGCCGGATTTAGCCGAAAGTTGTTAGAGCTAATATCACCCTCTAATAGTATATATGGTTGGTATATACTACGTATTGCGTGTATTGAAAACACAATAGCTATAAATAGTACAAACAGTATAAAGAAAATTAAACTTTTATAAATCTCAGCTCTACAGGAGATAAAATATCATAAATTTCTCTATCAATCGCATCCATTACTTCTACGCTCTGAATTGAATTTATTGGATTCTCTTGTTGTCTCGCTACAAATTTCATAAATTATTAAACTAGTAATACAGATTTATTTTATAAGTTTTATTAAATGCAAAGCAATATAAGTTTTTATATTCTTATTTTATTTGCAGTTTTATTTATGAGTACATAACTAATATATGTCACTGTGTTATTATCGTAGCGGAAACTATTGTTACGGATCTTGGCAAAGGAATTTGAGTAATCTTAGACCTGAGACAACATGCTAAATAATTTTGCCTTTTACGTATTAGGTTGTTAATCAAAGAAATGCAGTTTTTCTTTTTGTATTGTATTTAATTTAGAATATTAACTTAAAATATAAACTTAGCATTATGAATTTAGAATAAGGATATAATGTTGAATTAGAAATTGATATTTTCTTGCTCAGAGTTTAGAGTTCTCTTTCTCTTTCGACCGTGATGATAATTTTTGATTATTAAAAATAAGCACTACCGGTTCTTGAACACTAAGGCACCCACCAACATGGCTGAATTTCGCCTCCAAATTTTAACACAACAACTGAACTCTAATATGAAATTGTCTTTGGTAACTTTTCAGTTTAATAATCGAGATATTCATGAAGTGGTTGATGGTCAAAAAAATGTAATGTAAAAAGGTCCCCTGAATATAAAAATAACACACCTACATCGATTTCAGCAAAGTCATTCTGATTGGTTAAGCGCTTATACCGTTCGACCCAACCACTATAGTTGGATGCAATCTTAAGTTTCTTAAACATCTTCTGGTCATTTCTGTGCAACATATTTTGTAAAGTATCTACGAGTATATACTGTCTTTAAGTATATAGACACATGTACAGCTAGTTTGAAACAATGAACTACTATACAAGGATGGACATTTTGAAACCGATACCGGCCAATAATTTCTCTTCCACCCTCTGTAATGTGAAGGATTTTGCTCCTTTGCAGAAACTTTAATGAAACTTTGGACACGTGAAGTAATTCACAACTTTGGTTATATATTTAGAAGGATATTTTGTGGCTAAATGATTGATGGATATTTTCTGAAAACTTTGGAAAAATTTTAGTGATTGCATAGAATATCTTGTCTTATCAATAATAAACAATAATAAAATATCCGTATGCCACATTTAGACCTGCGTAAAAATAATTTTTGTTTAATCTTTACCGAAGACAAGGTTAAATACAAACCAAGATCATAACATCATAGTATATTAGTGATAAAACATATCTGTTATATTATTCTTACAATAATATGTTAAGTATAACCTCTGTAAAACATCTAGACATTTTAGGACATTAGAGCTAAAGTTGAAAGTCGGTATTTGGAATAGATTATACAATGATAGATTAATTTAGATATATAGATCATGTATGTATATCTTAAACAGGAACAAAATATATCTTCTTGTTTAAAATGCGGATAATATAAAGTGTAAAACGAGGGCAAATTTAATTTATATTTTTATTAAAACAAAATTTTACCAGTGAAGACACTGCTTCAGTCGTTTTATACCTAACTTCACAAATATGTAACTACATATTATAAAATAGCACGTGTTTAAGTAGATATAACATCCGTTTTTTCCCAACATTTCCTTTTAACGATGCACCAAACTTTGATAAGATTTTATACGAGTACTTACATTTTATTATATTTCTTTTACTTCGTATTTTACTTTGAAGGCAAAGCCTACGAGTTGTATGATACAAGTCCTTTGCAACCAGCCAGTACCGGCATACGTATGTAGAACCGAAACGAAGGCCTCGTAAGGATATCGTACAACACTTATGGTAATATTTGATTCCTAGGTACACATATTTTATCATGAATAATTATCATTAACATACATATGGTATATCACAGTATCGCGTGCTTTACCAAAAGAAATTACATTCAGCAGTATATAATTAACTTTGCAACATAAAGAGGAATTATACGCTCTGCTAGTTTGTGTCAGGCCGTGAAATATGTTTCCTGTGCAGAAAATTTACGATAAAACATTTTCTCCGGATTTGGGCACTTGCGTGATGTTTATTTTTTATTTAAATCTTATGGAAAATAACTGTTTTTACTATTAATACTACTATGGTAATTTTAGTTTTTTTTTTCAAATATTAATTTATAATTATTAACACGCAAATTATTTGTTAATTAATTAGTCTTGTTTTATAAATTGTTTGCTGAACGCATTTGTGGTGTTTTAAGCTAGTTGAGACTACAATAATCTTGACAGGACTGTAGATTACATTGTCTTTTTTATTTTTAATTACGTCATTCATTAATTGAAGAAAATTAAGCATTTTTAGTAAGCAATATTTTAACATGTTTAAAACCTCAAATACATGTAACGATTTATATGACAGGTTTGTCTTTACAGGTAAACCATATGTAAATGTACGGAATAACTGTACAGTTTTATCATTTGCACCCTCTGATTTACCTGTACAGGTATTCTACTCAGGTCAGTCTATCAGGTAAACCATTACAATATAGTGATAACCTTAGCACACCTTAGACTCCTTAAAATCTACTATCAGTAGTAGGAGGTCTTCGACGATATCTAAATTATTCAAGTTAATTGTAATTGAGTAAAATAATACAGAAATAGTATATGGATGAATATATGCATTATAGAATATGAAGAGGTTTGTATTTTTCTGTTTTTGAATGACTTATAAAATTTTGTGGGCGCACTATCGGTTTCATTTGCGAAAGAATGAATTTTCGAAGAGGCGTCAATTTGAAATCTCGGTCCTCCTTGAAAACTGACTAGTGCCGGCGCTACTGATAGTGTTCATATCTCTCACAATCGGCCCCTAAAAATATTCCACGCCCGCGGCAATAGCTAATGCCGATATTAAACCCTTTTGGGTCGAAATGCTGCATAGAAAAAACACCGAAAACAAATTTGCATAAATATCTTTTTTTTTTATTCTCACGTGAAATTAATTGTATCTAATCCAACTGTTACCTTTTTTGAGTGCTTATAGGTTTACCATTTTGGCAAATCTGAGTTTGGCGATGCCCATATTAGCCCCCCTCTAGGAGGTCCCCTTTGCTTTTTTCTATTCAGAATGAATTGTCATTTACTTTAACCGATGTTGGCGTAAGTGCATATAACGTCAGCCATTCCCACATAGTCAGTTTTAATTTTAACTATATTTTTTATATATAATTTTAAACTTAAATTTAGTTTAGTAAAAATAATAATTTATAATTACTGATGCATAACGCATACACACTAAGCGCATTCAAAATAAAAACTGAAATAATAGATGGGAATGCCGCTTAAATGTATGTTCAATGTATACGAGAATGTCAAAGCGAGTCACGCATTCAAATAATTTTGTAAGCATCAGCAAACAAACATTTGCTTAGTAGAAACACATCCATCCACACACTGAGGTACTTCATAAGTTGTTTTGTAATGACAGCGCTGTCGTCACACAAGCGGCAATTTACAAAAGCAAGTCTATATACAGTATATGTTTAATACATTTTTCATTAACGATTATTATAATTTTACAAAATACATTTCCTATAAATAATATGTTCATTAACATTAAAATCATTTTGATATTTATTGAAGTAGTTCATGCATACTTTGTTCATTCATTTATTGTGTTAAGCAGATTAAAACTAAAACCATTAGGTTGCGTTGTTGTACAAGCATTTCAATATTATGGGTACCATATATTTATAATGGGTTATAGCAAACACTCGTATAATGGAATGATATTAAATGATATGAGAATGCGCTCCGACTTGTGGGAAATTGAGTTCAGAGGTTGGATCGTTTCGTGAAATGAAATTAGAGGAGGGGTATATTCAAATTAGTTAAGTAGTAGATTGAGGCATATACACAAGTGTTTACGTCTACGTTTTAGACAAAAAAAAAGTGTGTTTTCAATTATTTTATCTATTTATAGCTCGGTATATTTATTATCTCCCCATCTTATGAAATTATATCTTAGAAAATTTACATTTTAAGCAGTCAAAACTTGTTGATAACTTTTACGATATACCAAAGAGTTTGTATATTGGATAATTGATAATATCCATTTTTGTGAGACATCTTCGAATATTGGTTTTAAGGGCCATCTAAAAATTATGTCATACAACAAATATCATGGAATTCTAAACCCTTCTGTTATTTTCTATCCAAAAAAAATATTTATATTATCTTTTATTAACTTTCGTTATATCCGAAAACATGAGTTAATATTCGTTAATATTGTAATGTTGATAAGGTTGAAATGTTGAAATTATATTTCTTTTTTGTTAAATATCAACCAAAGTCAGAGCTGAGATGGTATCAACTAAAGTTTATAACAAACCTTAGTTAACTGATTATAGAAAAACGGTCCTTAGTTGAAAAAATTAATATGACATTTCAAGAAAAACAATTCGAACAAATGCTGAAGACGCCCCTTTCTTAGACTTGAGCCATACTACGAAAGAAAGTCGCGTAACAAAAAGCGTACCCCATATTTATCAAACTGCAGTTTTTTCCGCGCCAGTTTTAAATCAGCAGATTTATATGATTCAATTATCAGAATTACGCATTTATTTCCGCGCTATTCTTTTTCGCAGTGCAGCCGTAGTCTAAGAAAGAAGCGTCTAAAGCATGTTTCAACCATTTTTTTATACAGTGTACGTACATATAAGATAACCTGCTTATGTTTACTAATCTAGCAACAAAATGAAATAGCATTAGTTTAGAAAAAGTAAATATATATATATTATTTCATTAATTTGTTACAAATTTTATACTTGAAATATTTCTTTTATTTTTATGATTGAATCCCCTAATGAACACGTAATCAATATTTAATTATACGTTCGTTGTAATTAAAATAAATGAAACTTAATACTCATTTTAAAACATGTAAAATGAACTAATTAACAATTACGGTATAATGTAATTCTAATTGCAAGTTGCGCGTTGATTATAATCCATTGTATGAAGTAACTGACTTGACTAAAATTCTCTCAAATTATTTCGAATTGAATTCCTTACATCAGTTCGCATTACATTCGTACAATTCTCTTTCACTTATTGTCCAAAGCAAAGTTTATCGTCTTAATGATGCAGAACGATGTTACACTTCATAAAGACAGTCCCGCTTAAAGTCTAATACCCTCTCCTCACCGTGCTGGTGCAGTTTCTTTGTTAACTACCATTTTGAAAGCTGCAGGCGTTTTTAGGATAATGATTATTTAGCTTGTAATGAACCAGCACTAGTCGGTAGATGGAAAACACGAAATCGTGATCAAGTTGAAAAGATATTAATAATTTTTTTTTTGGACGTTATTACAAGAAAGGTGTCAAGATTTTAGAATTTGCTGCGGGGCTATTGTTTCTTATTTAAGTTATCGGATTATAATTTTAAATATCTTCTATAAAAATATATTTTTAATAATTTGTGTATCTTTTACGTTTTCTTTTTAGTCGTAATGTCTAAATTAAATGAAGATTTGTACAAAAGCTCTAAAATAGTATTTTTGTTACAGTATTTATTGCGGAACAAGCAGTGGCGTCCTGAAAGCTAAAACGTTCAACCTCAGAGCGGAAGAAATTTCGGTAAGTTAATGTAACATTTTATTATTACCAATAGCGTTTTCTGTTCTCGAAAATAGTGTCTCCTTTCTTAATTTTTTAAAATTAGTTTCGACCACTGTATCTCTAAATTTCATCACGATTTATTCTAAACAGTGTTGACTAATCCAAATAGAAAATATAGATTTATCTCAAAGAATACAGAGTATCTGCAAAATTGGATTAGAAGAATAATTAAAATGTCAGTGTTTAAAAACATACAATTCATATTTAAATTATACCAAATGATTTTTTGGCATTGAACCACCATTAATTCTAATATATAAATATTAGAAAGATTTCAAGCTAAGAACAATAGTCAACACACCGTGATTCGTCAGAAATTCAACCATAATAAATATCTCCACATGTCATCTGTTAGAGTAACGAATAATCCTAATAACACATAACTGTAATCCTAAACAGTTATCGTTAACCAAAAATATTCTAGACATTAGTCTGACCTATATCAAGCTTCCCTTAACAAGCCTAAACAAATAATAAAAGAGCAAAGTTCAGTTAATTAAAGAATAATTATAATATCTTTAAAATTTACAAATACTTTCTTAATCGTCATTCGATATATATATATATATATATATATATATATATATATATATATATATATATATATATATATATATATATAGCAATGAATTTATGTTTCTTGAGGTTCTATCTATATATATATAGATAAATATTCTTTATCATTCGCAGTGATATCAGAAACGTGTCTAATAAAATGAGGAAAAGACAAAAGAATGAATATAACCAAGTAAAGTAAAGTAAAGTAAGGGAAAGCCAAGCTGCTTGCCATCTCATTTACTATTTCACATTCCGTAAATTTTAGGATTGAATGAGATTTAGCAACAAAATTGAGGGGCTTAAATATAATATATTATGCAAATAGGTCAGCTTTGGGAAGATAAGCCAAAAACCATTAGTTACAAAACGCATTTTCTTTAAATCAGTTCTATAAAATCTACGTAACATTTTAAGAATAACACAAAGAATAAATTATAAACTTAGCATACATTAATTTAAGTATTACATTTTCATTTATTCAATAGAAATTTCAATATGATAAAACTGTTGGTAAAAAAGATTACTGCGTTATTTTATATCTTTCACACACAAGCTATTATACACGAATCTAGTTGCCGTGTAATTGTATCTCATTAGAAAATAATGTATGCAAGTTTTAAACGACATTAAAAGTGGAATTTGAATAATTTATTTATTTAAACCCCAGGCCCAGCAGCGGTTATCAACCTCTTTTTGATTTAGGACAGGTTCAGCTGTTTTAATTGACTTGACCTTAATTTCACTTGAATGTTATATCATCAGAATAATTTAAATACCTTAACATAAAGATACGGAATTGAAAATTAGTTCTTGATCCCTTTTTTTCTAGTTAATTTATTTTTTAGCTTTGTTACTGTCGAGTACTTTGACTGGTATAAAGTGGGGTACGAGTGCATGCTGATATTAAAAATAAAAACTTTTTGCATTAATGTATAATTTTGGTTAATGCAAAAGTTTTACACAATACTAAAAGAATAATCAATTATTAGTGGCGAAAGTAATTAGAGGGCGACGGAGCGGTTTTCCACTGATCTGAAAATCAATCTGATTTCAGTTTCCGTTTTCCAAGGAAAATAATTAACAAAAGAAAACACTGCGTTGCAAAATTATCTCCCAAAATTAATAAAGATAATCAATTAAATGATTCTATATTATAATGTTCCAAGTGTACATTCTTGTATGTTTGGTTCGATTTTTGTATGGTAAAACGAAAACGGCTCCAGTGAAATTTTTTTAGAAAGAAATTCTAAGACTTTTGGCGCCCTCAGATCTTCCTCCGAATGTTCTGGAAACCCGTAATTTTGGAAAAACTGAAACAATTTTTTTTACTTTTTGCTCTATAATTTTTAATTCGTTAAAAAGAGAAAGTTGAAATTTAGTATGTGTATTACGGTGTTCAATGCTAAAAAATTTTGAAAATCAGAAATTGGAAAAGGTGGCGTTGAGAATATTAGGGGGCCCGGTAGGAAACTTTTGAGAACTCTCAAATTTTGGATTATTTAATACTGAAATATGTTATTAAAAAAAATATATTCAAAATTCAAAAATTTTATTTGGATATTTAAATTTAGATATTTAAAATTAACGAATGGATAGTTAAATTTGAAAACTAATGTACTTGAAAGTAAGTCGATTTCCAGAGTCGAGTCATAAATAATATATTGAAAAAAATTCAGCAGCAGGTAAATGTATTACTAAAAACTAAGAAAAATAGTCAACTGGACAAAAAATTGGATTTATTTCCATCGTATTACTTCTTGAGAACAATTAACAAAGTTTTATATCATTTTTTCTTAATTTTCAAAAATAGTGCCGTAATTTACCCTTTTTGTATGAAATGTGTTTTTAAATTTCCCGCTCCCGCAAACAAAACAAGTCAAGACAACAGCACCCTCTATCAGTAACTTATTTCGATTTCGCAGTACTGTTTGATACTCGTAGAGACAAGGTGCCTTACATCGTTACTTGGTAAACCCTATTACTATTTTGTGGGATAATCAGGCTTAGCGTGAACAGTCTGGCTGTCAGAGAGCAAAACACATATATCAACCGTGTGTGGCAGTGGCACGGTGGCACTGGCACTAGCACTACATTCATGGATCCATATTTCACATACAGTTTGAGTTTGGTTAGAGATTCGTGAACGTGGAGGTAAAATAGACCTACCTAATGTTAGCCACGTCACTAACTAGTAGTGTACTCGTACCTGCTGACCAATCTTGCTGTCAAATTGTAAGCCTGGATTTATTTATGTTTCACTATATGAATTCGTAATAAACCATAGCAGCGGGTCAATTAAAATGATATTCGTCGGGTCGGGTTTATATCGGGGTTATATCGGTTTCTATGTCTACTACAATACAATATAAACGAATTGCTGTATTTGGTATGGGGATTTATTTGTAATTATTTATTGCCTAGTATTCTCAGACATGTATTGAATGCAGTGCCGTATTTGCGCTTAGACTATATTAACTTGCAGGTTATGGGCCCGCACCATAAACGGTTTGACTAAATGACGAGATTTCGTGGGTACTAAAGGAAGGTTATTTAAAATAGGTTTTAAAACAATTGAAACTTATTCGGGTTTATGCTTATATTATACCTAGAGCCCTCTGTAGTCAAGATTGATTAAGACAAACTGCTTTAGTATATATATAAATATTAAGGCAACACTATTGAAATGTTTGTCTTAATTTGCACATATTTCCCTGGCTCGAGCATTTTCAGTTAGGCCAAATTCAAATTCAAAAGATTTATTGTTTATACATTATTTAGAAAATCTTGATAAATTTATTAGTCAACTTTTTAAAGCTATAGCGCTTAGCTTTCGCCTATATCCACATTGCCGATATTCTTAGTTGATGTCTTACATTTTGTCTTGTGTATTTATTCTGTTAGTTCAAAATAAATTCACCTCTTCTATAAGATTGGGATAAACTTATGAATAAATACTAGTACTAGAAAGAGATAAAATACATAAAATTGTACTTTAGAGTTGAACGAGAGAAGTCGAATTCTCTTTCTGATGGACTATTAAATATGTTTGGAATCAGAAGTAATCCTAGATACAGCAATACAAAAGATGATTGTTGGTCGTTATCGCAAGATTATTGTCTAAGGCTGGACACACACTTTATACAAATCTCTATATTTTAATATCTTTACAAGAAAGACATGTCTAAGTAATTGATTCCCGTGCGCGCTTAGCCTAAGTATACTCGTAAGTTTGTATCAAAATTTAAGAAAAAGGTTAAACAGACTACATATCTTATATACGTATTTTTGCTCTCATTATACACACGCAGATTAAAACTGAGCTGCTGATCTTAGAATATGTGGAACCCATTAAGAATCATGTAAGGAAAACATATTCCTTAAAAATTAAAACTTGTTTTATATACTCGTATTATTATTTTATAATTATTCAATCTCACATCAAAACATACATATACACAACAGATAGACTTTAATTTATACTCGTATATTTTATATATATATATATATATATATATATATATATATATATATATATATTTATATATATTTGTGTGCGTGTCTACACTTAACACGCCTAAAGAATAATGTGTATATAAACAATATGTGATTTTGTAAACGTTAACGTTACTTTTTAATAACATTTTGTTAAATTCTCGTCAGTCTTACTCATTGCATGTCCCGTGTCCCACACCATGCCACCATACCAGAACGTCGTAGCAGTATACCAGCGTAGCCGTTAACTGTCGTAATCGTGTAACGCCGTCGTGGTCGTAGCCGTTGCCGTTGCCGTATCACATACAAGTACAACAGTACTACGACGCTACAACGTACCGTTACTGGTACACTCCCACTTCAGGAAATTACATTGTCAGTTCTAATGTCAATCATACATAGCACGAATAATGTATTTTAATTAGCAAATACCTTCAAGCACATTTCAGTCCGCTCTGCACGTCAACTTGGTTCGTGAATATGACTTATATGGCTACTAGGAGCACGCTCAATACTACTTTAATTGCATTTATTTTTTATAGTAAAAAAAATATTTAAAATCTCATTCATTTTATAAATCGTAAAAGGAAAACTATGTACGAATAAATTGGTGGGAAAGAGTGCAATAAAATATATGCTAGTTAAAAGCACTGGGAAATATACTTATACATGTAGTGCCAACAAAAAGGAAAGGGAAATTATTTGTGCTTTTTAATACAGTCATTTAATATGCTGGCTTATTATTTTACCATCCGAATCCGAATAACATCGAGTTTGAAAGAGTTTCCCATTCGTCATAGCGTCAGTAGTGAAACCACTGCTAACTAACGATGGGAACGGGATGGTCTTATTTACGAATTTATTAAGTGTGTTATTAATGTAATAATAAATAATATATTATTATTGATTATTAAAGTGAAATGATACTTGGCCGATGCCAATGATACTATACAGCAGGTTAAATATTATCAAAAAACCATGTTTTTTCATGTTTAAATCGTTTTATGTAAGTAACTATAAACGCGTTGGAACCGCAAAAATAACTTTTGAAAATTAATATTGCTATATTTTCTAGTTAAATTCCAATTTTTATATTTTTATACTCTATATATTTTTAAGTCTTAAGCGTAAATTTGAGAACCATAATAAAGGTTATAAAATTTATGACAAACTCTTAGAAATGTTATTTAAAAATTATCATATAAAACCTTTTCACCTTAAAACGAAATTACTTAATTGAATTATATTCAGATCAAAATCAACTCTTATGATTTTGTCTCTTTTGTTCTTTATTACTATGGCACTATGAATACTCCTAGTACTAGTAGTGTTACTTAAGGCCAGCCTATGCTTCATAAGCTTACTTATTGTTAAATTCAAGATCTATGCACCAGCACTAAGTGACATTTATGAGGAATACAGTTTAAGACAAGGAACTGAAACTGACAAGAAGTTCAGCTCGAGAACCTTGAAGATTCGGCTTTGAAACTCCTAAATATATAGATCGGTTAAAAGAATTGACCTTAGACTCGTACATACTCATTGGAATTAATTGTTAACAAATGAATGTTAAAGTAATTATTAATTTTGAACTGGCCGAACTCTAGCAACTGTAATATAGTCCGGAGGAGTAAATGCAGTGACCAAAAAAGAAAGAGAGAGCTACAAACGTCACTCTCCACTGCTACTTTTACTGCTAATGTGTTTAAATTGTTATTGTACAACGCATGCGCATAAACGAGCAGAAAATGTCGGTTGTGTTAGTTTTATTATACATATTTATATAATTCAATGAAATTGTGTTAATAACAGTAACATATTACTGTATAATTTAACTAATAAATTTCATTTAATCCTGAGGTGGCTGCGTAATTAATTGTAGAATTGTAATGGATCGAATATAATCCCATCTACTCCAACCGCACTCCCGCCAACACCCACTCCTCCATCAAATCATAGCGCTATCAGTCTAGCACTTTGCCAGCGATTCTGTTTGTTAGGTACCCGATAACAATTGTGGTAATTACGATGAATTACTGAAATTTAACATTTATTTTAATCAGCTTTACTAATTAGCGGATAATTCGTCTGTAAAATTCGAGTCTAAAAAATTTATTCGCTGTTAAACTGATATCAAAATTTCAGGAGAATTTCTATCTGAATTTCGTAGTTTTCCTGGTGTATAAGAGAATTTTCACATATTGGGGTCTTCTGCTTCATCGTAAAAGCAAGTAACCTCTTAGTCTATTCGTACCAATCTTTTCAGTCATGTGATCTTCTCACAACTCTTTGATTTCTTCTCTCCTGATAAGTTAATTTTCAATATATCAAACTAGAGCCAATTAAATTAGTTTTTATGAATTTTATAAAACTAGTAATAAATACTAACATTGATAGCTATACTGTAAACAAACTTATTGGCAGATCACGCAATCAAATAACTTAAAACTGCTCAATACATTCATCACTAAAACCCTCAAGATAAGTTATTAAGATTTTATAATTCTTTAAAGAATCTTCTTAAAAAGATATATGTTATGTAAGGGACAAGAAGTTAGACTGATTCTTAAAAAAGTCAATAAATAAGTCACAAAGCATTGTAAATGACGTAAATGTTGTTTTAAAAGTTTTATGAATATGCTAATATGCAAAAGGGTCAATTTACTTATCAATAAGCAGAAAAATAGTTCACAAAACATTGCATATTAGGTAAAGTCGTGTATTTAGCGGATATATGTTTCCATTACTCATACCTTAAAATAAATTAGTATTTAATTTGGTTGAAGTCGGATGTTTTTTTACCGATTCCGCAGCAGTAACATTAATTAACAATTAGTAAAAATGTTTTTTTCGTAGATTCGCTTCCTTAGATCAAAGTTAGTATTATTTTTTTACTAATACCACGTTAAAGCGCGTAAACAATTCCATCATTATTCATTCATATTCTTTTAAAATTCTCATACATCCATCTGTCAGTGTTACTCAACCTACAACGAAGAATCTTGTAATTTTTTATTGTTTCAACATAAAAATGATTAATGTTACCTTATTTTTTCATTTTTAAATCAATTTATGAAAGCTGAAAATTTCTTTTTCCACAACTAGTACGAGTATTATAAATGAACAATTGCTGTGTCAGACTCCGGGATTTTTCAATGTTCCCAGAGACCTAGTGCTACTGCTCCATACTCGCTCTGACTTCTATTTATGGCTTAAATCTTTACTTTACTTTACATTTTAAATATTTAAACTAATATATCATTATAATGGATGTCTAAAGAATTTTTCCTGGATTTTTTTAATATTCATTCAGTTTTAATTCTCCAGAATAAATTACATTATGTTATATTTGATTAACGAGAGCACATTTCAACGCCACCGCGCTACGCCGTTCTAGGGCATCTACTATTTTATTCAGGCTATTATTTTTCATGTTTTACTTGCTGCTATCCCAAAAGTGCAGAAGCTTGTATTAAAAGTTGAATATGTCTTCGTAATTACTATATTGCCACATTGCTCGCAATACGTTAAATAAAGGAGAAACAGAACTAAGTATCTTGTGAATTTTATTTAAGGCGGTCCTTGTGAAGTAGTAAAGCATGCAGATCTTGCTGAAACTTTGTTTTGCGATAGTCAATAATTAATTAAAAAAATGAAATAAAAGTAGTTTTCCGGAACTTAAGAAAATAATGAATTTAAAAAAATGGAAATTTCACGTACATTACCTTATGCATTTGATTGAAAGTTTCATGTAAGTATCTAATAGAGAAAATTATTATTTCAATTGAATGTGGTTCAGAAAACGTAAAGCTTTCAATTAAAATAATAAGAGAATAACAAAAATAATTGACATTTTTATAAAAAATATCATCTCAATCATCCGCTGTTCTAAACACGATGTAAAATTTGGCAACGTCGCTTGTGCAGTTTATCGCCGCATGAGTAACTGCGAATATTTAAAAGGCATTACGTTTAAGTTTCCAGGTTACGTACTCTAGCGGTATATCAAATGTACCTACGCGCCTTATGCCGGTTTCACACCAGAGAGAGTCTTTTTAAAAAACAGTTTTTTGTAAAAAAACAAACCAAAATTATGTTTTGTTTTATTTTAAAACAGTTCTGATTTTCGAGAACAGACTGTTTTTGTTTTTAGTGTTTTTCTGTGTGTCCTATAAAAATTATAAACATGATAAGCAACAACTGACAAGCGCAAATGTTCACAACAAAAAAAACTGTGTGTTCAAACCAACCAGAATAAAAAAACAACAACAAACGTGTTTTGGGAATGTGTTTTGTTTACTAAACCAGCAACAAAAGACAAAAATGTTTTAAGAACTGTCTCTTTGGTGTAAACATTGGTGTTTTTGTTCGTGTTTTATTGAACTGTCTCTCTGGTGTGAAGCCAGCATTAGAGTACTTTATTTTTTTTAGTCAATTGAATGTTTATAATATTTTAGTAATTCAATTTTTTTTTTAATTTATAGTGTAATATTATCTATAAATTTTAAAATTATTTAATATAATATTGTTAAGGAAATTATTTACACTGCGGTGGTACTAGGATCTTCTTAAGGGTTTGATTTCTAATTTATATAACATTATGACAGTCTTGTCGTCATACGAATGCCGAGTAAGCCTATACGCAAGGAAAAATAAATAAATTAATAAAAAAGTAATTAATATATAATTAATTTCAGGTTTCAATATTGTCATCAGTGTTCTGTACTACAAAATAATATTACCAGCCATAACATTGATCATACAGTGTCTTACTCTTAGAGTTAATAAAGCTCCAGAATATTTTACTCCTTATTTTTAGTCTCTCATCAACTACCAGGCAACGGTAGTAGCGCCATCTCTTTCGTTTTGATTAAACAAAGTACGATAAACGGTTAATGTCTACGAACGGAGCAATTTCTGAAATTACTTGACAATGGCTTTTCTTTCATGAATAGAAAGTATAGAAAATTAGTCCCATTAAAGCATACTATTCACGTCACCGCACACTTAAAAGGGCAATTTGTGACACTTTGTGACACAAAGCGTAAAATATATATATGTTCATGTTTCTTAACAGTGTTTGTAAAACTGTGATTCGTCAAGGATGCTGGTATACGGTTTTGTTTAATATTTTAGTATAAGAATTTTACGAATAGGTAAATTACGTGTATGTAAAATAGTCATACGCTTATAATTCACTGAAAAAGGAGCTACTTGGACCAGCGAGCTATTTGTTATTGGATTTAGATTTGGTAATAGAGGTGGATATTCTACCATCTAACACATAACTCAATAAGTTTGTAAGATGACATATAAATAACGCCATTATTGAAAAATTCATATGATTTTTAAATAGCACCAACCTTCAAACCATATATGTCAAAATTTCAAAACATTCATTAATTTACACATTACAGTGGTTTTAGTGACTACTACTTTTATATATTCTTAACGAACATATGCCTTGTGTACATTTATCTGAATACAACACTGCTATTTATAAATAAAGCGTTATTGCACTGGATCTATCAGGTACCCCCACAATTGTGGCAATAATACTCAACTTACAATTTACTTTTATTTACCTACATAAATTACAACCCTTTTTAAGCCGGTGCCAAACAATGCGGTGAACGTTTGTTTGAAATGCTTGCTTCCAACGTGTAAGTCAAATATTTGCAGATTGACATAACAAGTTTCCTACTACACGGTGTAACGAATGTTTGA
Source organism: Panorpa germanica (assembly GCA_963678705.1). Taxonomy (NCBI): domain Eukaryota; kingdom Metazoa; phylum Arthropoda; class Insecta; order Mecoptera; family Panorpidae; genus Panorpa; species Panorpa germanica. The sequence continues at coordinate 12,026,724 of OY783214.1, forward strand.
TCCGAATGATTTATTTATTTTATTAATTTGTTGATATTTTTGACACGGACACTGTTTAACAAAACCTTTAAGTATAATACCTTCCAATGTTGGACGATTCGTGTTGCATTGCATGAAATGTGGATCAAGTATGTGGTGGGGGTAGAAATATCCGTTTGACGCGGGTCAAAAGACCGACAACAGCCCGAATTTCTTCCAACATGAACGTTCGGTACATGAGAGTGAACACACTTAGTTCAATCAAGCGTCCTACGGTTAAAGGTATCCGTAGTATTATTTGGCGCCGGCTTTACAAAAAATGTATATAGACTAGACAGGTTAAGAAATGTGAGATTTAGTCTAGCACTCAATAAGTACGCACCTCTAAATTACATTAACTATTTCTCTCCTTTGATCAGTACACCTCTCCGAAGACTTACGTACTTAGTTTCTTCACAGTACTGACAATTTATAAGAAACCATGCTTAGAGTATATAAGTTAATTTTAATTATAATAATGAATGATATGAATGATTTACAGTTTTAGAAACATTATATTCTATCTAGCAAGATATGATAACGTAAAAAAGATACTCAATAGAACTACACGAATGCGCACCACCTCTTCCATCACCCCTCCCCTTTTTCTACCCCCCTTTCGTTGTATATGACTGTTTTTACCATTTAGGGGTTATTATTGTTTTAATATGTATTTATAAACTTAATTATCACAAAACAGAACTCGCGTGCTTTGTGCCAGGATCCGTACTGCCGCCAGGACTTCTGTCTCAACCCCTTCCTCCTCTTTCTTCCCCTCCATCTACCAGATACCGGGATGTCACTACCATCCTACGCGATATTTAGAACTTGCGAATGAGACTTTTCATTGCATGCGTATTTATGCCTTCTGTTAGCTTTAGCTGTTAAACCTTACTAATTCTATTTTCTTATGTATTTTATTTTAGGAATTTTTACATTTTTTAATGTATTAGTGTTACTAGTTATTCACTTTACTTATATATTTGACTTAAGGGGTTACACCACTCAGAGAGGTTAAACAAGAAGTCGATTTTTATGTAGCTAAAAATGCTTCTTTTTTCATTTATGTTCAAATACTGTTTTAGTACTTATTTTACTTTAAATATTTTTTCAATACTTATTAAGTATTAGATACGTTATGAAAACGTATCTAATACCATGTATACGAATCTGAATCTCTATCTACAATGTTAAAAAAAAGCTTTAAAAATTTTCTTAGGTAATTTCCATAACTAGTTTATTGAAAAAAATTACATACTTTATATTATTCTGATATAAGGTAACTTATGAACAACAACAAAAAAGAGTATCCGTTTTAAAAGCATTTTGTATTAAAAAGGAAGCGAAAGTTTCAGAACAAAAATGCATTATCCCACCCCATAAAGTAAAGCTTTAAAATACGAAATTTCTTTACCTAAACGTACTCAAATATATTTTCTATCTATGGTTTAGAACGTGCTTCGAAAAATCTTACTCAAATTGCAATCAGGCTATTCGATATTACTACGATATGAAATTTTTTTTGCAGGGTATATCAACCTCTTCTAAGCATGAGTCACTGCTGAACTCTGTGTATTTAAATTATATCTTTATTTAATATAAAAAAATGTATTTCTTTATGTTTCAGTGCTAAGCTGGTAATGTAGTTTTACAAATGATAAATAAATATTAGCAAAGAGCAGATAATAAATATTAGAATTAAATAATTTATTAGCTAATGCCTTTACTTATTTCATCAATCATTCTAGGACTTCTTCCGACGCTGTATAAATAGACTAAATTGAATAAAATTATAGTTAAAATGTTTATTTTTGGATGGCACATTTTAATGTAGAAACGAACTCTTTTGATTCATAGAACTTTAAGCCGAGAAACAAACAAATATACAGTTAAATTGTAATAGTTGTATGCTTTAATGAAAGGTTTGCAGCTTTGGTAGTAAATACCGTTATTATAGACTTCGTGTAATATTTTAAATATGTTGGATTCTCGTATTTGATTTAAAGGAAACTGTAAAACCTCAAAAGTATTTCGTGATACAGATTATTTTTGATTTAATTAATATATAGACTTTTGCAGATGTGGTTTCCTCAATGAATTCCATTTCCCGCAGGTAACACAAGAACCTATTCTTTTAAAAGATATAAATCAACATACGTTTTTAATTGTTAATATCTCTTAACATATAAGGAGTTATTAAAAAATAATTGAACATTTGAGGTTCTAGTAACCCACTTTATCAATATATAGTACACTTTTATAGAAATTAAGACATAGGACACAAGCCCATTAGTGAAGCTTTTTTAAGCTTTCCTTGAAAGCTCTCATTAAACAGATCTCTTTAAGAAGTTTTATAATTCTGTTAAAAAGAGGTAATTTTTAATTATAAAGCAATAAAATTTTATATTAGGTTACATTTTTATTTTTTTGTAAATGTAATTTTATTTACGCTAGATAAACCTTAAATGCACTGTACGTGTTGGTGGGATTGTAACGTACCGTCATGCATTATTTATCGTAATATGTTTTACATAATGTTACGTTTTCTTATTTACCAGAGTATGATTGTCATTATATAAATGCAAAATACATTAACACTGTTTTACAAATATATTATTTTTTTTTTTTTTTTATATTTATTCACTTATTTGCCTTGACTTTCTTTCGTCATAGCCACCAACAATCTTTTTTAAATACATCTTTTATAATTTATAATTTAATTTTACAAATTTATAAATATTTCAATATTTCACTAATTAATTTCCGTCCGTTCCACTGTATAATATCAATTTCTAGAAACCTTATTTACGAATAGACGCTATTTAATAATTATAATTTTATATGTTACTCTTATATGTATGCTCTTATATTATATTATTTTTATAATTTCGCTATTTTTTTCTTCCTCTTTCTATATTTTCAAATATAGAAAATTTATTTGAATCCGTCATGAATTTATTTCTTTCTTCATTTTTATTTTCACTAAAATTTTGTGATACTAATAATTTAGAGTTGGATTGAATTTTTGGTACTTTTATGGACCTCTGAGAATTATTTTCTGTTTGTTCCTCGTCATTATCTTGTTCATTTTTTCTGTAATTGTTCCTTGTATTATAAGTTCTAGGTGTAGAATTTGTAATATAATTAATGAAACTTTGTTCTTTCTCATTCTGTTTAGTTTCAATTTTATTATCATTTATATTATTTTGTTTTTTAATATTTTCCTTTTTACAGTTTCTATCTAAATATGTTCTTTTTCTAATGGGTGCTGGCTTATATGATGGTATACTATTTTCACGACTTGTTAAATTTTGAGGAAAGTCCTTTTCATAATTAGATAATATATCAAATCTATTTTTTGTAGTTACAGCATACGAATTTTTGTCTTTCCAAATTTGAGGTATTTCAATAGCGGCTTCTTGATAACTAAGATTTCTGTTTCCCATTAAAATTTTTATTTCTTGTTGCCTTTTTCTTTCTTTGCAATTTTTATCAGTCGCATCATGTTCTTCATCACAATTTACACATTTTATAATTTCATTTTTACATAAATTTAGCGTATGTTCATTTGAACCACATTTGCTACATCTACTCTTTCCTTTACATTGATTGGCCGTATGGTTATATCTTAAACATTTATAACATTGTCTCGTATTTTTAATAAATGGTTCACAGGGTAATTTAGCATTCCAAATATAAATATATTGAGGTAAATTTTGGCCTTCAAAGAAAATGATAATATTTCTAGAGTCCTCATATTTAATTTCATCTTCAACTTTCACTCTCCTTTTTAATCTCCTTATGGAGTGGATTTTATACGGGTCACTATAAATGTTTTCTTTTAATTCTTCCTCCGAAAATTCAATATCTACATTTTTGATAATTCCAATTCTTGTAATCCAAAACATTGGTATAAACATATCAACTCCTGATGTTTTCTTGTTATTTAATTTCACTAACATATTAGCTGATTTAGGATTTTTACATACCGCCATTATTCTATTTTTCCCTATTTTCTTTATTTCTGTAATATCTTTTCCATATTCTGAATTATATAGCATTTTTGCTGTTTTTAATGTACAGATCCCATATTTTTCATTTAGAATATCTTCTTTCTGAATCATAATTTTATAAGAAGATAAAGTTAAATTATCTTCATTGTATAAATTTATATTGGGGTCAACTCCCACTTTCCCCTCAGAATTCAAATTCATTTTTTAAATTCAGAAAATTTGAATATTAAAATAATAATATTTTAGATAATGCAATTTTACTTTAAATTTAAATTTACTTTTTAATTAATTTATATATATGTATATTTAATAATATTAGTTCAATTAAATTATTTTAAGGAAACAAACAAAACACGTCTATCACGTATCGAATGACTACTCGATTGGCAAATATATTAATGTAATAGATAACATCAAGTAATCTTACTTACAAAAATTTTATGAACATCAGAATATTCATTTTTGGCGAAAAATAACTTTTATTATGTAATCTTACATTAAGTGAACGTAAAAAACTGTGTCTAAAAAGTGAACTGTATAAATGAACTTTATATTATATTAAATTCAAATAGAAAGCCTGTATTACCTTAATACTCGATCGTTATCAGGACCTCACTGGCGGCGTCTATTCAGTCGGCTGCTCTAATGATTGTCAAATGGAGCACACTGATAAAAACAAGAACTAAGATACGGGGTGGTATATTGAATCAAATATTATGCAATAGAAAATAGCTGTATTTCCTGTTAACATATAACATACTCGTAAAACAATTTAAGGTGCAATTACTGATAATATACGTACACTATCATAGACTATCATTTTGAATATAATGGATAATATATGATATAACTTTTCCAAACCACTAATTTATCAGTCCCTACATCTACACTCAACTAATTCATATAATTAAAGGTAATTACCCCACGTGAAAATGTTTATCTTTCAATAAATATCTAATCATCTATTATAATAAAAAATTATTTCTTGGAATGACCACTCACATATGGTAAAGTTTTCATATCAATTTATTGATGACAAATTGTATGTTTCTATTCAAAATAATTTCTTAGAACATTTGAGAGATTTCGTGGATTTATATTTAATGATTTGTTACAATGATGCCCAAATGCTGGGGTCTAGAGTTTCTGCATAACGGAGAAGACAAATACAAATTAGAAATGTGTAATTGTTTCTTCGCTGAATATGTGTTTAGAACAGCTTAGGTTTGTAAAAATATTATTTCGATTTAATACAGTTGACAAAAATTAGTCTTGTACTAGTACTAAACCAATTTATTTGTGAAATTTATAATTAATAAGTTTATAAATCTCTCCGTTAGAAACAGTTACATATATTGAAGGTTAATTTAACATGTTAATTTTACATTTAACATTTAAACGCATACAATTACATAATAAATTATTACCTCTATATTACTGAATGATTTTTAATATTTTCTTGTGTTTATTTATTGTTACAAAATTATGTTAAACTTCTGTTAACAACAAAACGTAAAGTTTGATAAAGAATAATACAAATTACAGTTTAAGTTTTGTGCTTAGAGAGTATAACATATTTACCAATGTTACTTAAAGCCAATTGTAGTTAGCTTCTTCGTTATAACATATAATGAAAAACAATTTTTCTTTATTATTTGCGATCTCATATTATAAATTAAATCTGTTTCTATATAAAGATAACAAGTAGATTATCATATCTATTGAATCGTCCATTGTCTTATCCAACTGAATGGGCTTGTGTCCTCATTTTTTAGTGGTCGAGTTTTCAATTGTTGATTAACATTGATGTTAATAAATGTGTATTGGCGTGTCTATTTTATTAAATATTTAAATATTGACGGAGATATAGCAATTAAAAGTTTGAATTATAGTTTTAGCGCTAGAAATGGTCGGCCATATTTGTATGACGTGAAATGCATTTTAACGTCAGTTACTTGTTCAGTAGGTCAGTGCTGTTGTAATGTTCTGTAGCTGTTGGTAGTCAAATAATCAAGTCAAATCAAAGAATAATAAGTTTTTATTTTATTTAACCCTGCTAAGGCAGACATAATATTGAAATTTGATTGTTCCTTGAAATAGCTGTAAACAATATTTGATATTTTGATATATAAATACATATAGCGGAGATTTATGATCTGTAAGGTTGGTAACCTTACACAAGGATTGTGATGTCACATGCACTTGGAATGTGTACAACGTTGAATCCCTTTAATAATTAAAGAGACAAAATGACTTTTTTAATTGTTAATATCTCTTAACATATAAGGAGTTATTAAAAAATAATTGGACATTTGAGGTTCTAGTAACCCACTTTATCAATATATAGTACACTTTTATAGAAATTAAGACATAGGAGACACGCCTATTGAATGCATAATTTACCTTTATAACTAAATATACTTTACATTTTAGAAAGTGAATCTTTTTATTAGATTTCCACTAAACACGTGGTTTAAGATTTATCTAACGTAACAAAAGTTACCTATTACGTAAAGGATTGTTTCTAATGTATATGGATTCCTGATCTATTTTACTGCTTTTAAAATATTTTGCGTTAATATTTAAATTGAAGAAAACCAACAACACTTCAATTTAACAGAAACATTTATTGCTGACATTTTAATATTAAATTTGCAAATATAAGTTTGTTACCAAATACTCCTTATTTATACATTTTTAATGCTTCCAAAAAAAAAGCTATTTAATAAGAGTTCTGTTAAAAAATGAGTCTCTTTCGTTTCGCTTACCATATTGCATTATATCATTAATAATAATGATTATTTATTTATTAATAATTATTTATCATTTTGATATACTTCTTATTATATCAATTTGCCCAATGTAATGAAAGCTAAATTATAATTTGTTTGTACGATAGGCATCGAAAGTCAACAACTATGTATCATAAAAGCTCTACATTCATATTTTTGTGTTTTGCGGGAAATGTCCATCACTGAACCATTTATAATTTAAATGTTGAAAAAGCTCGAGGATTTCTGGTTTACCAAAGTATACATCTCGACTTGTAATTTATTATAAACCTATTGATTATTTTACAATTACTATTTACAATATTCGTAATAGTGTATTATCAAAATTAATAGAATCCTTGTGAAATATATTTAAAAGCAATATTTCTTAAAAATCTTTCAGTTCCAAGTCAAAGTTAAGTTAGATTTTAAGTATTTTTCTAAGTTTGTGTGAAAAGTAAGTAAGTTGGTATTTTTAAATACAATTATTTATTAGTCATACATATTTCTTCAATACATAGTAAATAGTTTCAGGTTAAATTTTCTTAAGGAAAATTTTTAAAGTTATGAGTCAAAATTCAGCCAACGAAACATTTGAATGGATAATACAGTTTGTAAACAAAGTCCTATATATATGTGGACACAGCTTAACTAACGACATGTTCTACAAGTATCCTCTCAGCGTTTATCGACGGCTAGTGCTTTATTCAATGCTGTTCCAGCCATTCTGTGCTTTGGCCTACATGAACGGTCATTGGACAGATTTAGATGTCATAATCAAGTGCCTTACCATATCCATAGGACACGTTCAAGGTGTATCCAGAACAATAGTATTTGGGCAAATCCGACTAAAAGTTGTAAAAATTATTGAAGCTGCCAGAGAATTTCGAATTGCTCATATAAAAACTGAAAACGAATTTAAAATCCTGAAGAAATACAACAAATATGGAAAATTTGTTGCATATGGATTCATATGTTTATTGGGGGCAAGTTATGTGTCAATCTTGATACCACCTCTCCTAGAATCTGAGAAACGACTACCAATGGCATATTTTATACCGTACATTCCACACGATACCCAATCGCCTTACTTTGAGATTAACTGGATATACCAATTTTTTCAGATGTCTTTTGTGATTCTTATAATATTAGCTATAGATATTTTACTAATTACACTTATATTAGAAGCTTGTCTTCAAATCGAAATTATTGGAGAAAAGCTTTCATATATTGGAAACTTGAACAACGAAATGAAACAAGATATTTCTACGCAAAAAGAACAATTACAGAAATTAAATGAAATTCATCTTATTCACTTGAAATGCAGGCAGTAAGAAACATTTGTTTTGTAGCATTAGAATTCGTTCAATGAAAGTGGGTGCGATATTTTATGTTTTCTAACTTTTGCAGATTTGTCAAAACAATAAATACAGAGTTTTCGGCAATGTTGCTAATACAGATATGTGTCAGCACTCTTGGGATAACGACTGTCATGTACAGAGTGGCGCAGGTTAGAACTACATTGGAAAAACAATTAACTTAACTTTAGACGCCTCTTTCTTAGTTTTTTCCATTATATTGTATTTCCAAATAAATGTTAGTCAATCTGACTAAAATTGATGAATTATGCATCAATAACATATTATACGCTTTGACATATTCGAATGTAATTTTTTAATGGACGTGAACGTAATCAAGAAGAATACAAAGCCTTAGGTACTCTTCGATTTTTCTACTACACTGCATGATTATTGTATGATATGTATCTACATAATCAATTTAACTTGATAACAACCAAACCCAGATAATATAAGTCTGGCCCGGAGATCGAACTCAAAGACTCAACAGTCAACAATTTTCATATGGAAATTATCTTTCAGTGGAAAGATCTAGCTTACTATAAGTTAATCCCAAGGTTCATTTTCTACCTGGGTGTTCGAAAAATCGAATGGATTAAGAAAGAATCATTTAAAGTTTTTTTTAAACCAATAGTTTACCGTGTTTATTATGCAAAAAGTAAGTTGTTCATAATTTATCTCGATAATGTTTTACTACTTAGAATTCGGATGTCGACATGTACGAATATGAGTTCGCCCAAGCAATGACAACACAAGTATTTATATGGTGCTTTATTGGGGAACAAGTTTCCAGCAAGGTACGTTTACTTCTTAATCAACGAATCAGCACCATAAAAACTAAAATGTTTCTCCATTTTCTAGATGAATTCTATGATACATTCTCTGTATAATAATAATTGGTACAATCTTGATTCTTCTGGGAAGAAATCTTTATTTATCATGATGAGTTGTTGCCAGAAGCAGTTTAATTTAAGCGCTGGAGGTTGGACTTATCTTAATTTGAGGACATTTCTTTCTGTATGTAAAATTCTTTAACTTAAATTAAATAAGTTTCAAATATCTTTAAATAAATTTAAATATTTCAGATAATGAAAACGGCATATTCGTACTATGCGGTCATGCAAGATTCTACGCATTAACTTGACTTCTAGACTAGTAGAAACAATCTTTTTAAATGGCTATGTTTTTGTTTAAATATATTAAAGAATCACTTATTTCAGTGTCACTTTGATTTTCTAACATATAATCCTAATTTATTAACTATAGCAAACACTTTATGCAACGGTTTTAATAAATGTTGTCTATCATTTAGTATTAGTTTGTTTTATTGATTTATTAATTGCAGTTTGTACTACCTAATTATTTTAATGTACAGTTTAAGCAGAGTTCTGCGTAATTACTACCTGAGAATATTTTCACTGGAAGTAAACACACCAGCACGAATATTTTCCTATGCAATTTCAATGGTAGTCAATTGTTTTTATACGTACCGCTTTTTCTATTTAGAATTTACAACCAAACCGCATGTTAACCTTCTTTGGTTGAAAAGGAAGTATATAAACTGCAACGACAATGAATTGCTGCATCATTTAGTAAAGATTTTGAAATAAATATCTAAATACAAGTGTTTTCAAAATTCATACAAAATTTTCAATTTAATTCTGAAGTACTTGTAACTTTGTTGTGAGTCATCAGTAATGTTAGCTGTAGTTGAAAAGCGATTTGATCGAATTATATCCTTCGTAAACATTATTCTGTTTGTGAATGGTCACAGCCTGACAACAGACATGCTGTACAAATACCCCTTAACGTTCTACCGCTGGTTTGTTTGGGGCTGCTTCTGTTTTCAAATTGTTTGTTCCATCTATTACATGTACGACAACAATTTCGTAGTAGAACATATCATGAGAGGGTTCGTCATTATCAATGTGGTCTTTCAAGCATTCTTCAAAAATATAATATATGGATTTATTCGATTGAAAATTGTACCGTTCATTAAAAGAGCAAAAGATTTTAGAGCTAAGTACGTTGTCTCAGAAGAAGAACAAAAAATTTTGAGGAAATATAATGATTTGTCTTTATTATTAAATATTTTGATCGTTGGTTTATGTGTCATGTGTTGTGCTTGTATCACGGTGCCTTCCATCTTCTTGTCTAAGTTTGAACTTCCGTTACCGTATTACTTTCCATTTTTACCGCATGACATTTCGCCGTATCTTCAACTTAATTTTATGTTTCAATTAGTTCTGACATTATTTGTTGCTACTATGGTAAATGGAATAGATTTTATGTTGATATTTTTCCTTCTCGAGTCTTGCATGCAACTGCAAATTGTTAAGGAGAAATTAAAGCATATTGGCGAACTGAATATGGATGAGAAACAGGAAGTTCATTTCATTCACTTTATACATGTGCTCCATCTTGAAACCACTAAGTAAGTAAATGAATTCAGGCAAAATTTCGTAGCTAATTTATGGGTATTAAAAACTTACTCAATGAATGCGTGTCTTATTACTATTTTTCCTGTATTTTCAGGTTCCTTTCCGACTTGAATGATGCCTTTTCAGAATTACTTCTCATCCAGTTAATCTCTAGCACACTCGCGTGTACCGCTTTGTTATTTCGCATTACGCAAGTAGGTTCATTCACAAAAAAAAACACAGAGTTCTGTTTTTAATTCCTGATATGAATTAATCATTGCAGGCCTCTAAAGTTGACATTTATGAATTCGGTCTGGCAATTGCAATGCTAGCACAAATATTCCTTTGGTGCGCTTTTGGTGAAGTAGTATCCAATCAAGTAAGTTTGGGCATAACCTTCTTATATCGTAGCATAGAAAGCTAAAGCATATTTAAACTTACAGGCGAATTGCATAGTGCAAAGAATGTATTGTAACCAGTGGTATAACACATGCACGTCTGCTAAGAAATCGATGATTATTATGATGAGTTGCTGTCAAAATGATTTTCATTTAGCTGCAGGAAGTTGGGCAAACTTGAATCTTCAAATGTTTGTGGCGGTACGCATTATTATTTTTCTCCAATTTTATACATTTTTCGTTTGAAGAATTTGTAATTTTTGAATTAAGCACATGCCATAATATAAAGTTTGACGTAAACAAAGAATTTAGATTTACCAAATACTTGTTAGAAATTTGCTTTAAATTTTAACTAAATTTCTTGTATTAAATACATTTCTTTTCTGTAAATATCTTCTTCTTGCAGGTCTTGAAAACGGGATACTCCTACTATACTGTTATGCAAGACAATGATTAAGACTTCGTCTTTATTACATGTTTTACCAAGAATTTTCTTTTGCATATTTTCCTTGTATACTTTCTATTCCTAATCCACACATTTATCTACTATTGATCCACCTCGTTCCTTAATACTTGCAGTAATGGAAATATTTAATATTTCACGGCACAGTGGGCGAGAGCATTTATGCTATGCTATGTTTTCGGGTTCGATGACTGAATCAGAGTTATCTTTTCTGAGTCAGTTTGTTATTAAGTCAAATTGTTTATGTACATACCTTATCCCAAACTTATTAAGGTTATTAAGAATAGGCTTAAAAATAAATTCACTAATACTCACATTTATTGATCTGTATGTAATAAATTGCACCGTTTTAATCAATTCACTTTGACTTTCAATCTCGTATAATTAGAAACATTTAATATCTAGCAAATACCTGTAAGTAGAGTCTTAGTCAATACTATATGAATAAAAATGGTTAAATGATACCATTACATTGTTTTATTGATTTATTAATTGTACTTTATACCACAAGTAGAAAATGTAGCATAATATAACACTTTAATTAGTTTTTAGTAACCTAGCAAATATAAAACTGCACTGCAAGATAATTTATATATTAGAAGTAAAAAATTAATCTAGAAATTATCTTGTGGCAAGCTGACACTGTAAGAAATATTTTAATGTATAACACTGGAATATTTTAATATAATTTAAGGAGAGTTAGCGTAATTAATACACAACATATTAATGCTTTCATACGCAATTTAATCAATAGATTGATTGCTTCTGCTGTGTATGTACTCAAAAATCATATCTTTGCATTCAAATTTGTCCTAATTACATTCAATAACATTTTAGTTTTTCATTTAAAATTTTATTAATAAATTTGTAATGAGTGATATGAAGTAAACAAATTATTTGGTCAGTTTTACAATTTTTTTCAAAATCGCTAAATCAAGTTTTTCTTTCCCTAGCTTTTTGATAAGTAGGTATGATTCAAGTTTATATGCTAGATACGGTATTAACTTAAAATTACACCTTACCATCATATGGCCTGAGAAAACTACATATTGTGATGGTAATTCTAGGGAATACACTGCAGTGTGTATATTTAACTTCTACATAGCAATTTATAAAAGATAATATGTACCATCACCAGAAAGAATTGTGCTACTCTCACAAACACGGAATATATTCATGAAATCATATGTTGTTTATTGAATTAAAAATCTAGTTAGTTTAGTATCATTTTTATCTTTTTAATTTTTGTTATTTCTATAAAATCACAATTCTTATCTGAATACAAAGCATTAGTGCAGGGTTTGTTAGACCCAATATACGAGTATTGCCATCTTTGTCATCACGGCCGACCCAAGCGGCTGGCTAGACGGACCATGGTCCAGATTACTTTTTTAATTTAACGGGCATTACATTTATACATTTTACCATTTGCTTTTGTAATTGTGTTTTTTTATATTTTTTAATACTTTTTTTTTGGGCGCTAAAAACCATAATGGCCTCCATGTTAAATGTATTAGGACCGGCACTGTCTGCCACTCTTACTGTTCCTTTACAAAATGTCTGTAAAAATACTTTTGTTAATGATGCAATTATTAAATATTTATTGTATTTTAGTTATTTCAATTCTATGAAATATCACAAAGGGTTCACGGTTCACCTGTATTTAAGATTTGAGTCACTCAGAAATCAATGCTGTTAATTTCAAAAAAAAATCAAACAGTTTAGAAGCTTTAAAGAAATATATAAAGTTCTAAATAAGATGAAGTAATTCAATTAATAAGTATACTCGTATATACATGCAGTTACTTCTATTTTTTCAAGATAGCGGCATTAGCGGATGTCTAATGATGGAAATAATTTATTATTATTATTTATTATTTTGATGGAGTATTTATTAGGCAAGACTTCTTATTTATTTCTGTAAATGCACCATTTAATCAAATTACATATTTTATTTTCCGCACTTTTAAATATATTATAAGCAAACTTACGTGTGGATAGATCATTAAATTAATTCCCTATGTGCTATAAAATAATATGTTATTTTAAAATGAATGAAATATTACATAACTATACACTTAGGCATTGATTTGCTATTGATCAAAAATAAATAGAACTGCAACAACAGAAGTTATGTCAGTTTTGTATCTTTGAGTGTTCAACTGCCAACCAACTTAAACCAAAGGTATAAATGCATTTTAAATTATAAACAAATTTATTGGTTATTAGTTAAACCTAAAGCAAAAATAAAATGTGGGTGCATCATTTATCTTCCAGACATGCCGGATAAAGATTTTGAAAGCGTTCTGGAGTTTGTGAGCAGGGGTTTCTACATCAATGGTCACAGTCTGACGACGGACTTCTTTTACAAATACCCCTATTGTTTTTATCGTTGGTTTATTATATTCCTCTTTACGATCCATCCATTTTGTTCAATTGCATTTGCGTTCGAAAACATTGACGACATGGCAGCCACCGTTAAGGGTTTTGTGACCTTCAATACTGGATTCCAGGCCTACCTGAAAACGATTCTCTTCACGAAATACCACTACGAGTTCGTGGCGCTTCTTTCTCAAGTCAGGAAATTTCGTGCAAGCTACATCGCAACAACTGAGGAAAATATTATTGTTGGGCAATATAATAAACTGTTAAAATTAGTCTCCTTCATTTGCTTCGCTTTATGTATAATTATTAATGTCTGTGCAACTCTTCCATCAATTTTTGTATCCGAATTAGAATTACCATTACCTTATTTTTTTCCGTTTCTGCCGTATGATAAATCTCCTTATTTTGAACTAAATTTTTCATACCAAATTTTGATGACGATTTATGTATCAACTATGGTTCAAAGTTTCGACGTAATGTTAACAATTTTCTTCCTGGAAGCTTGTATGCAGCTAGATGTCATCAAGGAAAAGTTGTCCCACATTGGGGAAAACGAGGAGGTTGATATTGTTCGTGAGAAACATCAACTGGACGTTGTTCATGAGATACATGTCATACATGAAGAGTCCATTCAGTGAGTGAAATGTTAACTTTAAAATATTGAACAACAGTAACGCCATAAGTTCCGCTACAATGTTTTCGCTAAACACAGTTACGTGTATTTAGGGTTTATCTAACATATATTGCCTTTTACGTAAATTTTACCTAATGTACAACGATTTGAGACCGATTTTACCATTTTTGGAAGTATAATATATTAAGAAGTCTTTTTGAAGAATTTTAGAATAGTAACAACTTTTTAAATTAAGTTCCTTTTAGATTAAATATTAATTTAAGTAAAATATCACATGAAGATGAGGTAATATTGTTGTCTTGTGTTTTGTGGGCCCTTGTCTTTATATGTATGTAACATATTTGTGCGGAAATAACTTGATGTATTAATTTCAGATATATTTACGATTTGAATGCATCTTTTTCTACACTTCTGCTGATGCAATTTGCGTCCAGTACTTTTGCCATAACAACATTGCTTTTCCGTATTACACAGGTAAAAGTCATTTTAATAATCAATAAAAATATATTATTAAACTTTAGAAAACAAAAAGGAATTACGGAAATAATTAACTTAAATTATTAAAGAATAGAAAACGCTATTTTAATATTACAATGTTTTTAGTTTCACCTATAGAATGTAATTATGTTATTTTATTTATCATATGCAAATATTTTCAGGCAACAGATGTGGAATTCTACGAGTACGGCCTCGCCTTGGTGTTAACAAGTCAGCTTTTTATTTGGTGCTTCTTTGGAGATTTGGTGTCTGGCAGAGTAAGTGATAAAACAGATAAAGTTGATTCTATATTTATTCTAATCTTAGTTCTGTGTAATTTGAAATAATTCTCTGAGTTAAATAACAAATTTATTCAATTGTTTTATGCTATTTTAGATGAATAACATTTTACGTGATATGTACGACAACCACTGGCACAATCTCTGTCCAACCGCTAGGAGGTCACTGATTATTATGATGAGTTGTTCCCAAAGACAATACTTCCTAACTGCAGGAGGCTGGGCTAATCTTAATTTGGAGATGTTTGTGCAAGTAAGTCTTTTTTTTATTAAATAACACAATTAAATGCCGATTTGTTTCAAATATACTGATCATGTTATATCGGTTTTTTACCATGTATTTTTTATTGTTAATATTAAAAAAATAAATATAAAGATTCACGGAGATATATCTACTTAAAATTACGTTTCTTTGCCTTCCGGTAATAGTTACTATCTATCTCGACTATCACTCGACTTTAAATTATTATATTGTTACTTCTTTTAATTTTTCTGTCTTTTTAAATTAAGTCTTTGTTTGCTAATATCATTATAATATCGGTCAAGTTCATTAATATATTGTTCTGTTTTATTTCATTGAAGACTTAGGCTCTCTGACACTACACCTATCGTCGACTATACAGAATTATTATCAGTAGTGTATATTGTAGTTATTTCGCATTACCACACTTTATCATCACACCAACTTCTACTTTATTGTTTACCAATACACCGCTATATTTTTGTATTAACAAACATTAAAGTGGAAGCTTGCTTTCATAATAAAGTTTAGCTTGAGTGAAGGTTTAGGTTATTAATGTACCTTACAATTTAAGTACATTCTAATACAAATATGTTATTAATTCTATGTTATATTTTTCAGATACTGAAGACTGGTTATTCTTACTACGCCGTCATGCAAGACTCGAAGGAATAGGCACAACTCTACTACCAGTTCAAATTTAATTTTATCACAAAATTATTCATTTTAGATAATAAACTAGCTGTAACTATAGTTTAAGAATAACACAGCATAAGAAATGTTGTAGACAAATAGAGCTGCGTTTTTCAAACCTAACATTTATTTTAACACATTATGGCATAAGAGTAACAACAATAGGAACATATTTGTTCTCGCACTAAGCATAATTAAATAGTTCTTTAATATAATTTATTTAGCCCAAACAAAAACAACAGTACTTGCAAATCAAAGAAAATTAATTTCCATATATTTATTATATGACACACATATAAATTAACAATTTACTTTTATTTCTTTTTCTTTTTTGAAGTGCCTTCCCTTTCTAACTTCGCTTGCAATTCTAAATCTAATATACGCTGTTTTTTTCTTCCAAGTGGTGTCTTCTCCCACCATTGCTCAAAAGCTTCTTCTTCTTCTTTATACACAGGTTCTTTGCTACTAAGTACATTTATTAATTCACCATGTGTTAGAGGCTGAATTCGTAGTTGAAGCATTCGCTTGCAAGTTATTACTTCTTTAACAACTGCGGCAAGAGCACCTGTCGATAAGATCATTTTTAAAAATTGCTTTAAAGGAATGGAAATTGTCTTTAGAAAGTTCGTTTACCAATTGTGTAACCATCAGAAATTCTTGCCATGACCGCGGTATCAAATTGTTTATTGATTCCACTAAACGGACGTAACAGCTCCTTCCACGCAAAAGACAAACAACCGTAGCTAGGACGAGGAATCGAAATGTACCGGATGTACGTTTGCTGCAGAAGCTTTTGATCCGCCTCCCACGGGCAGGTGGAAGTACCAATTAGCATTATCTGGTCTTCATTACTTATTCCTGCATAAATGAAACCGTTTTCTATATTTAGAATTATTTAGTATATTAAAAGATTAAGTTATGTTTCAGTTACCTTTTACAAATTTCGGTAAATCCTTCTTTAATCTTTTCGGATCAGTTTTATCAGTTTTTGGTACTTTCTTCGTAAACGGTTTCTCAGCATCTTCCATGTATATGATCGCTGGTTGTAGTAGTCGTGAAACTTTGCTTACTAAATGCATCAACATTATTAGTCCGGACTTTCCTGGATATTTGCCCACAATATTAGCAGGCGATAAATCAAATAGGACTGCTCCAACTTCTGTGCCTATAGCGTTGACTAGCATTCGTTTGCCGCTGCCTTTAGGACCTAATAATAAAACATACAAATAAGTAAAGATATAACATACTTATCTATTAGGATTTGACCTGACACTTACCTGTAATCATTATTGATTTGACTAGTGGAACGTTTCGGTGAATCAATGCAGATCCCAGAGGTAGAATACAATACTCAATTAACGTTTGTCGAATGTTGCCTAGGCCTCCACCTTTTCTTGGCAATGGCGCTACTAATGATCTGGAATTTTGATACCAAATTTAACAATAGTACGAGTATTTAGTATTTTAAACTTCAATTATTATTAACACCATTAATAACCTTTCTCCTAAATAAGACGATAGAAACGTTTCAGGATATTTCCTTATTATTCCGTTAGCCACCAGTTCTTCAAAAAGTGATTCTAATGTTCGATCAGGAGTTAAATCTTTTTCTTTCTTCTTTTTTCCTTTCTTGCCACTTCGTTTTCCTTTCTTCTTGGGAGCTTTCTTTGCTTTTTTCCCCTTTTGAGCACGGTCTCGATCCAACGCATTCTATCAATATAGTTAAGCAATTTTAAATATGATTTTCTGTGCGAAATTAATATAATTCAGTTTGTGTACACACCTGTAGGTTCTCCAGTTCACTTCGCATTAACTCATCTACAATTTTCCTCAACTCTATTTCTACTTCTCTGTGTTTATCCGTATAGATCATATCCTCATAGTGGCGCTGCTTCGTATTTTGTGATTCATCTTTCTGAGCCCATATCTCTTCATATCTTAAAGCAAATCGCTGTCAATGAATGTTAGGTATTCTAAAGTTTCACACTTCTTTGAGTACTTACTCGTCTATTCCAGTTTTGATGTCCGGTAGAAAGCTTGACACTGTCGCTTTGAAACCTTCGATGCTAGGTTCATCTTCTTCGACAACTTCTCCTTTGCTTTTAGTAGATTTACTTTTACTCTTCTTGGATTCTCTAGACGATCCAGTTGACTTACTAATTGCACTGCGAACACTCTCTGTTCCTGCAAATGCATTTAAATATTTTATAAGTTACTATATTCAAATATTGAAGAATCAAATTACCTTGTCTGCTGAAAACCATCCTAGATCCACCATTTTCTTCGGACGGGAAATCTGGTAATTTTCCAGAAGTGTTAGTACATTCCAGTAACCAATTTCTTATTTCATCTGTGATTTCTTCTTTCATAGAGAGCCCTTGATTTTTAAGAATATCGTCTTTAATCTTAACTAATGCATTTTCATATTCTGTTTTATATTTAGATTGAACAATATATCTTTCTTGACGAATCTAAAACAAATGTAATTTAAGAACACTTTTACACTACATTGTATTGTAGTCAATATATTGTTATATTCTTTTTTACTTTTTCCGCCTCCTTTATTCCAGATGTTTCACAAGATGGTGGGTGTATCATTCCAATTAAAATCATTTCTTCTATTTTTCGTTTTCTAATTTTTTTCCTTGCTGTAAATCCTCGCCACATTTTCTGTATTCTCATTGCAGCCATAAATGCAGAATCTGCTTTTTCTTTAGCATCATCAGCTTTACCTTTTTCTTTCAACATTCTTATTTCTTTCATGAATTGCGCTCTGTCATCATCAATAAAATTTATTATATTTATTAAATATAAAATGAATTCTATCAAAAATGATTTATTTACCGTAATCTTCCTTGGCGAGCTCTCTCATGCGTTTGAATAATTTTAATAGCTTCCAGCTCAGTCATTCTTTCCTCAATAAACTCTTCATCGTAATATCCCAATCGTCTCAATATGGAATCCATTGTTGTTTTCCTCTCTTGCAACTCTTTCTCTCTTTCTCTTCTAAAATATCTGGGTATTACCGTCTCAGCTTCAGCAGGAGTTATCCCAAATTTAGATAACATATCATCAACATAATTAAATTCAGTCACGTCAATGTTAACCAGATCATGTTTTATTTCCACGATTCTTCCCAGACAAGCATCTAACAGTTTTCTTACAATCACCCGTTTTTGCGGTTGGACCATCTGGTCGTAACATTCTTCCAGTTTATTTGCTGTTACTATGTACTGAAGATACATTTCACAGACTGAACCACGCGCTAGATCTTTGTCCACTTGCGGCTCCTCGTTTTGAATAATTTGATCAAAGCTCACCGTCTCATACAGCTGCTTTTGTGCTTCATGCCAAAGATTGGTGTAAACTTGGTTAGACATTTTTTTATAATCAAAAAAATATTTTATATTTAAATAATATATCACTGCACGTATCGAGTGCAGGCACACAACTGCATCGAATGCAAAGTGCACCGATTAAACACTGGTGTCACGTCAAAAAACAAACATCAACCCCTAGCAACCAAAGGGGTAGTTGTTATTTTATCTTAATATTGATTTAATAAATAAATGTTCTACTTTTATAATATATGCAATGTGCATTTCATGGGTTTTTTTTCTTTGATTTGCAGTAATAAATTCCGAGCCCTGAAAACTAATATTACCCGCTAAACACAGTTACAAATAATTAAAGTTTATTTAACATAAAAAAGATTACTTGTTACATAACATTCTTTAGATTTATGTAATGCAAGCCTACATAATAAATTTTATAAGATTAATGATACAAGATTTTTAATATCTTTTGCATTTATTTAATGATTATGTAACAAAATGATGTTTAATTTCAGTAAATAATAAAACGTAACGTTATGTAAAAAATATTAGAAAATATAATACATATTTACGTTTTGTTTTTAGAGAGTGTATATTTCAATTTGCAAAAGTTTTATTTATAGTCAATTGTAAATATAAAAATATAGTAATATATTTTTATAAATATTGTAAAAGATAATTTCAAAACTTAACATTTTCTCAATTGAGCTACTTAAGCCTATCTAAAACTATCAAACGATCTTAAATAAAGTGCAAAATAAGTTCGATAACTTAGATTAAAGTATACAGATCTTTGAGAAATCTCATTAAGTTGATACTTAAAGAACTGGTGCTTGTTAAGTTATGTCGATCCTTTTTGCAAAGTAGAACGACACTGTCTCTCATTTTTTGACTTTCTTTAATAATAATAAATATCCATATTTCTCCATAGACTCTTTATATGTACAACATATTCTTATGGAACAACTTAGTAAAATTGTTTTTATTATTCATATTATTAGATATTAAAATGTATAAATGAATAATAAAAATTAGAAAATAAATAATTACTAAAACTAATAATAAGCGTTTTTTATTTACATCTAATTCTATTAATTTTCTATTAAAGAAATTCTTGTAGAGGTCGACAAGAGATCACATGGAATTGTAAACACAAGTAAGTAAACATGTCCCATCCAGAGCATCCATCTCTGCGTTGATAATTTTGTACCTCATCATTTAAACTCTTAAAATAACTTAAACTTAGAGTTTGGTGCCAACAAAGAAATTAATTTAATTCACCCAAGACCACCGCTACGCTCTATAGAAGTTTTTATCGTAAGTTAAACAAAAATTTTATTTCATTAAATTGTAACAGGGCATCATAAGCGCAGACTATAAATTCATAAAAAAGAATAATGATTTTAATTTACACATACACATATTTTTAGGTTATTTATATATTTTAAGTACTGTTATTTTATCAGGGTATCATGACCATAGAGATAAAACTAGGAAGAAAACACAGTAATTAATTCATTTATTAAATACTTCAACAAGACCTTTTCGAGAAATGTAGAAAACATAGATTTATATTTTTTTAAATGTAAATTGACTTTTGAACAGCAAAGTATTGTATTTATTGCGTAAAATTATAATAATTTTAATAATTAGTTGTTAGTGTCATTACTTCTTCTATAGAAATAATAACTTAGCAAGAGTTTAACCATAATAATCGCCATCTATTATACAGTAGATAAAAGAGATATAGTTAAAGATGTGTTTCATAGATGGCAATATAAGTTAAAATTAAAACACCTGATATACATGCAACCACATATACTTCATTCAATGTAAAAATAGATGCATAATAATCAGGCGTTGGAAATAAAAAAAAACTGCATTTTTTTAGTTAGATAACAATATTGTAGCAAATATACAAAATGTAGAAAATATTTTTATCAATTTTAACAAGAGTATAACCTTCTTTCGTCTTAAGAAATGCTGAAAAACTAATTTTACTTAAAATTAAAAATACAAAGTTTTTATCAATTTTAACAAGAGTATAACCTTCTACTAGCTGTTCGACCCGTCGCAAGACAACGAGTCTGAGTTACGTAATTCTTTTTTAAATAATTAATATTTAAAATGTGTTTAATTTTTTAATTGATCTATATCCGCTACACTTTAAATTGATAAACTGCTTTTATGCGATTTCTTCTAAATTCATGGACATTTTTTTCTATAATTTTTCTTTTGATTTCTTTAAAAAATTTTATGCAGTTATGTCCGCTAGGATTTAAATTAAAGAACTGCTTCATTTCATTTTAAATATCTCCGCCATTCTGGCTTTTACGCGACCTTTTTTAAATTCATGGACTTTTTTTCTAAAAATTTTTTTTGCATTTCTTTAAATTTTTTTATGCAGTTATGTCCGCTAGGATTTAAATTAAAGAACTGCTTCATTTCATTTTAAATATCTCCGCCATTCTGGCTTTAACGCGACCTTTTTTAAATTCATGGACTTTTTTTCTAAAAATTTTTTTTGCATTTCTTTAAATTTTTTTATGCAGTTATGTTCAATAGGCTTTAAAGTAAATAACTGCTTCATTACATTTTAAATATCTACGCAATTCTGACTTTTAAGGGACCTTTTTTAAATTCATGGACTTTTTTTTCTAAATTTTTTTTTTTGATTTCTTGAAATTTCTTGATGCAGTTATGTCCGCTAGGATTTAAATTAAAGAACTGCTTCATTACATTTTAAATATCTTTGCGATTCTGGCTTTTACGCGACCTTTTTTAAATTCATGGACTTTTTTTCTAAAAATTTTTTTTGCATTTCGTTAAAAAATTTTATGCAATTATGTTTGCTAGGCTTTAAATTAAAGAGCTGCTTCATTACATTTTAATTATCTTCGCGATTCTGACTTTTATGCGACTTTTTTTAAATTCATGGACTTTTTTTTCTAAAAATTTCTTTTGCATTTCTTTAAAAAAATTTATGCAGTTATGTCCGCTAGGATTTAAATTAAAGAACTGTATTATTACATTTTAAATATCCACGCGATCCTGACTTTTATGCGACTTTTTCTAAATTCATGGACTTTTTTTTCTAAAATTTTTTTTTTGATTTCTTGAAATTTTTTGATGCAGTTATGTTCGCTAGGCTTTAAATTAAAGAGCTGCTTTATTACATTTTAAGTATCTCCGCGATTCTGGCTTTTATGCGACCTTTTTTAAATTCATGGACTTTTTTTTCTAAAATTTTTTTTTTGATTTGTTGACATTTTTTGATGCAGTTATGTTCGCTAGGCTTTAAATTAAAGAACTGCATCATTAGATTTTAAATATCTATGCAGGAACTCAAAAAATTGCATTGCTCTTAAAATCATAAAAGTGAACCTTTTCATCATTTTTAACAAGATTATAGTCTTCTTTCTATATGGAGATACAATATAAATTTTTTTTTGGATTTCTTGAAATTTTTTGATGCAGTTATGTTCGCTAGGCTTTAAATTAAAGAACTGCATCATTAGATTTTAAATATCTACGCAGAAACTCAAAAAATTGCATTGCTTTTAAAATCATAAAAGTGAATCTTTTCATCATTTTTAACAAGATTATAGCCTTCTTTCATTGCATACTAAAATACTTATTTAAAAATGAATTATAAATTTGAAATCAGCTTTAAAAATTATGTTAAAAAACCTTTAAAAAAAACCAGTGATTTTTATTTTCAATTTTTATGAAAAGTAAGAAGAGTATAGCCTTCTTACTTTTCATAAAAATTGAAGAAAATATATTTGTCATTTTATAACGGATTTTAACTTAATTTTGAATGCTGATTTCAAATTTATAATTCATTTTTAAATAAGTATTTTAGTTTATGATATATCAATATATTAATTTCTTTATCGGAGTATGCAATGAAAGAAGGCTATAATCTTGTTAAAAATGATGAAAAGGTTCACTTTTATGATTTTAAGAGCAATGCAATTTTTTGAGTATCTAAGTAGATATTTAAAATCTAATGATGCAGTTTTTTATTTTAGAGCATAACGAACATAACTGCATCAAAAAAATTTAAGAAATCAAAAAAAAAAATTTTTTTAAGAATGTCCATGAATTAAAAAAAAGTCGCATAAAAGTCAGAATCGCATAGATAATTAAAATGTAATAAAGCAGTTCTTTAATTTAAAGCCTAACGAACATAACTGCATGAAAAAAAATCAAGAAATCCAAAAAAAAATTTAGAAAAAAAATGTCCATGAATTTAAAAAAGGTCGCATAAAAGTCAGAATTGAGAAGATAATTAAAATGTAATGAAGCAGTTCTTTAATTTAAAACTTAACGAACATAACTGCATCAAAGAATTTCAACGAATCAAAAAAGAAATTTTAGAAAAAAAAGTCCATGAATTTAAAAAAGGTCGCATAAAAGCCAGAATCGCGGAGATAATTGAAATGTAATGAAGCAGTTCTTTAATTTAAAGCCTAACGAACATAACTGCATCAAAAAATTTCAAGAAATCCAAAAAAAAATTTAGAAAAAAAAAGTCCATGAATTTAAAAAAGGTCGCATAAAAGCCAGAATAGTGGAGATATTTAAAATGTAATGAAGCAGTTCTTTATTTTAAATCCTAGCGAACATAACTGCATCAAAAAATTTCAAGAAATCCTAAAAAGAATTTAGAAAAAAAATGTCCATGAATTTAAAAAAGGTCGCTTAAAAGCCAGAATCGCGTGAAAATTGAAAATATAATAAAGCAGTTCTTTAATTTAAATCCTAGTGAACATAACTGCATCAAAAAATTTCAAGAAATCCAAAAAGAAATTTCAGAAAAAAATTCCATGAATTTAAAAAAAGTCGCGTAAAAGCCAGAATAGCGTAGATATTTAAAATGTAATGAAACGGTTTCTCTAAAATAAGAAACATAAGGAACATAACTGCATCAGAAACTTTCAAAGAATGAAAAAAAAATTAGAAAAGAACCATGAACTTAATAGAACGTAGACATACTTAATAGACATCACTGCGCCTGACAGAGCGGCAACATTACTTACAAGCAAAATTTACATCACAGGAAAATCATGTATGTTGCTATAATTTTCTGACAATATTTACAGACTAAATGAAGGTGGAAGAAATATTACATTCTTATTCACCAATTAGCAATTAAATTTAACTGTTTTTGTTAAAATTAATTAAGAGTTATTACGGGTTTCCAGGAAATTTAGGAGAAAATCTTAGGATGCCAAAAGTCTTAGAATTTTTTTCTTTACGAAATAAGCAATTTACAAAAACATTGACGGAGCCGTTTTCGAGCTACCATACAAAATTCAGTACCAAACATATAAGAATATAAACATACAGTTGGAACATTATAATATAGGATGATCTTAACAAATTTAGAAAATCCTATTTTTGCTGTAATTAAAAATCCAAAGTTTTTATCAATTTTAACAAGAGTATAACCTACTATCGTCTTAAGAAATGTGGAATATCCTATTTTTGCTACAATTAAAAATCCAATGTTTTTATCAATTTTAACAAGAGTATAACCTTCTTTCATCCCAAGAAATGCTGAATATCTAATTTTACTTAAAATTAAAAATACAAAGTTTTTATCAATTTTAACAAGAGTATAACCTACTATCGTCTTAAGAAATGTGGAATATCCTATTTTTGCTACAATTAAAAATCCAATGTTTTTATCAATTTTAACAAGAGTATAACCTTCGTTCATCCCAAGAAATGCTGAATATCTAATTTTACTTAAAATTAAAAATACAAAGTTTTTATCAATTTTAACAAGAGTATAACCTTCTTTCATTCCAAGAAATGCTGAATATCTAATTTTACTTAAAATTAAAAATACAAAGTTTTTATCAATTTTAACAAGAGTATAACCTTCTACTAGCTGTTCGACCCGTCGCAAGACAACGAGTCTGAGTTACGTAATTCTTTTTTAAATAATTAATATTTAAAATGTGTTTAATTTTTTAGTTGATCTATATCCGCTACACTTTAAATTGATAAACTGCTTTTATGCGATTTTTTTTAAATTCATGGACATTTTTTTCTATAATTTTTCTTTTGATTTCTTTAAAAAAATTTATGCAGTTATGTTCGTTAGGCTTTAAATTAAAGAACTGCTTCATAACATTTTAATTATCTTAGCGATTCTGACTTTTATGCGACCTTTTTTAAATTCATGGACTTTTTTTTCTAAATTTTTTTTTGGATTCCTTGAAAATTTTTGAGGCAGTTATGTTCAATAGGCTTTAAAGTAAATAAAGTCAATTCTGACTTTTATGGGACCTTTTTTAAATTCATGGACTTTTTTTTCTAAATTTTTTTTTTTGATTTCTTGAAATTTTTTGATGCAGTTATGTCCGCTAGGATTTAAATTAAAGAACTGCTTCATTACATTTTAAATATCTCCGCGATTCTGGCTTTTACGCGACCTTTTTTAAATTCATGGACTTTTTTTCTAAAAATTTCTTTTGCATTTCGTTAAATTTTTTTATGCAGTTATGTTTGCTAAGGTTTAAATTAAAGAGCTGCTTCATTACATTTTAATTATCTTCGCGATTCTGACTTTTATGCGACTTTTTTTAAATTCATGGACTTTTTTTTCTAAAAATTTCTTTTGCATTTCTTTAAAAAATTTTATGCAGTTATGTCCGCTAGGATTTAAAATAAAGAACTGTATTATTACATTTTAAATATCCACGCGATCCTGACTTTTATGCGACTTTTTCTAAATTCATGGACTTTTTTTTCTAAAAATTTTCTTTTGATTTCTTGAAATTTTTTGATGCAGTTATGTTCGCTAGGCTTTAAATTAAAGAACTGCATCATTAGATTTTAAATATCTATGCAGGAACTCAAAAAATTGCATTGCTCTTAAAATCATAAAAGTGAACCTTTTCATCATTTTTAACAAGATTATAGTCTTCTTTCTATATGGAGATACAATATAATTTTTTTTTTTGATTTCTTGAAATTTTTTGATGCAGTTATGTTCGCTAGGCTTTAAATTAAAGAACTGCATCATTAGATTTTAAATATCTACGCAGAAACTCAAAAAATTGCATTGCTTTTAAAATCATAAAAGTGAATCTTTTCATCATTTTTAACAAGATTATAGCCTTCTTTCATTGCATACTCCGATAGAGAGATTTAATATATTCATATATCATAAACTAAAATACTTATTTAAAAATGAATTATAAATTTGAAATCAGCATTAAAAATTATTAGGTAGGATTTAGAAATGTCTTAAGAAATGTGGAATATCCTATTTTTGCTACAATTAAAAATCCAATGTTTTTATCAATTTTAACAAGAGTATAACCTTCTTTCATCCCAAGAAATGCTGAAAATCTAATTTTACTTAAAATTAAAAATACAAAGTTTTTATCAATTTTACCAAGAGTATAACCTTCTTTCATCCCAAGAAATGCTGAATATCTAATTTTACTTAAAATTAAAAACACAAAGTTTTTATCAATTTTAACAAGAGTATAACCTTCTTTCATCCCAAGAAATGCTGAATATCTAATTTTACTTAAAATTAAAAATACAAAGTTTTTATCAATTTTAACAAGAGTATAACCTTCTTTCATCCCAAGAAATGCTGAATATCTAATTTTACTTAAAATTAAAAATACAAAGTTTTTATCAATTTTAACAAGAGTATAACCTTCTTTTATCCCAAGAAATGCTGAAAATCTAATTTTACTTAAAATTAAAAATCCAAAGTTTTTATCAATTTTAGCAAGAGTATAACCTTCTTTCATCCCAAGAAATGCTGAAAATCTAATTTTACTTAAAATTAAAAATACAAAGTTTTTATCAATTTTAACAAGAGTATAACCTACTATCGTCTTAAGAAATGTGAAATATCCTATTTTTGCTACAATTAAAAATCCAATGTTTTTATCAATTTTAACAAGAGTATAACCTTCTTTCATCCCAAGAAATGCTGAAAATCTAATTTTACTTAAAATTAAAAATACAATGTTTTTATCAATTTTAACAAGAGTATAACCTTCTTTCGTCTCAAGAAATGCTGAATATCTAATTTCACTTAAAATTAAAAATACAAAGTTTTTAACAATTTTAACAAGAGTATAACCTTCTATCATCTTAAGAAATTTAGAAAATCCTATTTATGCTAAAAGTAAAAACTTTGGATTTTTAATTACAGCAAAAACAGGATTTTCTAAATTTCTTAACACGATAGAAGGTTATACTCTTGTTAAAATTGATAAAAACATTTTCTACATTTTGTATATTTTCTACAATATTGAAAATACAACAATTTTATCTAACTAAAAAAATGCAGTTTTTTTTTTATTTCCAACGCCTGATTATTATGCATCTATTTTTACATTGAATGAAGTATATGTGGTTGCATGTAAATCAGGTGTTTTAATTTTAACTTATATTGCCATCTATGAAACACATCTTTAACTATATCTCTTTTATCTACTGTATAATAGATGGCGAATATTATGGTTAATCTCTTGCTAAGTTATTATTTCTATAAAAGAATTAATAACACTAACAACTAATTATTAAAATTATTATAATTTTACGCAATAAATACAATACTTTGCTGTTCAAAAGTCAATTTACATTTAAAAAAAAATAAAGCTATGTTTTCTACATTTCTCGAAAAGGTCTTGTTGAAGCATTTAACGAATGAATTAATTACTGTGTTTTCTTCCTAGTTTAACCTCTATGCTCATGATACCCTGATACAATGAACAGTACTTCCAATGTGCTAATAATCTAAAAAGTATGTGTAAATTAAAATCAGTCTTCTTTTAAGGAATGAAATAAAGTGTATACTTTTTATTTTAACTTTTATGCTCATGTTGCCCTAATGTTATATTCTAACATACTTTGATAACCGTTTTGAGGAACTTGCCATACGTTTGTTTGTAATTTCTGTTTCTGCCTCTGTTAAATAATAAAAATAAAGATAATAAACACAGGAATATAATTAAAACCATAAAGTTCTTTGTATATACAACATATTTATTCCTATAATAAAATATAATGATTAGAATTATTAGTACATTCTATAATATCTAAATGTATAAGAAGAATATATCACAAATGTTATACGTTATATTAAACATTTAAATGAAATTTTGTTAAATAACAATAAGTAGTAATACTGGGTTTTACATGTATATACATCTACATTAGTTTTATTAATCTAGCAGCGGTAACACATACACATTTAAGGTTAATTCATTGACTTAGTACTCCACGTTTATTTTTAAACATGTTTGTCATAAGTCCTAGACACACAAATGTGATTTAATTTATTATAAAAACAAATCAAGCATTTACTGTTTTTAATATAGAAAGTGTTGCGACTGTTAAGTAAACACTTATCCAAAAATTAAAAATTTAAATTAGAAACATAAATCTCACAATGAATTTATCAGAACCTTTTATACCTATCTGGTATATGTATCGCTACAAGGCTGGCTCCAGAACGGATAGGCTTGAGAGATTTTTATAAACCATATAAAGAGAAAAGTTTGCTGAAGAGGTGGATGATATCACAATGATGCAATTAATTTTATTAGCATATGCAAAACTGTATAGCACACACCAATTCCGGATCCAAAATCAATCATTAAATTTAACTCATTTAAAATAACCTGAACATTTGAAAATTAATTGCATGCTAAAAAATAATTGTATGTAAAGTGTATATTACTTTTAAAGGAAATTTTATATCAACTCAGACCTCTATTATGAAATTTATTGCCTATTGAGAGAATGTCGGATGTCTTCTCTGGTTGGCAATAGATTACAAGAGTCTATAGGAAATTACATAGAACTAAAACTAGAAAAGTATCGTACATATTTTATAAATAGTTCTATACATATAATGACTACATTTAAGATTTAATTTGGCCGTAAAAATATGAAATGTTTAAAATGATTGTTCAACATACAAATGCTAAATATCTAGCAAGTCAGAATATTAAAGTAATTATTGTTCGTTAAAAGATTTCTTTTTTAAATAAATAAATATAACAGTTTGAACTATATTGTAACAGTTTGAATTAATATAATCCTAATTAATAGTTACGTTTATTTAGGGCTTATACAACATAAACAGAGCTACATGTTACAAAATGTTTTGTGACCAATTTTACGGCTTTTCTAAAAATAAATATACCTTTTACGCATTAAAATACTCATAAGACTTCTTAAGGATTAAAGATTTTTAAAAAGGCTATAACATAAGATCCCTTTAGATGAAATAACACTGAGATTCTTTAAAGTAAACTATTACATGAAATTTTCTTATTGTTTTCAGTATATTTACTTTTAAAATTATTCGTTTCTTCAAACATATTATCAATATAATTCAAATATACAATTTTATACTTAGAAACTATAAAATTATTAGGATAATAGAACTTATTACTACAGATTTTATCATTATTACATTCTAACATACAAAAATAGTATTATACGGGATATTATGAGTTACTTTTATATTTTTTCCATCTTCTTTTTGTTTATATTTTGCCTTAAAACTTTATATTTTATACAAGGCACCAATAAAACATCTATCAAGGTTGAACTATACTTAGTAATATTAATATAATCATTAAGTTGGTTTAATAATAATTATGTAGTATAATTTAAATTAAAAGCACACTACACTCTTATCTTTGGAAGTACCCTGTACTGAAGCAATAGATTGTTTTCATTGCATTTATTTAATAAAAAGTTAAATAATATTGAGAAGTAATAAATAAAATTGTATTGTTAGAATTAAATAGGAGATACCATGTTCAAAAATTCTATAAAACAGTTTAAATAACTTTAATATTTCCTTAAAATTATACAGTTTTACTGTTACGTAGACCAGAACATGTGTTAAATGTAATATTTATTTATGTAACACAAATATAATATTTATATAACTTAACTTAATTGAGTGTTACTGCTTTTAAATAGAAGTACGTATAATTAAAATAACAGACTAGCCTTTGAATATAGTAACTCGAGCTTATGATACAGATATATTAATAAATAACAGTCTAATGGTTCTTATAAATAAATAATTTAATTATGGTGACACGTAGAGAATGTATTTTTGATTCCAGTTCTTGTTATTTCCGGGCTATCAGAATATTCCCGCCTACTTCTAAATACCCCACTTTGTACACAATTACTAGTTTTATATTCTCTAGAATGTTCCAATGTGGTTTCTACCATTGAATTATTTTCAAGCATTGTATTTTCTTGACACACGTTCTGAGATACATTCTCATCCTTGCTCATGTGCTGAAGACTTAAATCTTTAACCATACAACTTAAATTCATTGTAGATGTGTCATTTGAAATTGTGTCTTCTATAGTTATATTATGAAGAGCATTTGTGTCATTTAACAAACTTGCACCGAACTCACTTGGTTCGTATTCATAAAATGTGCCTTCGTCAATTAATTCTGGATTTGCTTTAAATTTATTCACTCTGTTTTGAACTATATTTAAATGTTTTAATATGTATTCTTCATTTGGTGCTAAACGGTGGGCATGCGCCAGACATGCCTGGGCCTGCACCAATTTCCCGCGTTCCACGTATACGACACATAAATTGTGGAGTCCCTGGATATTTACAACGTCCAATTTAAGTATTTGTTTGTAACACTGAAAAATACAAGGTTGCAGTTAAAATTTAATTTAAAAACAAATTCCGTATACGTATTTCTCTAAAAAAAATTACTTACATTTTCTGCAGCATCTAAATCTTTAATATGATTGATATAAATATCTCCAAGTAGTATTAGTCCTTTGATATGATCAGGATAGTACTTAACTAGCTGATTTAAAAATGGGGCTGCTTGTAAAGGCCGATTATCATCGGCTAATAGTAAAGCTAAATTGAAAAGTGCACTGCGGAAATCGTGTTTCAGATGCACAGCACGCCGGAACCAATTTTCAGCTCCAATAACATCACCATCGTCCATCGCGAGCATTCCCAAATTAAAATGAATCCTCTCATTATTGTCTGTAACAATAAAAACGGAATTGCAGTATTCTTAAGTAAATATACTCATATATGTGTAACACTCATTAAACATCTAAAATATTTCCAACCATCTTTCTTAAGCAGCTTAATAAGCCTTTCCCTTGCTAATATTCTGAAGTCTTCTCGACCCGTCTCTTGCAACAGTAAAGCAGAATTTAGTAAGGCTTGCTCATGATCGGGATCTAGTTCCAATGCTTTGTCCAAGTAGGCAAGTGCTTGAGACGTTTTTCCTTGCTCTAGAAAAACAACACCCAGCTAAAATGAAAAATAAATTGTTATGATGTGAAAATATTTATAAAATGAAAATTAAAAAAAAGAAAAACAATTACATTGTAATAAATATCAGGATTATCACTATCATAAAGTAGCGCTCTCTCATAAACTTCTTGTGCTTCTTTAATTTTGTTCCATTTTACTAAAATATCACCTCTATTAATATAAGCCTGTGTATAATCAGCTCTCATACTAATAGCTTGACGATAAAGTAGATCTGCTTCTTCCAATCTCGACATATTTTTTGATATTAAATTAGCTAGATTTAAAAAGACGTTTAAGTGATTTGGTGCAATTCGTGCCTGGTACGATTCACCAGGTTTAGCTTTTGGCAGAAGAGATTTAGCTTTGACGTACGCTTCTTCAGCTTCTTTAAACATTTTTAAGTGATTGTAAGTCCTTCCAACATTAATGTGAGCTCCGACGTCATCTTCCTGAACACCTACAGCTGTTTGGAAATACTGCAATGCTTCACGATATTTCCCTTTAGCTTCCAAAGCATGACCAACGTTGTTAAATAACTTAGCGTTACGTTGATTGACTTTCAAACCTAAAAATGATAAAGATATCTAATTATAGTGAACATTAAATAGTTTAAGGAGAAAGTTATTGATTTACCAGACATGAAGATCGTGTATTCTGATTCCCAGTCCCAATTGCGAGAATAGGTTTTAAGACCATGAGATAGGATTAATAAACTCATAGCACCCCAAGCAAGTTTAGGGAATTTCTTTTCAGCTACCATGTGCCACCCATAAGCAACTAGCATGCAGAATCCCATTGATGGCATATAGAGCACACGTTCTGCTATCACAAAGCCCACTGGGAAAAATAAATTAGACGCTGGCAAGAATGGCAGTACCAAGAATGCGAGACCCTGAGATACAAAGAGAATTCTTAATTGTGTGATTTAAATTATATATATCAGATTATAGAAAACTGAAAGTAGTTTTATTCATTATTTATTTATAATACAGTTACCATTATTATAATTGACACTTGTTGCCTGTTGTCTGCAAATAGTGCTGTCACAGCAAGAGAGAAAAGTAACAAATACGCCATTAAAGTATAAATGTTTCGAGGATCACACAACATCTCTACTAGTGGAATTGTTCCCATGGTCCAATCACAGCAAAGGTCACAAGGAAATAAAAGCAGCCAGAGATTGACAGATATTAAATAATGATAAGACAGTTGTCGTGCTGGTGTAGCTGCTACGGATGCTGGATTGTCAAATCTGGAAAAGAGAATATTACAATATTTATTTAATAAAATACTAATATTTTATTCAGTTGTAAATGAAATTACACTCTGAAATATATTACTCAATTTGCATACAATTTTCATAAAGGTAAGATTACTCTTAGGAATTATTTAATACAGCTGTACGAGTATATAAAATAAACCAGTGTCGCCCACAAAAATGTTTGTTAAGGAGGTTCGTTATATCATCATAACAAATATTTCAAATTATCTAGTCTTTAGATGTGTTAATGTACTTAGATATTAGTTTATTATACATTACTTGCCCATACATTTTATAGACCCTGGAATCATATGACCCGAATGTCGCAATTATGTTTTGCAGGGGATATTATTAAATTCAGTTCATGATACTGGAACGCCCATGTACTATTATTATAGAGGCATATTACATAATATATCCAGAAAATTACTATTGTAGAATTACATGCATATACCATATACGAGCACACAAGTCCTAGAATTATTAGATTACAGATATATGGGCTGTTGGAAAATTTGCATATATATGAGGCGCTTGATATATTAAATATTCAGGAGAGTACAATTACATCACAAATGAAGCTTGCGTCAAATATATACGCGTTAATAATAAAACGGCTACACATTTATAGAACAGAATAATAAATTACATTAAAAACAGATGACAATTTTAATTGGAAACAATATTTATCTCTATGTCAAGTGAAAACAAGTATAGCAGACCATTTGATGAAGAATTCAATTATGTGGTTCATAACATTTGATTTTGTGAATGTAACGAACCTATGATATTAATTGTTGAACTGTTTTACCTGGTGAAAACAGGGAGCTGCGATCCCATTATCTGCAGACGAATGAACAACAGCAATACCGTGGTGATAGCTAATACTGCTAATCTTTTTGACGCTTCTCTGGGCCAGTGGGATTGTATTGTTCCGGATTTCCCGCTGAGTGTAGACCGCGCAATTAATTTCATGTCTATTGGTTTCAACTGAAAAAAAAAACACAATTTAATAATGACAGACAAAATACCATTTTATAAATAGAAAATATGTGTTTATGATTAGTTTATAAATTAAATTGACAGTTCTTGTAGAATTGGAAATGAAAAGAATTTCGTTATTATATTATTGAAAATAAAAAGATATAAATAGAAAAAATGGCGCGTGCTTTAATGTGTTTCCCGATTTATTTAATCACAAAAGTTTCTTAATGTAACTAACATTTAGAAAATATTTTCTTAAATACCACAAATTATGTCTTTAAAAAAGTTATTTTAATGTAATTACCTGTTGTGCTACAAACAGTTCATAGATGGCGCAGATACCAGTAATGGTGATTCCTTGTTCTTTGCTAAGCATGGCTGCTGCTACTGACGTCATGGATAAACAAAGAGAACCCCAACCTAAGGATAAAAAGAGAAAATAAGAGGATAAAAGAAAATATAATAATTCCAAAACGAAAAGGTCTTTTTAAATTATTATATAAAGCGATTAAAAATTATTCATGAGAATTCATTTTATAAGATTTAGTAAGAAAAAAGTTTTCTTTTAAGATAGAATGAATTTATATAAAAAATGTACTAAAAACGTTATCTATAGTATCGCCCTGTCATGTATAATATACAAGTGTATTGTAGGATGTATTCTTCATATCTTTCTTCTGTAAATGTTGCTATAGCATATTCAGAGATTTTGTTTCAATGGTATTTTGTTACAGCTTGAGTAAAGGTCATATAGACTTTTATAAAAATATGTTTTAGTACGTTTTTATATTACATAATAAAATATTTTTGATGTGACTTTAAGTTGAAAATAATGTAAGAAGCATGACGCAATAATATATAAAGCGACAGGTGATAAAACATTGTGATATATGAAACAGACGTTTTTCATAGAAGCTCTGAAGGTAGCAACCAGAGCTGACTTTCTTTCATTTGCTAAGAATCAAAATCGATTAAAAGTGAAGAGTCTGAGATGTGAATATTAAATTTTAATGCATATTCGTTTAAAAAATCTTTTCGCTGAAACAATATTACCTAATATAATACGTTGTGTGACCTATTATTTAGCTTTTAAAAAATAAATAAATTTCCCTAAAACTTAAGATTAAGGGTTAAGAATACTCTTTATGGATTGAAGTCAAATAAAATAAAGGCTATCGAGCAGGCAGAGAGAAGAAGAGAAGGAGGCGCAAGTGTGGAAGATGATTTAAGGAGAAGGGACAAAGAGATACAGCAACAGGAAAGAATGGAAAAAATCGAGAAGAGCAATTACAACACAAGATATAAAAGGATTTGGGAGATACCACATTACTTAAGAGAAAAAGAGACAAAAAATATGAGAAGAATTGCCAGATTTAGATTGAGAAACGAGGAGAAAGGAAACAGATACTGGGCAAATAGCGAGGAAAGAATGTGTAGAGTGTGCGGAACAGAGTTTTCTTGTCAGAAAAAAGTAATGAGCGAGAAGAATATTGTGCGTGAGTAAAGGAAAAAGGTGGATAGCGGAAATAGAGAATAGGAACGAGAAAAGAAAAGAAACAAGAGCTGCGAAAGAATGAAATAATAATCTCGTTATCTGGTTTCATGGGGAACATGAAGAGAGAGGGTCAAGAGAAGAAGAAACAGAAAGCACTTTTGGAAGTAGCAAAAGTCTAAAATAATTTAAGTTTAGTTTTAAGTTTGAATGTATATAGGAATTAAATGTATTAAGAAATATAATACTGTAGATTGTAAAGCCGAAAGACACACAATTAATATACGAGTATATAATAAAAAAAAAAAATTAAAGCCTTTTAGAATAACTATAAAATAATAAAATAAAATCTTTTTAGATTAAATATTACTAGATTTTGTTTAAGTAAAATAATACATTAATTTAAGGTAATATTAAGGATGCTATTTTTAGATTGAATGGATATGCGAATGTGCAAGAAGTACAATTATGTTTTAAAAGGTAATAAGTTGAGTAACATACGTGCTTCTAAGAAACATGTAATTTTTATTATGTTAGATAAACTATAAATATACAAAACATATGGTTCTTTTGATAATTTGGTTTTGCAGTTGTTTACTACTTTTGCCCTCTTTTCGAGCTCTGTATTATTTTGAATAAACTGTTAAATTTTAACAATACCTTTCTTTCTGTAATTTAGAATTTTGGATGCGTTTTACAATAGACTACAATGAAATTTAAAAGGACACAAAAATAACTACACTGGAAGTTAGAAATTGTGATTTTGTTTAAGAAGGAAAACGCTATTTTAACTTTTTGCAAACCTGTCTTCTCCCTCGCTATACATTTATGTGACTTATATGAGTATATAATTTTACGCATAATTACTCCTGATGCTTTTTTTACGTATAAAAAGATAAACATATTTACCAGTACTTCTTTTTCGCTTAGCAGCTCGTGTATAAAAAATAAATGAAGATAAGAAAAACACTGACGACAGCATTTCCGCTCGCCCCACAACACCTGTCACCTGAAAATATAACATTATATGTATAACATTGTACAAGTATGTATAACATTGTACACAACATATCATTTTATTTTATCATGGTACTAGTATACTGTGTACTGATTCAATATGTTATTACATACTCCCGTACAAACATTCATACACAGAAAAGATAAGCTTATTACATTTATATTCAAAGAAAGAAAAAGTTGAAAAATATTGTAATAATATATAGAGCAGAGTAGAGCGGAGCAAAGCGCACACTGCGACAAAAGGTCCCAGCACTACGAGGAAAGTTTTGTTGTTTGCTGCGGTAATATTATGTGTATTGTATAAAGAGAAAATGGAAAAAAAAGGAAAGTTAGTAAATAGTTTTTCTTTTAAGATAGAATAATTTGCATAGTCTTTAGCATTATTTCATGTCTATGACAGAGGTTTAAAACCTGTGTTTTTATATTATTTGTGAAAATAAAAAAGTTTATAATTGAAATCATGAAATTGATTGATGAATATAGAAAAGAGATTCCAAGTAGAATCAAAAGTCTGAAATGCGATCGAGGTGCTGCTTAGGATAAGAGTTTTGATAGTATCAGTGAGTCTGATACTTCACTTTGTCTGATTGGAATTGTTTAATGAGTTAGCAAAAAAAAAAACACTTATATAGACCCAATTTTTTCAATTATTTGAAAAGTGATTACATTTTTGTAATCAAGCACAAGAAAAGGTTTAAGCTTTGTTGTATAACTTTGTTTATTTTTTATTTTATTTTTTATATTACTGCTATTTCAATAGCTGAATTATATTCAAGTCGTATTCGTTGTAATATAATAATTATGTGTTTTATAGATTTGTTTATCATTTAAATAAATTTATTCCAATCTAAAAATTATAGCTTTATGATATCTTTTACTAAATATTTTTATTTATTAAATGTATCCAAATTGTTTATTCATTGTTTCACATTGAAACGATAAGACTGTCTCAAGATAATTTTATGTTATCTTTGTACTAGAAGGATAAACACAAAACCACTTGAACATCATATAAAAATAAAAACGCTAAATTTTTTTAATATGCATATCTTAGTTGCAAATCCACTTTTTGCTGAGAGAATTATATTATTCTTATTAAGAAAGTCGCGGTTTATATTACTAAAAAAAGTATCTGTTATGCTTATAACACAGGCGAATATGCCATCACTTCCTGCTATAGTCCAAATCACGATAGTTCAGCGATGATTTATACTTAAAAGAGGTTATAAGAGCGGTATAAATCTATAATACGATAATGAATTTTATCTTATTCGTTTCTATATACATTATAGAAAAATAAGTGAATCAGTGCTTATTAGTTATATCGGCAGTTTATACCCCACAACTTGTTTTAAGTATGAGTCACCGCCTAACTCTCGCAGATTGAACTATATACAACATTTTAACAGTTAAAGCTGAAATTGTTAAAGCAATTGTGTAAATGAATGAAAGTCATGTCTAAGTACAATTCCTTAAGGCTAAAGCATACAGCCTGGGAATTGTACTCGAAAACAAACATATTGTTAAAGGTTTTGCTACCCTGTTTAACAAAGATTTTTATAATTTTGTGTGTGATATTTTTTACTGTAATCTTTTAGATGTTCTTAGACAAAGAAAAAAAAATTCATTTCAGCAAGGTGTTATTTATTATAACTCGTTGTTTAAAAACCCACTCTTGTTTTTTTCTTACTGTTAAGCACTTTAATTAAAACATAAATATACTTCATTCATAAGACACCGGTTGTTTCAGACACATATTTGAAATATTATTACTGAGAACAACTTTTTAAAAATTTAGATTTTGTTGAAAAAAGTTTCGGTAATTTTTATTGTATATTAGAATTTGAAATTTTGAGTTTGGTTGTTATCAAGTTGATTTGATTATTTATATACATAATCATAAACTTATTAGGAGGCTTTTAAATACACATATATGAGGCCACAACACTACAAAAAATCAGGACTAAGCATCAAAAATAGTTTCACGTTAAATAAATTAAATTAAAAAAATCAATAAAAGACTATTTTGGATAAAATTGGTCTACTTATAATAACTTGCTATATTAAACTTTAACCTACTTTCAAGAAAGAATTTAATCATTTATGTGTTTGAAAAGTACGAAGTTAGGAAACCAAACAGTCGCTCGATTTTGATTTGGAAACTGCTACAGCTCCGCAATCCCAAATAATTTATGTAAATGATGTAATTAAACTTCGTTTAAAATCTCGTCGAATTAATTATCAATTCCCAACCCTTCATTATAATGATTCATTTTGATTTCCAGACGCTACCCTTACATAAGACTCCAGCGACCTGTCGGTAACACAGGAAAAATAATTTATTGATTTCATTATTAAAGTATCTTAAATATCTTTAACAATTTTCCAGTTTAGAAACTCTCAATATCTGCATTATGCAGCAAAAACATTGGCGTTGGCAAGATTGTGGAACGGCGCCAGATGGGGCAACAACGAGAAGAAAAATAAAAAATGACTTAATTTTGATACTGTACTCTACTCCTAGTTTTATACTAACTTTAAAACATTTCTGAATAATTTATAGATGAATAATAACGACACAGATAACTACGACGAAAATAAAATGCGCAATATAGTCAGAATTACAAGATGAAAATTACGATTATATTTATAGCGGCAAACTATTTCAAGTGGGTGCTTTCAAACCTTCCAAACATAAAAATGGTGCTAATACAAATATTAAAAAGAATTAAGTCTTTAACAACAGAACCTTCTAATTCAAACACATTTATATGAGATTTGCACTCAGTACTATTACAATCGACAATATACTATCTTAGTTATAGGGATTCGTCAAATTTCAATTCACAAATATTTTTTAAATTACCAGAGAAATTTTTATTGATAAATAAATGAATATTGAAATAAATGATTGATGATAAAAGACAGACTTTATCTTAAAAAGATAGAGACCGTTAGAAAATTTTGATCAAACAGTAACAATGTAAACAAATTTGTATCAAGATAGTCTAAAGCCTCATTCCCACTCACTGTTTTGATATTTAATTTACGGTTTTTATTTAATATTAAAATATAGATTTCAGGTGATCGTTTAAGCATTCCTTTTCACATTTGTGTTTTAATTTAAGTTTAGTTAATTTAGTTGGAGCGTACCCAGTAAACATTTTGGAGTAAATTCTACTTAATTTCTATTACGTATCATGAATTTTTTGTCTGGAACGTGTTCGTTTTCTATTCAGTCGTTCAAAGGAAAGGTCCTTTTTATGAGCTACAGACATTGCAACGACGGTTCACTGCTGAATTAAAAGCGGAGTAGGTTTATGATTTATGACCGGATAATAAAAATATACCCATGTGGGAAAGAAACAGAAATACTTAATGAATGATGTTGGAAAAAGAAAGAATATTATTATGAAAAACTAACACAAAATCTGTGACAGGTAGAGAACTTGTAAAGCGTTAGAATAGAATTGTACGAGTGACTCGAACTTCACCAAATAGGACACTTCACCAAATTGTTTACTGGGTATGCATCGTTAGTAATATAAATTTTGACAGTTCCACAAAATTGTATGTGAAACAATTAAAATTGCTATTTTTAATAACAATAAGTAATAGAAATTGTTTTCTCTTCCATATTTTTCAAAAACTGACATTAAACTTCTTTTAAAAATAAATCCTACTGCATTTTAACAGATTGTCACATTTTGGAGGTTATAATATAATATAGCTTTTCTTAATTTAAAACATTGGACCTTGTAAGGTTCTAAAAAAATTAAGAAAACTTAAAAA